>CM032228.1:17932500-17957500 GCA_019009955.1 Riptortus pedestris
AAAATGTAGATAATAACATACAAAGAAAATTAAGCTTGCAATAAGATTGGGATTATAGATTATTATGAAGATTCTTATTGGATTGGATATTATTAATATTATATAATATTTTTTTCTTATTATTTCTTTTAATTGTATACCTTAATTGCTCATATTTAATGATTTTACTTGTCAAGTTTAATTTTCAAGTTCTTATTTACATTTTTTAAATATGTATATATATTATGATAAAAATAAATTGTTAAAAGTTTTGACAAAATGCACATATAATGCAAATATGCATAGGTTGTACAGAATAATAAAATCCCTCCACATAGGGTTACTATGTAGACTAGGGCAACCTTTGACATGTTGCGGGCCAAACTTTTGTGTGCAAATAGTTCACGTGCCGCTTTTAAAAGTAGTCCATTTTAAAGTAGTGTTCATAATTTTTAACGATAGGTACCAGACATGAAAGTATAGCAACAATGTAATTATATTATAATTTATTTTAATAACAAAATCAAATGAGAAAAAAAATAAGTACAACTTTATAATTAAATCGTAAAATTTGGGATTATTGCAAACAACAAAAATTAAAAAGCGACACCGAACTCAATGAGCTTGAATTCGGGGAACTAATTCATGGATGTTTGGATGAATTCCACTGGTACAAAGACGAAAACAATTTTCCAAATTATCGTCAGTCAGCCGTGTACGATGTTTTGATTTATTAACTTTCATCAATGAAAAGAACAGTTCGCATCTATAAGTACTGCCAAACGCACAAATCTCTCCTCATCTTCCTCATTTGGAGTAAGTAGTGCAATATTTTTGTATAATTGGGTTTTTCAAAATGTTTAGAGGGCTAAATAAAGCCCCTAGCAGGGGGCCGGTGGTTGCCCACATTTGATGTAGAGGAAATAGACAAGTATATATATATATATATATTTATATAATACTGAACGGACCTCATATTCGTCATGTCCTAAGTAGGGTCGATGCATATTTCAGGAATGTTTTTGAAAATCCTGTCATGAGTGCAACCTCAAAAGCTGTTTTCCTTTCGGGGAAATCTGCTAAAATTCACAATAAGGAATTAGTCTCGTCGGGGGCGTCGTTAAAAGCAATTTTCCACCTAGAGCCGACCTCGACAGATCGATAGAGTGCCGATTATGACAACTGTCAACCGTGTCAGAGTGAAGGTAGCCTCACGGATGAGGTTATGGAGAAATGTCAACCCTCAGTCTCCCCTCTCTCATGGCGAGGTAACCCCTTGTTCCCTCCCATTCCTGGATGAACTTCTCTCATACCTTCGCGTTCAAGCATTTCTGGCTACGTTTCTCATAAATCAGAAAAAGAGTCCGTCACGCAGGGGCTGCTTAAACTAAGCAGATTTCCCTTGTGCGTCAAGTATTTTCAGTCATCACAAAACGCAAAAGGTCAATTAGAAAATATTTGGTATTTCGGCTTCAAATAATGTGCTATATAATATAACAGCTTATTATCATTTTGACATGATTAGGAGTGCGGGTCTACAGAAGACTGTAAACAAAAAAAAATTCAAATGTCTCGGTTAATAATCAAGATAATCAAAAAAATGTAAATAACAATATTTATAGAACATTAAATTTGCAATAAGCCCCCTGGTCACTTTAGCCGTTAACAAACTTGATGATCAGTTTTACATAAAACGTTTCATACTGAGTTTGGTATTGGTCAGATAAAAAATGGAACCTATAGAGCGTATACACACACACACACACACACACACACACACTTATATATAGATATATAAGTTTGAACGGACCTCATTTTCTTTCTCTCCAATGTAGGATCAGTGGGCATTTGAAGACATTTTTTGAAAATCCCATCATGAGTACAACCTCAATAATTTATTTCCCCAAGGGTAACGTCCTAAAATTCTGTGCGGTAGAATCTTTTATCAAACTAATTCAACAAACAACACTCTTAAATTTTTGAAGAAATAATAATCAAAAACGAGCTTCAATAAATGTGTCTTTAATTTATTTTTTAGCAGATTTCAGTAAGGTCGTTCTCATGAGGCGATTTTTGACAAATTTCTTCAAATGTTCGTCGATCATACTCAGGAGATGACGAAAATAAGGTCCGTTCAAAACCTTATATACATGTGTTTGTTAATGCTCTAGTTGTCCCAATTTTTGTTTGATCGTTCCCAAACTCGATATTTAAACGTTTTTTGTAAAAATGAAGATCAACTTCGTTAACGGCTAATCAGTGAGGGGGGAGGGTTAGTGGAAGGGAATTTCGAAAATTCTTAATATCTCCGTTATAATGCGTCGGATCGAAAAATAGTGTAGAACCAATCTTATTGCAAATGTAATGTTCTATACATGTCGTTATTGTACGTTTTAAAATATTCTCGATTATTAACAGCTATATTTAATTTTTTTTTATATTTTTGGCCTTCAGCAAACCCCCACTCCTACTCGTGCCATACTAAAAATAATTTGTTAATTTATGAAACACTTTATTTGAAGCCTAAATACCAAATATTGTTCTTATTGAAGTATTATGTTTTTTTTAGACAAGTGGAAATATGTGACGCACGTGGGAAGACTGCTCAAGTTAACGCATCCCTGCTGACAGACTTTTAATAGTATCGAGATGTAAACAACATGTAAACAACATCACAACAATGAAATTTCGAATCATATGGATACATCCTTTTCCTTGGGCCTATAAATTCCTGTCAGTCCTATATATTTATTGAACTCTCGGATGATTTTATAATAAGAAGGCTTGTTAAGAGAAAGGTATATTGTAGTGAGGCAGGAGAGAGACCTTAACCCCTTTCTGGTGATTGTTTCGACACGGGTCCCTCAGGGTAGGACACTCACTACTTGTCTATCCTCAATGGACGAGAAACACCTGTGGTTCTTGCTCTCTCATCTCAAAGTATTGTTGTCTTGAGAATTTTTAGTATAAAATCTGTATCGTGTAATGTAAAAGTAATATTTCTTTAATTGAAAGCTACATTGACGGAACAGGCGTATTTCCATTTCAACAGATAAATGACGAAAATGTGGTCATTGTGTATATACACCGGTCGCAATGTTTATATGATCATTACCGAACTCGATATATAATCGTCTCGTGTAAAAATAAAGTTCATGCTGATTAACAACTGAAATCCGGAGGGTGGAGAGGGAGGGGGGAGTTCAGAGGTGGAGAACATTGCACATACGAAATATCTCCGCTATTCTGAATTTGTTCAATTTAATGTTCATATATCCAGACACAAAGTAATAAAAAATGTAATTTATATATCACGTGAAGATTTCAATAGGTTAATAGTCTCTACGACGGAAAGCGTCTGAATTGTGTGCAAACCGGCCAGCCAACCTCACAGGGCTGAATAGAGAGGTAGAAATACTTTAGACCGGAAAGTAAAACAATTACTGGAATATATCAGAATATAACATATTCATTTTTTTGAAAACTATTTACTATATCATTCGACAATGTTTATAGTACAAATCGGACCAGTGGAAGGGAGGATTTTCGAAAATTCCAAGTATCTCTGTTACTATACTTCGGATCGAAAAGTTTTAAGGAAATAATCTTATTACAAATTAAATTTACTATAAATATTGTTATAAAAATTTATTCTCTATCTTCAATATTAAGCGATATATTTGCCATTTTCAATTTTAAACCTTCAGCAAACCCCCACTCCTATTCATGTCACTTTAACAATACTCTGTTATATAATACACCACTTTATTCAAAGCTTAAATACCAGATATTGGTTTCAAGAGACCTCTATAATACGAGATACATGCATATACGTTCTGTGGGATCGCCCCCGTTTTTAGTTCATGGATTACTATTGTAAAATTTGAGTGATTGATATAAAAATTATTCTGATTCATTATAAATTACTAGATAACAGTACTAGATAATATGTATCGTTTTCAATAAAATTAATATGTTATATTCAGATATATTTCAGTAATTGTTTTTTTTCCCCGGTGTAGAATATTTCTGTCTACCTGTTCAGCTCGGACGTATTGGTTTACAATTCAGACACTTTCCTTTGGGAGATTATTAAAATCGACAGAACTATTTTCCATTACTCTTTGTATTTATTCACTAATATTTAAGGTGGTGTTAAGTGTTACCAGATTTATAGATTGCAAAAATTCACGAGGAAAATCTGCTTAGTTTACGCAGCGCCAGCGTGGCGGAAGTTTTTAAAGTTCATTCATAAATTCATCGTAATAAATTAATGATTCAAATCAGTTGACAAGAATAAAGTAAGTGGCTTATGTATCTGGATTGAGGCGTACGCGTGAAATGAACTGGTTCATGCTCAAAAAGCTATTACATCAAAGACCACACTATAAATGTTGATTCATCGTTGGTTAATTTATTTTCGACGGAAAGTAGAGTGTGTCACATCGTCCGCAGAGTGATGTAAAAATACCGAATTATTTTTGAAATAGACCTCACTCGTTACATATTACGTTACATGAAATATACTTTCAATCCGAAAAATAACGACATGGGCTACCCCAGCTCTTAATAAACCAATAAAAGATTAATAAATAAAAATATAACTTTTAAATCAGATTCATAAAAAATGTTAAATAACTAATAATTAAAATACTGCATAAAATAAATTACTCATTTAAGAACTAAATGATTGAACCAAGCCTTATAAATAAAAATGTGTTCTATAATGAGAACTTCTGAAGACATTAAATTAATATAAGTATCTAAAACAATTAAGTCAATTTGTTTTAAGTTTCTTTAAACACTTTTTAGTAATACAAAAAGTTCCCAACAATGTTTTAGTAATACAAAAAATTCCCAACAATTTTTAGTAATACAAAAAATTCCCAACAATTTTTTAGTAATACAAAAAATTCCCAACAATTTTTTAGTAATATAAAAAATTCCCAACAATTTTTTAGTAATACAAAAAATTCCCAACAATGTTTTAGTAATACAAAAAATTCCCAACAATTTTTTAGTAATACAAAAAATTCCCAACAATTTTTTAGTAATACAAAAAATTCCCACCAATTTTTTAGTAATACAAAAAATTCCCAACAATTTTTTAGTAATACAAAAAATTCCCAACAATGTTTTAGTAATACAAAAAATGCCAACAATTTTTTAGTAATATAAAAAATTCCCAACAATTTTTTAGTGATACAAAAAATTTCCAACAATTTATTAGTATTACAAAAAATGCCCAACAATATTTTTGTAATACGAAAAATGCCCTCCTGCTTACAATTTCCAGATTCCTTTAAAAAAAAAAAAAAAAAAAAAAAAAAAAACATGCTAAATTAATAAAAAGTTCGTCACGCAGCTGCTGTGTAAACTAACCAGACTTTCCACTGGTATGAAACTCTAGTATTATCCTCTCACCATAAATTTTCTATTTATAAGTAAAAAAATATTTTGTAAAGCTTCAAATAAAGTGTTCCATTATATAACAGAGTATTGTTTATGTGGCATGAAGAGAAGTGGTGGTTTGTTGGAGGTTGAAAACCAAAAAAATGCAAATATCTCAATTAATAATGAAGATATAGAATAAATGTATATAACCTAACTTGAATTATAAATCTATATAACTTATAGTAAATTTAATTTGAAATAAGATTGGTTCTAAAAAGTTTTTTGATCCGGCGTATAATAACGGAGATATTCTGAATTTTCAAAATCCCCACTCAAGTCCCCCCCCCCCCGCACTAGTCCGATTTTCGCTATTAGCGAACATAACCTTTAGATTTGCATGAAACGCTTATATATCGTTTTTTTTTTTTTAAAGATGAGACAAAAATGGACTATGACAGACATTTTAGTGAGACATGAGTATTTTTTCTACTCGTAGTTGTGTTCTACTTAGCAGATTTCCCCTAAGGGGAATCATCTTTTGAGTTTGATTTCCCTTTAAGGTAAACTGCTAGTTAGCTTTCATTAATTATTTTCCTTGGACTGTATTTGATTATTTAATTTAAAAAATAAGTTGTGTAATTTTTATCTTTTAGCAGATTTCCCTTAAAGGAAATCAGCTGTTGAGGTTTTACTAATTACGAAATGTTTCTTCAAATGTCCAACGATTGTGCCCAGCAGGTGAAGGGGTTCGAAATTTCAAAATGTCTCCTTTATAGTGAGTCGGATGGTAAAAATGTTCCAGAACCCAATTTCTTTGAATATTGACACTTTAAAATTGCTGCTCTATGCATTTATTATTAATTCACGTATTAAGGGAGTTATTCGTATTTTATTGGTTCAGATTTCGGTAAACCCCTAATTCTACTCATCGGGGTTTTGAACAGAAATAGAGCGTATACGGTGAGGTGAGGTTAGTGAGTTATACCATAACGTGGGAAATCTGCTTAGTTTACGCAGCCCCTGCATGACGGTCTTTTAGATTTCCCTTAAGGGAAATCAGCTATTGAGGTTGTACTCATGACGCGTTTTTCGAAATTTTTCTTCAAATGTCCATCTATCCTACCTAGTAGATGGCGAAAATGAGGTACGTTCAAAACTGTATATATATATAAATATATATATATATATATATATATATATATATATATATATATATATATATATATATATATATATATATATATTTGTCTGTTACCGCTCTAGCGGTCGCAATTATTGTTTAATCGGTACCAAACTCGATATTTAGTCGTTTTATGTAAAAAGAAAGATCAAGTTCGTTAACGGCTGAAATCGGACCAGTGGGAGGGGGGGTTTAGAGGGGAGGATTTTAGAAAAAACAAAATATCTCCGTTATTACACGTCAGATCGAAAAGTTGTATAGAACCAATCTAATTTTAAATTAAATGTAATATAATTATTGTTATATACATTTATCTTGAATATTAACCGAGATATTTGCATTTTTCAGTTTTCAGCCTTCAGCAAACCCCCACTTCTACTCATGTAACATAAACAATACTATATTATATAATAAACCACATAATTGGAAGCTTAAATATCAAATATTGTATTCAAGAGACCTTTCTTATACGAGATACACGCAAATATGTTCTGGTGACCCGCCCCCGTCTTAAGGTCTTCGATTACTAAAATTTGATTGATTAAGATAGCAATTATTCTGACGAATTAATTATTACACTACTAGATATAGTAAATAGTTCTCAATAAAATTAATATTCTGATGTATTTCAGTAATTTTTTTTTCGGTGTGAGGCTGGCAGACCTGTTTGTTTACATTTCTAATGCTTCCTGTCGGCAGGTTATTGAAATTGCCTGAAACATTTCTTGTTTCCGTTTGTATTCATTCACTTAATATTCACGGTGTTGTGTGTACCAGTATGTAGATTTATCTATTACTAAACTTCACGAGGGAAATCTGCTTAGTCTACGCAGCCCCTGCGTGACGGACTTTTTAATTTGGACCCGCCATTGACGAGAAGCACAGCTATTCATAAACATGTCATTAGAATGTGTCGGAAGATGGCTGGCGATGAGCGTAAATACAGTTATCTGCCCGGCGGAGGGATAAACAGGGGCCATAACGGATATTTGCAAGCTTAACGGGACTGCGCACAACCTTGGAGCAACAGGTATCACTTATCTCTTAATGGAGTCGTCGACGAAAGGGAAACGGAAGGTCGAGAAGTGCTCACTTGCACAACTCTCTTTATCAATTTCGTCCCAATGTAATTGGATGGAAAGTCTTCCTTTGCAATTTCATTTCAGTTTTTCCCAGAAGTTGTCGCCTCGGTTCAAGGCCAACGACTTTCTAGAGGTCTTAAGTCACTTTAATTAATGGCAAATGATTCAGCGACCGCATTCCTGAATAAATTAATTGAAGTAATATAAGGTCATCACTTAAAGAACCATACGTACTCGGCGCGATGAACTTTAAACATTCCAAAAGTGGAAGAAAAAATAGGTGATATTGTCAAACCAGTTATATAAAATAAAAAAAAAATATGAACAATCAAGTATACAGCTTTTCACCCCAATTTAATATTAGCGAATTTCCCTTAAGGAAAATCAGCTATTGAGGTCGTACTCATGCCGCGATTTTGGAAAAATGTCCTCATATGTATATCGATCCTACCTATGACATGACGAAAATGAGGTCCGTTCATTTATTTAATCGTTACCAAACTCGATATTTAAACGTTTTATGTAAAACTAAAATTCGTTAATGACTGAAATAAGACAAGTGGGAGGGGGACAGGAGAGTTTAGACGGGGAATACTGAAATTTTAAAATATCTCCGTTATTTTCCATCTTATTGAAACATTGTATAGGATAAATCTCATTGCACATTAATTGTACTATAAATATTGTTATATGGATTTATTCTCTATCTTGAATTTTAACCGAGATATTTGCAATTTTAATGTTTTGCCTTCAGCAAACCCCTACTCCTATTCATGTCGGAGGAGCAATTTGCTGTTATATCAGGAACCCCTTTATTCCATGTTAAAAGACCTTTCTTATGCGAGGTACATGCCAATTCATTGTGTGATGGCTTCATCAATTATGATGATGCGTTCTTGTTTCGAAATTGTTTATTTGGTCTATCCCATACTCGACATTTAATCATTTCTGTCAACACTCAAGATCATCTTTGTTATTGGGAGAAATCGGACTAGCATTAGTGGGGTATAGAGGGGTGAGGGTAGATAATTCAAAATATTTCCGTTATAATGAATGGTATCATAAGATGTTGTAGAAACAATCTTTATAAACAATTGTTGTTCAGTGGGTTTTTTTTGTTAACTCAAGTTTTAAGCGAGTTATTCATGCATTTTAGTTTTCAGGTTTAAGACCCCCCCCCACTGGCTTTGACTCATCGGTTTTTCACATAGTGGGAAATATGCTTAGTTTATGCAGTCCCTGCGCCACTGAGATTTATGATTATGTTTCCTTAACCATTTATTTCGCCTCTTAGCAAACAAAATAAAATAATAAAAATTTTCCCACTCACTAAACACATTTCGTATGCAGATGATTACATAAAGGGCACATGTGTGTGTGTGTGTGTGTGTGTGTGTGTGGTTTTGTGGTTGTCAACCAACACCAGCGATCCAACAACTACCGTATCTCTGTCCCACTTATATCAACGAATCTTCAACTTCCGCCAATACTTAATTGCTTTTTTCCCTCCGTTCAACTAGGTGTGATTCAGGACTGGTTTCCTATTGCAAAAGTCATTGGATAAAAAAAAAATGAAACAAAAGGGATTTGACATAAACAGGAAACTCTTTTTAAAGGATTATCTCCTAAAGGAAACGAATTATTGAATTTCCAGCCATGCCACGATTTTTCCTACATTTCTTCAAATACACACCGATTCTTGCTATTTATTTATTTGATGAGCTCTGCAAAGAAGGAATGCTGCTTAGTCATTTTCGTTTGTAAATGTACACGTTTATAATAAAGAAATTTGTCTACAAAGTTATTAAAACAAAATGAATTTGAGGAAGAAAATATTAAATTTAAACTATCTAATTCTATAAATTTTGGTATTAAATCCTTGAATGATGAGTACATGGAATGAACAAATCCAAGGCACAAGCTAAAATAACTAGAAAATTCTAATTAGTAGATGACGAAAATGAACGGGGGTGCAAAATTATGGATGTGATCGTGCTTGTGCGTGCTCAGTTATTAGCGAACATTATTGAGATACAATTGCTCACAAATGTAAGGTTATAAAGATCTCACTTGATACTTTAATTAAAATTAAAAGTACGCAGAGGAAAAATTATAAACCATTACATGATTATCAAGATTTGTTATATAACATTTTTAGCAGATTTCCCTTAAAAGAAATCTGCTACTGTGGTCGTACTCAAACGCAATGCCCATCCATCCCCGTTATTGTTAACATGACATGAGTAGGAATGGGGTTTTAATGATGGCCAAAAACTAAATTACGGAAATATCTCCGTTAACATTGAATATTGAGAAAAAATGTACAATATTTATAGAAAATTTAATTTGAAATGAGATCGATTTTATACAACTTTTCCATCCGATGCATAATAACGGAGTATATTTTGAATTTCCGAAATTTCCCCCTCTAAATCCCCTCCCGCTGGTAGGATTTCAACCATTAACAAACTTGATCTTTGCATATCATAAAACATTTACATATCGAATTTGGTAACGATCAAACAAAAATTGCGGCCACTAGAGCGTTAACAGGAAAGGAAATATATAGTTTTTGACGGATCTCATTTTCGTCGTGTATTATGTAGGATCGATGATCATTTGACATAATTATTTGAAAATCGCGTCAGGAGTACAGCCTCTCTTAAGGGAATTCATGCTACTTCAATTGAAAGCAAAGTGCTATGTGATCTTGGCTATCAGCCAATAATGGCGGCCTATTTTGAAATTTGATTATATTAACCGACGAAAACTTGATATGGCAGGACTAAAATCATTTACCACTCAGCAAAGGGCCCCCGGTGTATATACATACATACATGCGTACCAAGAAAATATAAATTTTATGGCTTCAGAATAAATCACACTCATATAAAAGCAGAAATATAATACATAAATAATATAAAACACTTAATTATCAGTATATTTAAAATCAAAAAAATATCTCTAAAATAAATAATATAAGGTAAAATGCCACATTGCGGTAATCAATTGTAACTTCATTTATAAGAATTAAACATAAGAAATATGTAACAGTTTCTAGTCAAAAAATATGTAGCAATCAGAAATAAATAATACAATATGTTTCTTCAATAAAAAAAATAATATGAAACCTTCTTTTTTAAGACAATACAAAATAATGAATAAAAAAGCTACAAAAGAAATAAAAATGCCTTCATTATCCTTTCCTTAAGAAATATTAATGTAAGGAGAACTTAGGATAATATACATATATATATATATATATATATATATATGTGTGTGTGTGTGTGTGTGTGTGTGTGTTTTAAAAAACAAAAATCGTATATATTTTTTAAAATTTGTTATAAATCAACAATTATATGTAATAATGTTTCAGTACTATATTGTTCAGGACATGTAGGAAATGAATTCCCTCTCTGAAGGGTTACTTCATTCAGGGAGATAAATATATATATATATATATATATATATATATATATATATATATATATATATATATATATATATATATATAATTGTGCTGATGTTTTCGACCAGGTCGTATTTATATGTGGTGTGGTCTTTTCGGAGCTTTGGTCAATGTTGGTGAAATGAATCTTAGTTTCTGCCAATATTTCGAGAATTTTTATTTTCTCTTCCACAGGGCTGTAAAAATTACATGTACTACATTATAATATTGCACATTGGTGTTATACATTGTTATAAAAGGGTGTGTTTTCCTTATTAATACTTACCAAGATAAATATAAGTCTAAAATATATTATATTATATTATAATACCGAAATATTGGCATAAACTAAGATTCATTTCACCAACATTGACCAAAGCTCCGAAAAGAACAACACACCACACACACACACATATATATATATATATATATATATATATATATATATATATATATTATATATATATATTCATAGAGGAAAATAACAGAATTTTGATCGGTGATATTTTTCTATATTTGGCTGAAAAGAAGATAATGTCATATTTCCACGAAAAGTGATCAAACGACATAAAGTGATTTCCACAAAAAGTGATTACTTGCAGCAAAAGGGCCGCTCTGGCCAATTGCTCAACTGATTTACTGATTACTCTGATTGCTTGAAAAAAAGTGCAAAATCACTCTTACAATTTCTTTTACGATCACTTTTTTAATTTAAAAATCGTTAACTCCTCCCAAAATTGGCTGTTTATTGGATGCAGATTTACGACCCCATGAAACTTTCTTGACACCGGATGTTTATGATCCTTATTATATATTTTACATCTTTTTCGAATTACTGCGCTCATCATAAGTTATCAAAGAGGGATTTGTAAAAAAATAATTTGGTAATACAAAAACAATTATTAATATTAGCAAGTAGAAAATAATTGCCGCAGTTAGAAGCCGTGGAGAACAACAAGGCAAATTGAAAATGAACCAATGAAGTATTAAAGTGAATCTTTGAGAGAGAGGAGAGAAGAAGAGAGAGGGAGGAAGAGAGAGGGAGAGAGAGGAGAGGAGGAGAGAGATGAAGAGGAGAGAGAGAGAGAGAGAGGAGGAGAGGAGGAGGAGAGAGAGGGAGAGGGGAGAGAGGAAGTGAGAGAGGAGAGGAGAGAGAGAGAGAAGGAGAGAGAGAGATGAGAGGAGAGGAAGAGAGAGAGAGGAGGAGGAGAGAGAGGAGAGAGAGAAGGAGAGATGAGAGGGAGGGAGCGAGAGAAGGGGGAGAGGAGGAGAGAGGATGGGGAGAGGAGAGGGAGGAGAAGAGGAGAGGGAGGGAGAGAGAGGGGGGACAGGGGTGAGAGGAGGAGAGAGGGAGGGAGGAGATGGAGAGAGAGAAGAGTGAGAGAGGAGGAGGGAGAAGAGAGGAGAGGGGATGAAGAGAGGAGAAGGAGAGAGAGAGAGGATGGGAGAGGGTAGAGGAGAGAGAGAGAGGAGAGAGGAGGAGAGAGAGGGGGAGAGAGGGGAGAGGGAAGAGGGGAGAGAGAGGGGAGAAGGAGGAGAGAGAGAGGGAAGAGAGGGAGGAGAGAGAGAGAGAGAAGAGAGAGAGAGGTCGGGGAGGGAGAGAGAGAGGAGAGAGAGAGGGAGAGGAGGGAGAGGGAGAGAGGAGGGAGAGGAGAGGATGAGAGAGAGAAGAGAGAGGAGAGGGGAGAGAGAAGGAGAGGAGAGAGAGAGATAGAGAGAGAGAGAGGAGAGAGGGAGATGAGAGGAGGAGGGAGGGAAGAGAGGAGAGAGATGAGAGGAGAGAGAGAGGAGGAGGAGAGAGGATTAGGGGAGAGAGAGAGAGAAGAGAGGAGGAGAGAAGAAGAGGAGAGGGAGGAGAGGGAAGGAGGAGGAGGGAGAAGAGAAGAGAGAGAGGAGAGAGGAGAGAGGGAGAGGGAGGAGAGAGAGGAGGGAAGAGGAGGGGAGAGAGAAGAGAGAGTGAGAGAGAGAGAGGAGGAGTGAGGAGAAGGAGGGGAGCAGAGAGAGAGGGGAAGAGACAGGAGAGAGGAGGAGAGAGAGAGAGAAGAGAGAGAGGGTGAGAGGGAGAGAGAAGAGAGGAGAGAGATGATGAGAGGGGAGAGGAGAGAGAGAGGAGAGAGAGAGAGGAGAGAGAGAGAGGAGAAGGAGGGGAGGGAGAGAGAGAGAGGAGAGAGAGAGAGGAGAGAGAGGAGAGAGAGAGAAGAGAGGAGAGAGGAGAGAGGAGGAGGAGGAGAGAGGAGTGAGAGAGGAGGAGAGGGAGAGGAGAGAGAGGGAGAGGTTTATTAATTTCATGGTTTCATTGTCTTTCGAATATTTAACAAACAAACGAACAAATAAACAAACAGACCCAAAGAAACAAAATGCAGTTATGGTGTCTATGACGTGTGAAACGAAAAGTTATCCTGAAATTTCGCGAAAACAATCAATGTTCAGACATTGGTTACAATTTTTATATATATATATATATATATATATATATATATATATATATATATATATATATATATATATATATATCTGTTAACGCTGGCGTTCGCTATTTTTAGCGAAATTTCACAATCCTACCCAGGAGATGGCGAAAACCATATATATATATATATGTCTGTAACTCTCTTGCTGTCGCAATTTTCGTTTAATCGTCACAATCGTTTTATGTAAATAAATCGTTGTGTATTCGTTAATGGCTGAAACCGGACGAGTGGAGGGGGGTTTAGAGGGGGGATTATTGAAAATTCGAAATATCTCCGTAACTGTACGTCGGATCGAAAAAGTGTATAAAACCAATCTTATTGCAAATTAAATGTACTATAAATAATGTTATATACATTTATTCTCTATCTTGAATATCAACCGAGATATTTTCATTTTTATTAATGAAATAAAAATGTGTGTGCAGCTATTGCCAGAAGTTTCCGGATTAGTTCGGCCGTTTCCGTAACTGTTATGCACTCGTGTAGCCTAACCTTTCTCCGTTCTTGTCTTCTAAACTTTGTGAGATATATGCAAATACGTTCTGTTGATGCCCCCCCCCCCATATTCAAGATGGTGTGTTGTTACGGTTATGTTTATTTCTCTATTGTAAAACTTCACGTGGGAAATTTGCTTAGACATGATATCCTGTTGATCGAGACAGGTCAAGGGTAGGAAGCACGTGACAATAAAGCGGTATACGGGTATTACTTAACCTCCTTTCGACCAATGGACAACCAGCACAAATACTCAATATGCAATGCACAGACGACACTGCAATAAGATATTTGGGATATATGGCCGCACTAGCCTTGTCCCAATAAATAGAGGATATGCCATCATCTCATTGTTACACGCCCAATATGGTTTATGAAAGTCCGTCATGCAGGGGCTGCGTTAACTACGCAGATTTCCCTCTTGCGCCACGTATTTTCATTTATCTCAAAAAGTAAAAGTTTCAATGAGATCAATATTTGGTGTTAGGCTTCAAATAAAGTATTTCATAACAGCTTATTGTTAAAATGACATGAGTAGAAGAGGGTTGGGGGGGGGGTAGTTACTGAGGGCTGAATTCTAATAAATGCCAATACCTCGGTTAGCAATCAAGAAAGTGACAAAATGCATACAAAAATATTTATAGAACATTAAATTTGCAACATTATTGGTCTGATACAATTTTTCTATCCGACTTATAATAACGGGGATATTTTGAAATTCGCCCTCTAATCCCCCCCTCCCAATGGTCTAATTTCAAGGTCAACGAACTTTAATTTTATATAAAACGTTCACATAACGAGTTTAGTAACGATCAAACAAAAATAAGTCCTAAGTTGATTCAGAGGATGGTTTTTGAGGTTTCAAAATTAAGGGTTTACTATTAGGAATAGGAACATACATCGAATGGAAAATTCTGTTCCTTTTGGTGAGAAGAAACACCTGTAGAAGGTTGTCTATTTGCTTACCAAACACCCTGTATATATTTGTCGGTTACCGTTCTAGCGGTATTTTTGTTTGATCGTTACCAAATTCTATATTTAAACGTTTTACGTAAAACTAAAGATCAAGTTCGTTCCTGGCTGAAATGGGACAAGGGGGAGGGAATACAGAGGAGGATTCAAAATGTCTCTGTTATTATAAGTCGGATCGAAAAATTGTATGGAACCAATATTATTGCTTATTTATTGTCCTATGAATGTTGTTTTATACATGTTTTCTGTATCTTTAATATTAGACGATATATTAGCATTTTTTTAAATTTCAGCCTTCATATACCCCACTTTCAGTCATTGCAGGTATGAGCTAATACAACATGAACCGTCATATTTCAAGCAGAAATACTAAATATTGTGTTCAACAAGTCTGTTTTAGATGAGATATATTGAAATACTTTCTGGTGCCCTCCCCCGACGTATGTTCTTGGAGTGATTTAGATTTATTGATTAGATCTTTCCGATTAATATTTATATTTAGTATACTATATTCATTTTTAGCAGATTTCCCTTAAGGGAAATCAGCTATTGAGGTTGTACTCATGACGGAATTTTCGACATTTTTCTTCAAATGTCCATCGATCCTACCTAGTAGATGACGAAAATGAGGTCCGTTCAAAACTGTATATATATACATATATATATATATATAGATATATATATATATATATATATATATATATATATATATATATTTGTCTGTTACCGCTCTAGCGGTCGCAATTTTTGTTTATTCCTTACCAAACTTCATATTTAAGCGTTTTATGTAAAAAGAAAGATCAAGTTCGTTAACGGCTGAAATCGGACAGTGGGAGGGGGAGTTTAGAGCGGAGGATTTTCGACAATTCGAAATATCTCCGTTACTATACGTCGGATCGAAAAATTGTACACAATCAATCTTATTACAAATTTAATTTACTATAAATATTGTTCTATACATGTATTCTATATCTTGAATATTAACTGAGATATTTGCATTTTTCAGTTTTCACCAAACCGCCACTTCTACTCATGTTACGTAAACAATACTCTGATACATAATAAATCACGTTATTGGAAGTTTAAATACCAAAAATTGTATTCAAGAGACCTTTATTATACGAGATACATGCAAATATGCACTGGTGACTCCCCCCCCATCTTAAAGTTTTGGACTACTAAAAATTTACTGATTGAGATAACAATTATTCTGACTCATTATTAATTATAGTACTGTAATAGTTCTCAATAAAATTAATATGTTATATTCTGATATATTTCAGTAATTGTTTTTCTTTCCGGTGTGAGACGGGACCCGTTTGTTTACATTTCTAACCTAACGCTTCCTGTCGGCAGGCTATTGAAATTGGATGAAACATTTCTTATTTCCGTTTGTATTTATTCACGGTGTTGTGTTAGCAGTATGTATATTTATCTATTACTAAACTTCACGTGGGAAATCTGCTTAGTTTAAGCAGCCCCTGCGTGATGGATTTTTTAAATTTCCCAACCTCTCCTTCCTAGGAGTTGTTGTTAAGCCCTTTTATCGTCCAAAGGTCTATCCACAAACAGACTCTCAAGAATCAATATAAGCATCCCTGATGGAGGGCGGATTGTGAAATAGATGAGTTCCATATAATTTGTTGAATCGTGAAGAAGAGCTTTCTATAGATCACGACCCTTGTGTTGATGGGAACGTCTGTCCGTTGCAACACCGTCGGAGAGTCATTAGTAAATGTCAGTGCCTCCAGATAGCTCTGCTCTCCTGGGCTGGAGGAAGAAGTTATTGAAAAGTGCGGCTCGCAAGGGCTGCGTTTCCCAAGTGCGTCAAGTATTTACCTCAAAACGTAAATGTTCAACGAGGGCAATATTTCGTATTTAGGCTTCAAACAGACCGCTTCATTATATAACAGCCTACTGTTAAGATGACACTAGTTTGAGTGGGGGTTTGCTGAAGGCTAAAAACGATAAATGTGTAAATATTTACGTTAATAATGAAGTTATTGAAAAAAATGCACATAACAACATTTATAAAAAATTAAATATGCCTTTAGATTGATTCTATACAATTTATCGATCCGACGTATATTAACGGAGATATATTGACTTTTCAAAATTCCTTCCTCTAAACCCCTCCCTCCTCTCTTTGATGCGATTTCAGCAGTTAACTTATTTGGTCTTTAGCAAAGGGAGGGAAATGGATTTGGTGGAACAGATCTGGATCAGGATGGACATGCTGGAGGACGATAATATTAATATTAGGGAGGGGGGCAGCTGCCCTTCCCGAGTAGGCTCCCACTCTCGCCGGAGATGTAGGCTATATAGGGCTCAGCTCTAGGTCAGTATATGTTCTCGATCTCCTGAGCATTCTATTGTATGTTTCATTTAATAGTTACATAAAACATGTTTTATTTTATAAGTTTTACATTGGATGTTTACATATTTATATATTTGTTTTTAACTTTTTAATAAGTTGACTTTACCTTTTATTGACTATTATATTTATTTATACATTACATGTTGTTTCAAAAATGTAAATGTTGTCACAGAGCACTGAAGATGGGACGGTTAGCCCCGAAAGTATTCTGCAGTTAATAAATGAAGTATAAAGAGTGGAAGTGTTTTGACCTTGTTATCTTTCCGTTGATCTTTAGCTTTACTCGGTCCGCTTATTTATGGAGTTTAGTAACGATAAAACAAAAAATGCTCTCTTCAGAGTAGTAACAGAGAAGTATATATATAGTTTTGATCAGATCTCATATAGCAGATTTACCTTAAGGGAGATCTGCTAAAATTCAAGCCAGACAATATGTCTTCTGCATATCGCATTGATATTCTCCTTGCTGTATGCCAAGGGACTAATGAAATTGTAAATAGATCGTGAATTATGAAAAGTTTCATCAGTGCGATTGATTACCTCTAGGTTATCAATGCAAGAGCACTTGAATATGAATTAATGATTAAGAATTTTGAAGTCTTGAAGATGGTGAAAGATTTTTTTTTTTTTCTACATCATCTATTAACATTATTTCGAAATGATTCCTTGAGTTTTACCTTAATTTATTTTTAATTCATCGCAGTTATTATAAATTAATCCTAATACATATCTAATTAGATCCTTTCTTTATTAATTGTCTGAAGCAGATGCGACACTGATTATAAAATCATTAATAATTAAACAACTCATTTAAATAACATTTCGTAAGCGATAATTAACTTCTTACTAATTGACTGCATATCAATTTAGGCTTTGTTAAATATTTATCAATTAAAATTGGTCTAATGATTAAGGTCACTTGACAATGATCGCATTATTGATAGATCCGAACCTTCCCTTTGTAACAATCATTTATTGTTACCCGCCGTCGACGGCTTGGAATAGAAATGGTATCCACTAGAAATGTAATGATTGGATGTTCAAAATCCTCCCGTCATATTCACCAATAACACAAATGCACTGTATTATGAACAGTAGTAACTGCTGTCATTTATGTTGTTTGTTTTACCCCAGATCTAAGCATTACCAAAAATGTTTGATTATAATTGCTGTTAACAAGAAACTAATTGATATAATAATCCATGTTGAAAATTAACAACTGGATAACAGATGCACTATATAATCCATTTATTGTCTACAAACTAGTCATATTTATAGCTATTTTATATTGAAGAATTTATTATCGTTCAAATAAATCTAGTTTTCCGTCAAAATAAAACCATTGTATTATCTTAGTCCTTCACGCAGGGGCTCCTTTAACCAAGCAGATTTCCGTATTGGTATTTACTATTACAGAAAACGCTTAAACATAGAGTTTGGTAACAATTAAACAAAAATTGCAACAAAATTGTATACTGTTTTGAAAGGACAATTTCCGTAATCTCCTGGGTAGGATCGATTGACTTTTGAGGAAATTTTTCGTATCATGAGTACAAGTTCTATAGCTGATTTCCCATAAGGGGTTACCAAGAAACTACGAATACTCGCTTAATATTTGAGTTACAAAATAAGTTTGTATAACAGCAATTGCAGAGCTTCAATAGTTTTACAAAATTGGTTCTATATTATATTTCGATCGGAATCATAATAACGGAGATAATGTGTATTTTCGAATTCCACCGCACTTGTCCGATTCCAGCCCTTCAAGCATACCCCATTTTAGCAGATTTACCTAAAGGGTAATCAGATATTGAAGTCGTACTCAACGCGGGATTTTCGAAACATTTCTCAAATGTGCATCGATCTTACCTATTATATTACCATATCATATTAACAATAAACTTTTACAATAAGAAGTACTTCATTTGAAGCCTAAATGCCAAATATTGTTCTCATTGAACTTTCAAATTTTCAGATAAATGCAAATACGCACGTGGTAAATCTACGTAGTTTACGCAGGCCCTGCCTGACGGACTTTTTAGTTCGGAATAGAAAATGTGGTTGGTAGAGAGTCATATCGGCTCGTGGGAAATCTTAGAATTCGCGGCCCGTACGTGAGGACTTTTGTTATCAGTGTTAACATTGATAAGGATGAGAAAAGTGAACTGCTCAGAAAGTTTCTTTTATATAAGCGAAGCCACCCACAGCTAGCTTGCGCCTTGATGTTATTCTTAGATCCGGTAAAGCAAAGTCGAATGAAGATAATAACATGCTTTCTGGAGGTTATTTATGACCTCGGAATGACTTCACCGGCATTGGCATTAAACCGGGCAAATGAGGGAAAAAATATAACAAAACCTCTTCACAATTGAGGTGTTCATCATGATGATGAACAATTTTCTCGGAAATAATTTACCCGGCGGAGATGATACGAGGAAGAGGAAACAAAAAGATGAAGAAATTGAAGGTTCTGATGGGAAAAAACTAGAGTTACGTGCCTCAGCGAAATTCCCCAGCCCTTGGACTGGCTAAATGCTCAACCTGCTACAATTACGGCGTGACTTTTGGAGGCCGGCTCTTAGGTAAATAATACTTTTTGTGGCTGTGATCTCACTTCTTTAGTGTCGGCACTAATTGTTCTACGAAGCGATATGATCTATAGTTATTTTCACACAAGACGTAGTTCTTATTTATAGTTGCCTCACCTGCTAAGGCATTGGTGTTGGGTTCCTTGTAAACCTGTAGACATACACAGAGAATAATTCACCTATCAGCAATAGAAACTGTGTAGAATAAACTACCAGTTAATTTATAGCCACAACTCAAAAAGTCCGTCACGCAGGGGCTGCGTAAACTAAGCAGATTTACCACGGGCGTATTTGCATTTATCTCAAAATGTAAAAGTTCAATGAGAACAATATTTGGAATTTAGGCTTCAAATAAAGTGCTTCGTAATATAACAGCTGATTGTAAATATGACATGAGTAGGAGTGGGGGTTCACGGAAGGCCAAATAAGAACAGAAATGAAAATATCTCGGTTAATAATCAAGATAGTAAAAAAAAAAACACGTACTTAACAACATTTACAAAACATTTAATTTAAAATACGATTTGTTTTATACACTTTTTCGATCAGACGCATAATAACAGAAGTATTTCGAATTTTCGTAATTCCCCTCCCGACCCCTCACTGGTCAGATTTTAGCCATTAACGAACGTGATGTGCTAAATTGCAAATACGTGGTCGAATATTTGACAGAGAAAAAAATATGTAAAAAAATATTTTTATTTTATATTTATATTAAGAAATACCAAAATTCGAAACAATAGTGAGAATTTAGACGAGGGCGAACTAAAAAGATATTGATATTCGATAAATGTAGAACAAATAAAAATGCCAATTGAAAGGTGGATTGAAAGGAATTTCTCCAATTAGTGAAAGCAAGGGAACAAAATCACTGAATCCATAAGAACAATAAAACCCCGTTATTAACTTTCATTTTATTCCAAGCAATCTTGTTTCTTATTAAGTCCTAGAAAAAATGACTTTGTACTTACGTCAGCAGGATACAATTGAATAAACTGCCTTACCTGAAAAAAAAAAATGTTATTAAAATATTTAAACTTTCTATTTCATTTAAAATAGAATTGTTTATTTTACAACATTAGAATTACTTTTTAAGAAGAAAGAGGAAAAGTAATTCAGTGAAGACTTGAAAGTGTTATGCCAAATTAATAGACAAAAGTCCGTCATGCAAGTGCTGCGTTAACTAAGCAGATTTTCCACGCAAAGGTTTACAATAGATAAATATACGAACAGGTAACACTACTGTGAATGTTAAGTGAATAAATACAAACGGTAATGAGACATATTACAGTCAATTTACAATATAAGTTAATAATCTCGACAACGGAAAGCGCCTGAATTCGAAACAAACAGACCAGCCAACCTCGTACCGCTGAATAGACAGACAGACCGGAAAGACAAAAAATTAATGAAATATATCTGAATATAAAATATTAATTTTATCGAAAACAATTTACTGAAGCAAGTGCTGTAATTTGTAAAGAATCAGAACCAGTTTTATCTCAATCATTCAAATTTTAGTAATCCAAGAACTAAAGAAGGGGGGGGGGTTCACTAAACGTATTTGCATATATCTCAGAAAGTAAAAGTTCAATGAAAACAATATTTGGTATTTAACCTTATAATGAAGTTGTTCATGATATAACAGCTTATTGTTAATATGACGAGTAGAAATGGGGGTTTGTTATGTGGAGATATTTGCATTTTTCAGTTTTCAGCCTTCATCAAACCCCCAATTACAATATATTCGTTAAATAAACAATATTCCGTTATATAATAAACCACATCATTCGGAGCTTAAATGCCAAATATTGTTTTCGAGAGACATTTATTATACGAGATTCTTGCGAATATGTTCCGGTGACTACCCCCACCCCGTCTTAGGTTTATGGACTCCTAAAATTTGATTGATTGAGATAAAAATTATTCTGATTCATGATAATTTACAGTACTAGATATAGTAAATAGTTTTCAATGAAATTAATTTGTTATATTGTAATAAATTACATAAATTGCCCCTCTTTTCGGTCTAGATTCGATCTATTCAGCGCTGCGATGTTGGCTGCCCTGTTTGTTTACAATTCCGACGCTTTCCATTGTTGATATTACTAACTTGTAAATTGAATGTAAGATTTCTTCTTACTGTAAGAAACCGTTTGTATTTATTCGCTCAACATTCACGCTGGTGCTACCAGTATGTATATTCATCTGTTGTAAACCTTCCCGTAGGAAATCTGCTTAGTTTACGCAGCCCCTGCGTGACGGACTTCCTTTTATCGTCTGTACTAACTAACCCTTAGTTGAACAAACATGATTACATTGAAAATAACCGGTGAGTTCGTTTATAAAGCAGTCGTCCATTACTACTGTTTTACGAAATAACCCGACCCGCGGAAACTGGTCCCGGAAACACGCATGTACATTATCATAAACTGAGCTTGTTATATAAGTATAAAAGCTAGTCGGAGCATAAGACGAGTAGGAACCTCTATTGAAATCAACCGACCGACAAAATATCGTTTGCGAAAATCTTTTACAAGGATTTCCTTTCTCGTGTTGAGAATGAGAAGTAGTTCTATCATATCAGTGCGTAACGATGAGCGTTATGTAAAACTAATGATACGCGGGAAATGTAATACATCATTGTAACTGACTTCATGGTCGATCTATGATTCATCATAGGTTTATATATTTTAAGTATTCTAGAGATATATAAGAAATTAAACTTCATTTCTCATTATCATTTGTATTTAATCACTTAATATTCAAGGTTTACTAGTATGTAGATGTATCCATTGTAAAACTTCACATGGGAAATCTGCTTAGTTTACGCAGCCCCTGCGGGACGGACTATTTTGCTGCTATGGGTAATTGGGACTGGTTATTTACTGGTTATCACCCTTTTCTAGCCAGGGGAGAGCTAAGGATTTTATTTAATGAGTTTGATACTAAGTAGTTTCCAATTTCCTATTATAATTATATTATTAATATTTAAATGTGAACGTTCAATACATTTTTTATAACAAATTTAATGTTTTAAATATACATGTTATATTTTGTTTATGTATATACATGTTTATCTCCGTTACTGTACGTCGGATCGAAAAATTTTATAAAACCAATCTTATTTTGTCTTTGTAAATGTACTATACATATTGTTATATAAATTTATTATCTATCTTGAATATTGAACCGAGATTTTGCGTTTTTCAAGTTTTGAGCCTTCAGCAAACCCTCACTTCCACTCATGTCATATTAACAATAAGCCGTTATATCATGAACCACTTCATTCCATTGTTAAATATCAAATATTGTTTTAATTGATCTTTTACTTTGTGAGATATATGCAAATATGTTCTGTCGACCTGCTAGACAAGGAGGGGTGGAGGTTTAGAGGAGGGACATAATCAAAAATAAGAAATATATCTTTTATTTTGACTCAAGTAGAAAACTTTGATCAAACTTGTTGTAATTATATGAGCTGCAATTATTGTCTTAAACATTTTTTCACAATCTGGAGTATATTCACTGAGATATTTGTACATTTAGTTATCCTTCTTCATTTTTCACTATTTCTGTTTATGAGATTTTCAATTAAATGTTTATCTCATGCTCAGCTTAATTTTCAACTCCTGTTTAAGTTAACTTCTACGATAAAAAGTATTCTACGATTTTACTTTCTGAGATACAAGGAAATACGTTCTGTTGATACCCCCTCCCCTTCTTTTGTTCTGGGATTACTATAATTTGAGTGATTGAGATAAAAATGATTCTGATTCATTACAAATTACAGCACTAGCTTTAGTAAATTGTTTTCAACAAAATTAATATTTTATATTCAGGTATATTTCATTAATTGTTTGTCATTTCGGTCTATCTATCTAATCAGCGCTACGAGATTTCTCATTACCGTTTGTATTTATCCACTTAACAGTCACGGTTGTGTTGCCTGTATGTATATTTATCTATTGTAAACCTTCGCGTGGGAAATATGCTTAGTTTACGCAACCCAAGTTTTATCAAATAAAAAATCCAATTTAGTAACGATGCAAAAAAATATATCTTGCTTTAGAAGGACCCAGTCTGTTCATCCGCCGGAGCACCCATTTCTTTTTTAAGCGGGATATAGTAAATCAGGTATAGACTAGTCTTTGGATATTACTACTATATTTACATTTTTTTGGGGGCTCAGGTTAGCCATGCGAGTTAAAGCGTTGACCTTTATCTCACATGGTAAACCTTGGGTGGCGAGTTCGATTCTCGCATGGGCAAAGGAAATTATTTAGTGACGAAATTCATTAAATAACATCCTAAAATCCCACCCTGGCGAGAAAAGGGTGGTAACCTGTAGATAACCCGTCCCAATTAGCCTAAGTTGCAAAAAGTGGACGTTAATAAATAATAATAAAAATTTACATTTTTAACGCTAAAATTAATACTTTTTACAGTGAGTTTTGCAAGAAGGATGTGTGTTTATTGTTTCAGACCACTTCCCAGAGAGAATAGTTTCCTTGAGCTGCCGTGATTATAAAAGATGATAATAAGATGTTATATAAGCCTGTTGGAGATAATTAATAGGCTGTGTAATGGAGATTGCAATCATAGAAGTAGAGGAAGTGGTCATAGGCAAGACAAAGAGGTTATAACTACCACCTGGGCACTTCCAAACATGGCGGCTCCACCTCCTTCCTTCTTCGTGTAAATAAGCAAATTTGAAATTTCGAGAGTGTATTTCCTACGCGATTTTCTTCAAATGTCCATCGACCCTATGCTAATATGTCATCGGGATCATAAAGTACGTCAGGGGCTGCGCAAACTAAGCAGATTTCCCACATGATGACATAACACAATCATGTTCTCACGTATTCTCTAATTCTATATAAAAAAGTCTGACAGTTCTGATCTAAGCAGATTCCCCAAGAGCGTCACGTATTTGCATTTATCTCAAAACGTAAAAGTCCAATTAGAACCATAATTAGTATTTACTTAGGCTTCAAAGAAAGTGCTTACTGAAGGC
>CM032228.1:17962500-18032500 GCA_019009955.1 Riptortus pedestris
TAATAACCATTTCGATTTGTACCCGTCAACGATAGGTAACACAGCTCGTATCTATGTATATATATAGTTTTGAACGGATCTCATTATCGTTATCTCCTGGGTAGAATCGATGGACATTTGAAGGTATTTTTCGAAAATCGCATCACGAGTACGATCTCAATAGCCGATTTCCCTCAGGGGGAGCCTGCTAAAAGGTTGGCTGATATCTGTAGAAGATGACTTTAGTGGTTGGATTCCAACACGGACGATAGGATAGGCCTTGTTGTTTTTGCTCAGTTGATTCGCTGGAATGGCAACGCTCCATTGGCCAGAACAACGGTGTTCCTCTCTCCAGTCACGCCGTGGAAAATTATTTCTCCCAAACTCTTCTTATAAGGCTGTTGAACCTTCGGGCCTCGTGTCCGATTTTCAATGCGGAGCCTATGCAGATTGTGGGGGTTTCTTTTGGCAGATTTCCCTTGAAGGAAATCGCCTATTAGGGTTGTATTCACGTCGCCATTTTTAAAAAGGTTCCTCAAGTACCTATTGGTCTTACCAAGGAGATAAGGAAAATGAGGTCCGTATGAATATATGCTGTTACGGTCGTAATTTTGTTCACCGCCACGCAAACTCCGTATATATGAGTTTCATGTGAAACTTTTTTTTATTTATTTATTTATTCATGGACACAACATCCAACGTGATTTGCCCTTTCAAAAGTAACAACAAAAAACAATAGCAAATACCTTAACAACAAGTAACAATAGCAAATACTTTAACAACAAGTAACAATAAAAAATACCAAAAAGCAATGACAAATAACAAAAGTGTAACGGCTAAGCATATTATAAGTGATCAAAAAATAAATAAATAAAATAAAATAAAAATATTGGTGAAAGTACTCTTGCCAATGATTGTCGCCATTTCCTCCTTCAGGGTAATGTATACAAACGCATCTGATACAATTATTGGATATCATTTGAAATTTTGTTTCACACACACAGACTTAATTTGTATGTTAAGTTTTGTCATATATGTGAATTTTGTGTAGGCATGAGAAAATGATGTTGTTAATGTGTGGGCTGCCTTCCGTCAAAAGTTCTTGTAAGTCGTAGGGGAAGTCCTGGTGTTGTCGTTTTCGGCATTCTGTTAGTATATGTCTTACCGTCAAGGTAAATGTAAAACTAAGTTAGTTAAGGGCTAAAATCGGACGGGAGGGGGTTTAGACGGGAAAAAAATTGAAGATTTAGAATATCTACTGTGTGTCGGATTGAAAAAATATATTTAACCAATCTTATTGTAAATTTAATTTTCTATAAATGCTGTTCTAAAAACTTTATCACTATATTGAATACTAACCGAGATTTTTAAATTTTGAGCTTCTCCCTTTCTACTCATATCATACTAGTTTCGTGGACTTAGGGGAAGTAATTAGTTCTGTAATCTTTTAACTTGTATATTAAAAACAATAAAACTATAGTATCTTGTTGATGGGAAAATACTTACAGTGCACAACAAAAATTCTACTTACACTATGTAAAGGGAGTTTTCAACAGTTTTTATCGTTTCAACAGTCATAACTAACACCAGGTAAAAAGAGCACCCCCACTTGCAATAAATAACCTTTTTCTGTAATCGTTGAATAATGGTAACATTAGTAAACTGAAATGAGTGAAGAAAGTGAAACATTTTGCAATAGAGTGAAGAAAGTGAATTGCCTTCTTAATTAGTAATAAGTATAAATTAAAAAATAATTTGAAGTTGGAAATTAAATGCTTTTAAATGTTTCTTAACATTGTAAGAATTTATTTTAACAAAATAAATTGAAATGTGAATGAATTATTGGTGGAAATAATCAATATATTTTAAAATTTAAATATAATAATAATTACCTTCCTTGTTTATAACCTGCACTTGTTTATAACTGCACTACTTCACAATCATCACTAGTTGTTTTATAACTATGCTTATAACCTTTCACAACCATGCTTATAACCTACCAACAACATACCATAACCTTCACAACATCCTAATTTTGTTCATATTCTGGTTAGATCTGATCATGTATTACACGATTACAGAAAAAAATTTAATATTACACTCGTGACGAAAGTAGAATTTACAACTCTCGTGAAATTACCACACTCGCTTCGCTCGTGTGGGTAAACGTTTCACTCGAGTTGTAAAATGATCTACTTTCGTCACTTGTATAATAAATAACTATTTTTCACTATATTTAAAAATCTTAGGGTATTATTATTTTAATGCTGTGAGGTTACCTGCCCCTTCTTTATAGCTAACGACTCACAATCGAGTCGTTGCTACACTAACAACAAGTTGTTATATCATGGATCACTTTATTCGAAGCTTAAATACTAAATTTGGTTTTCATTGAACTTTTACTGTGTGGGAAACATATTCTTTTATTTCTCTCTACATCACAATTCTCACTCTACCATCGACAAGAGCGTTAAATGCATGCTTTCTGAATAACTGCTTACGGCTTTCATCCCAAGAGAGGTTAGGGAACACTAAAGTGAAAAAAATTCTAAAACTTTGTGTGCAAAAAGAGCAGTTCATCCGCAACAAAGAACTATTTTTTCTTCTTGTAGGACTACGGTTTGAAAGGGTAAAATGACCACCTGAAAAAAATCGGTTTTTATATTTCTGAGAGAATATTATTAAAACTTATTACCGATAAGTCTAAAAAAAGTTTCAAAATGATAGTTTTGTGGATGTTAGTGTACTCAAGGGAAATCTGGTAAAGCACTTGAAATGAATGATTATTTTAAACAATAACCTTCACTAGCCGTTGTATATAGCTATTAGAAACCATTCCTACATGTTTAGAAAAGCAGGCACGTAGCTACAAAAAAAAACCTTGACCTCCGGAATCATCCAGTTTCCTTCCGCTTTTCCTTTAGTCAGAAAAGAAAGTTTTTTTTTTTTTTTTACGCTGGAAAAAATGGACTCCTACAATTTTCTTAAATAACCTGCAGGTTAATGAGTTTAACACTCATTCGAATGACAAAACATTTTATTGAGGTCTAGAAACAAAGAGTAGATTACTCTTAGTGATAGTAAACCTTGCTCACATTCTCAATTAATAATCTTGACATTTTACTAGTCCCCATGATAAAGTTTTTAAGATTGATTAAGGACAAACGCCGGAACTGGTTCGATCATATTGAAGAATTGAGTAAGAAGCTAAAATCGCTTTGCTTCTTTTTAAAATGAGTTAAAAAATAACTTCCAAGGGATCCTTTATTATTAATATTCTATGGATATTTCCATAGTTGGTTAACTTAAAGGGTTATGCATTGGGGTAACTCCAAAAATTATTCCGCCATAAGTAAATCATAAATTGCAAAAGAGAGCATTAAGGTTTATATAGAACAGAAAGTTGAGAGACTCCTGTAGTCCACTTTTTAAGGAGTCAAAAAAAATAATGATATTTTCCTCAATATATATGTGTACTCAACAATATTGTGTTGAGATAAATACAAGCATTGTGTGATGACGAAATCAATTAAGATTTTTATTAATACATAGATATCTAACAGTTTTAATCAACATCTAAGATCATATTTGTGAGGGGGGGGGATTGGGAAATTCAAAATATTAACGCGTTATTATAAGTCTGATCGAAACATGTTATAGAACCAATCTTGTTTTGGAAACAACTATCGATGTTCTACAATTGTTGCTCTATATATCTTTTCATAACTCAAATATTAAGTGAACTATTCATACTTTCTAATGTTCACCTTCAGTAAACCTCACGTCTACTCTTCGTTTTTTTATTTAGAAATAGAGAATGTTTGGTGAGATGAAATGTGGTCTCTCGTACTAGAAAGTGGGGAATCTGCTTAGTTTACGCAGCCCCTGCGTGACGGAGTTTTAGCAGATTTCCCTTAAGGGAAATCAGCTATTGAGGTCGTACTCATGACGCGAGTTTCGAAAAATTTCTTCAAATGTCCATCAATCCTACCCAGGAGATGACGAAAATGAGGCCCGTTCAAAATTATATATTTGTCTGTTAACACTCTAGCGGTCGCAATTTTCGTTTGATCGTCACCAAACTCGATATTTAAACGTTTTATGTAAAAATAAAGATCGAGTTCGTTAATGGCTGAAATCGGACCAGTGGGAGGGGAGGATTTTCGAAAATTCAAAATATCTCCGTTACCATACGTTGGATCGAAAAATTATATAGAATCAATCTTATTGTAAATTAAATGTAATATAAATAGTGTTATATACATTTATTCTGTATCTTGAATATTAACCGAGATATTTGCATTTTTCTGTTTTCAGCTTCAGAGATGAGATCGGCTAACTTCGGGTCTAGTCGTGACTTTCCGTCAAGAGCTAGTTCGGGCCGTTCCCGTAACTCTTCGGCTCTCAATTCTGAAATTTCTCTATTGTAAACCTTCACGTGGGAAATCTGCTTAGTTTACGCAGCCCCGGTTCTGGTTCTTGGCTCCACCAACCCTTCCTACAACTGTTAACTTCAAGATAGCAGTTTTTTTCACCAGCAACCAAGGAAAATGCGCGAGTGAGATCTATTGAGATTTAACTACAATAATCTTGGAATTGTTATCTCTCATATTCGTATATTTTAGCTGGTTCCATGATGTTATCAACACATCATCCCGAGATGATCTAATGCTACTTTAAAAATATATTGCAAATGTGGTTAATTTATGTCATCATTATTAGCTTTTTAATATAAAAAGTATTTTTATGATCCATACTTTTTCTTCAAGTTAAGTTTCCTTTATTTATTTTCAGTATATGTGACATTCTTTCTAATTTTATTTATTTATTTAAAAAAAAAGAAGTTCTGCCAATGTTTTTTTTCTGCATTTATTATTTTTATTTTGTCTTTTTATGGTTACTTTAAATTATTTTATGTTTATTATCATTTAACCAAGAAAGTTATTTTTTTTAATTAAAAAACTGGTTAATAATTACATATAATCAATAATTGTATCATAAAAAAAGCAAGGTAGATTAACGCAGTTATATAAGCTGAACCCCAATTGAATGGGAATAACCCTGTAAGCAATCGTAAATAAAAATCTAAATGCTGTTATGTACTACTTTTCAACATTTTAGCAGATTTCCCTTAAGGGAAATCAGCTATTGAGGTCGTACTCATGACGCGAGTTTCGAAAAATTTCTTCAAATGTCTATCGATCCTACCCAGGAGATGACGAAAATGAGGTCCGTTGAAATTATATATATATATATAATATATATATATATATATATATATATATATATATTGTCTGTTAGCGCTCTAGCGGTCGCACTTTTTGTTTGATCGTTACCAAACTCGAAATTTAAGCGTTTTATGTAATAAGACAGATCAAGTTCGTTAAGGGCTGAAATCGTACCAGAGGGAGGGGGGGGTAGAGGAGGATTTTCAAAAATTCGAAATATCTCCGTTATTATGCATCGGATCGAAAAATTGCCTAGAAACAATCTGATTGGAAACATTAAATTTACTATAAATATTGGTATATACACTTATTCTCTATCTTGAATATTAATCGAGATATTTGCATTTTTATGAAGTCTGTGGCCGGGTGTTGTTCGGGGTAGTTCGGCCGTTTTCGTAAGCCGGCTCTGGCGGAAGCTTCTAACCTAACCTGTTGTTTCTAACCTTACCTAACCTTCGTTACTTTGTGAGATTTATGCAAATACGTTCTGTTCATCCGCCCCCTCCCCGTCGTTAGTTCTTGGACTACTAAAATTTGAGTTAGTAAAATAGAAATTATTCGTACAATTCAGAAGCCGTTTCAGTTGGGAGATTATTAAAATTAACTGAAAGATTTCTCATTACCGTTTGTATTTAGTTATGTTGGTTATGTGTTAACTGTATGCAGATTTCTCTATTGCTAAACTTTACATAGGAAATCTGCTTAGTTTACGCAGCCCCTGCGTGACGGACTTTGTTTATTGATAACGGAGGTCGTTGCATTTTTTAGTTCTCGGCCTTTAGTATCCCCTCCCCCAATATCTACCTAATAACCTGCTTTAGTATGAATCAGTTAAATTAAAGCTTAAATACGATATATTGCTCTCATTGAACTTTTACGTTTTGAGATAAATGCAAATACGTGACTCACGTCGGAATTTGCGTGTCCCCCCCATTTAACGCTATTTATTCTAAACGCACAACTTTGTCCTTTTAAATTTCAAATGTTGTTTATATTCGATTCTTACTAAGAGAGAAATGATGAACGATTTATGAGACTTCGAGATTCACATTTGTCTGTTTTTCGAATGCCTGCTTGTCTGACGTGAAATACGAATCACGCCTACCATAAAGCACCGGCTCAAGATTATGGTAATGGCCAATCAAACGCCCAATTATTTGACATAATGTCCGAATCAAACGGCGCATTACCCGGCATAATTCCCGAATCAAACATGCAAATGAGGTGGTCTGGAGGAGGTCGAGTCCTTTGACTAATAAGTTATTCCTGCCAGCTGATTTGCATACGGCCCACTAATCTCCGGACCAACCAGCTGTCAGATTCTACCGGCATACGCCACCTTTGATTCACACCTTCGACTCACATTAGTGTCCCATTTGATGTTTTCATAGTCAATTCCCTCTTCTAATCCTATCTTGGCGAGATATTCATTGACTATTCAGGCTCCGTTTTATATCTTACTCGGCCCAATGGAGATATTGATATAGATCCAAAAATGATGATAACAGCATTAAACTTTTGAGCGGGGGTAGCTATGGGGGTTGAGGGGTAGCTACATCTGCCACTACCATCAGTAAGCTGAAGGTAAAAAAAGTCCTTCAAGCAAGGGCTGCGTAAACTAACAGATTATCCACGTAAAAGTTCAATGAGAACAATATTTGATACTTAGGCATCTTTTTGATAGTTCTTCCTAATGTAACAGCTTATCGTTAATATAAAATGAGAAAGAGTGGGGGTTTACTGACGACCGAAAACTAAAAAAAAAGTCCGTCACGCAGGGGCTGCGTAAACTAAGCAGATTTCCCACGTGAAGTTTTACAATAGAGAAATCCGCCTAATAACAGCTGTAGTAGGAAGGGATATCTAAACCTATTCACGAGGGACGAATAGTTCTGGAAACGGCCACCAGCTCTCGGCGGAGAGAAGATGGCGGGGTTCCGTAGACCACACACACAATACAAATGCAAATATCTCGGTTAATATTCAAGATACTGAATAAATGTATAGAACAATATTTATAGTAAATTTAATTTACAATAAGATTGATTCTATACAATTCTTCGATCCGACGCATAATAACGGAGATATTTTGAATTTTCAAAAATCCCCCCCTCTAAACCCCCACTGGTCTGATTTCAGCCATTAACGAACTTGATCTCTCTTTTTACGTAAAACGCTTAAATATGAAGTTTGGTAACGATCAAACACAAATTGCGACCGCTAGAGCGGTAACAGACAAATATATATATATATATATATATATATATATATATATATATATATATATATATATAATTTTGAACGGACCTCATTTTCGTCATTTCCTGGGTAGGATCGATGGACATTTGAGGAAATTTTTCAAAACTCGCGTCATGAGTACGACCTCAATAGCTGATTTCCCTTAAGGGAAATCTGCTAAAATGCCAATATCTTGTTTAATAATCACGATAGTGACAAACGTACATAACAAAATTTATAGAACATTACATTTGCAATAAGATTGATACTTTACAATTTTTCAATCCGACGTATAATAACGGAGATATAAAGAATTCTCCTCTCTTCCAATGTTCGGATTTCAGCCATTAATGAACTTGATCTTTAGTTTTACATACACCGTTTAAATATAGGGTTAGACGACTCCACACACCGAATTTTCCTGTACTCCGCCTAATAGATGACTCTTGGAAAAAGAATTTGGTATTTAAGCTTAGACTAAATAGGTCCATTATATTATATTGCTATAATGACATGAATAGGAGTGGGGGCTTACTGAGGGCTGGAAACTGAATAATCCAAATATCTCGGTTATTATTCATGATTGATAAAATATCCATATAACAAAATTTATAGGCAATTAAATGTACTATTATTTAGACATTCGCAATTTTTCGATCCGACGTATAATAACGGCGATATTTCGAAATTTTTCTCTTTCAAACCCCCCCCCCTCTACACCCCAGTCCGATTTCAGCCTTCAACGAACTTGATATTTATTCATACATGAAACGCATATATTTCGAGACTAGTAAACTTATATGTATATGTATATATATAAACACAGGATTAAACGTCATTTTCGTCATCGCCTGGGTAAAACCGATGGAGATTTGAGGATGTTTTTCCAAAATCACGCCATGAATACGACCTCAAGACCTGATTACTTTAAGGATAATATTCTAATTGGTCCAGGTTCGATTCCGGCAGTGGGACAGCATTAGTTGACGAGTTCTCGAACAGAGTTTGCTAGTGTCTCAAAGCTTATGGATAGCGTGAGTTTAAAGAGTACATGCGTTTCACACCTCCTTGGGATGACTAACGATTATTACTCCTTAGATCCAGTCCACAGGCTCCAGAGGCTGACATCGTGAACTGGTCAAAGGGCTTCCGAATAAATGCTGTCTGTCAGGCTACGGGGAACAACTCATTCCAGGCCCCCCTTGGTTAACGGGGGTCGTACGGTGAGCCGATCACTCGCTACGCAAAAACCCCGATCACGAACGGCTGGAGTCTTGCTAGGGCACGGCTAAGGACTTTAATGGTCTATAATGCCTACCAGGGAATAGAAAAGATACCTTTTGAGCAGACTTAACCTTTAGCGGATATCAAATATTGATGATTTGATCATTCAGGGAGTATCCAAACATTTTTCAAATTCCATCAGTGTCTAGAGAATGGCGAAAATGAGGCCAGCTTCGAATTTAAAATTTTTAGCCTTCAATAAATCACTATTTAAATTCATCGCGCGTTAACAATAAGCCAATATATCATGAAACTTATTCTGGAAATATGAGATCTGTAGTGCGTAAGGGAAATCTGCTTATTTTACGCATCCCCTGCTTGACTTTATTTTGCATGTCATTATTGACTGATTGTGTATTGTGGGCGGTTTGCGCATGTGCCAATGAGCCCTGACAGACCGTCCTTCCATTCCACAGATAGGATCGCCCATTGGTCTACACTCCTCCTCTAGATAGACCATTGTCCTGCATCGCTCATCTGCCTGTCATCAATGGGGGGTCTCCCACAATGAGCCGGCCCGCTTTGATCCCCCCCTCACTGCGCATGTCTCACTCTACCCGGTCAGTGTCACGTCCGCGCATGCGTCTCCTCTCATTATGCTCGACCCTGTAATCTAATTAAGTCTATTAATCATCTCAGAGGTCAGGATCAGGAAGAGGAGGCGACTTATATTATTATACAAGTCATTATGAGAATATTGCCTCCGCCCCGATAATTAGCAAATGGGACAGGAGAGCCTAAGGTCGTCTATTCGATAGCCGTAGAGAGGAAATTGCTTTTGTATACCTTATCGAGGATGTTCTCGCCAATGTCAACGTTGTAATTGGTGACAGGTGGTTTTTCGTTACAATGGAAGGACCTCGAAGTGTTTTCTGAACTAGCTACCTTGATTACACTATCTGTTCATTGACGTAGGTGGGAATGCAAACAGAAATTGCTGTTTTGCAAAGTTTACTGACTCCACCTACGTCGGCATTCGTACAAGGCCGCCTTCATTCCAGATCCGCTCTCTGACGAAAGTAATACCTGAAACATTACCGACCTGTCGGTGCTACTGAAACAATACTTTTTTGCTGACCTTATGTGACTTTACCGTAATTCGATTCAATACTCCAAAATAGATGAAGATTAGTGAAGTTCCGACGTCGATAAACTTTGCTAGAGCTCTAAGTGGTGAAACTCTGCAACTGGCTTAAACCTGTATCAGAGATTTTCTGAATGCCGGGGTAATTTTTGAAAAAGACTTCAGTTTGTCAGGGTGAACCCCAGAAAAAAATCTATAAATATTCATTCTGAATCACCTATTCCCTGTTTCTTGAACAGAAACATTTGTTGGACCCCATAGTCATCTACAAGTTTCGGGAGAAAAAAAATGTAGCGTAATAATACCAATAAACGAAAAACAATATCATTTAATGAGGACATTAAATATGAAGTCAGACAATGCCCAAACAAACATTAACACTTCTATTAAAAATAAATCTGGCCCATAATTATTGTGATGAAAAATTTAATGCTCCAAAGTCAAATATTAATTACAAGATATTTAAATAGTAAAAAGTAAATAAAAAAGTCTAACCATTGTTAATTAAACAACACTTCTCTCTAGTGCTACACTATTTCTCGTTCTATTTATGAAACCTATGATTAATCCAATTGTGTCCATCATGTTTTCTACATGGCCGACTTCCTTGAAAATGGAAATTAAGTTTCTACCTGCAATTACAAAATTTAATGTTACGTTTCCAGAACTACGTCCTGCCTCAATAGTGGTACGTTTTTAGAAAATTTCGCTTTTGGAGGGCGGTAAACCTGTAAAGCAAGAAAAGTTTCAACAAGTGTGAGGGTATGTCTTTTAAACCTATAAGTTTTGATCTGAAAGTTCAGTATCCATTAAACTGGGGATATAATTTTGTTTTAATTAATTAAAAACTATGTACATAATTTTTCAAATGCCAAACTTCATTTACATCAGTTGCATTTAGCGATTTTCTTTTTAAAAGTTGATGTTTCCAATGTACTCGATGGGAATGAAAGTTCTTAGCTTTGCAAGAAAGGCATTTTACAGTTGAACCAAGACTCTTGCTGAGAAGGCACCAGTGGCCATAGAATGTGCTAATCCTGCATATAAACATGCAGACAGCGGTTTAATTTATGGTTTGAAAAGTAGCTCCGTTGTAATACGATTCCTCGGTCCGTGGAAACCGCACACAGATCGGAAAGAGAATTCACGTTCTTCATTACAGCTGGGTCGGATTGCGCAAGACGTAATTCTGAAAAGGTAGCTCTTAACGTAGCGGTTAGCGGATTGGCTTAAGACCCTAATGGAAGAAAACGTTTTTCCACTCGAGTCTATAGACTGGGAGGAAAACCCCATCGGTACGTGAGGTGGGAGGTTCCGGTAGCTCTGGGCTGCTGTCGGCAAACGGACAATAACACATCCAGGTCGCTCGGGCTTTTCTTCTTGCCGACTCCAGGTGCAGCCGACTAAACGCCCTTGGCTCTATAGCAACACTGTTCTCTTGTTGTACAATGCAAATCACTTGTTGTATAATAGGGCAGTCGTTCAGGAATTCCTTCCAAGTGGTTCTGGAACGTCTCTGGAGCTCCGCAAGACATCATTGTAGGCGCAATTCATATATGGCCACTACCGGGGTTACATCTCTTCAACAGACAGATAGATAGATAGTTCATTGGCTTATATTTACAAATACATAGCCGAGAGTCTGGCAAAATGTGAGTTAGTAAAGGATTATTAATATAATTTATCACATTTAATATATATATATATATATATATATATATATATATATATATATATATATATATATATATATAAATTATTGATGGGATTTTCGAAATTTTTCTTCAAATGACCATCGATCCAACATAGGAGACGACGAAAATGAGGTCCATTCAATTCAATTGTATATATATCTATCAATCTATCTATATATTTGAGCGTCCGTTAACGCTCTAGCGGTGTCAATTTTTATCTGGTCGTTACCAAACTCGATATTTAAACGTTTTATGTAAAAAGGAAGATCCAGTTCGTTAATGGCTAAAATTTGACAAGTGGGAAAGGGGTTTTAATGGGGGAGAATCTCCGCTGTTATGCGTCGGATCAAAAAAATCTATAAAATCAATCTTATTTCAAATGTAATGTTCTATAACTGCTGTTATATACGTTTTTGCTATATCTTCCGTCTTCAGTGAACCACCACTCCTACTCATTTCATATTAACAATAAGCTTTTATATTATGAAGCTCTTTATTTGTAGCCTAAAGACCAAATATTGTGGTCATTGAACTTTTGCGTTCTGAGATTAATGCAAATACGTGACGCACTTTGGAAATCTAGTTAACACAGCATCTGCGTGACGGACTTTATATATATATATATATATATATATATATATATATATATATATAAGAAATTGCTCCAAAGAAAAGTACCCGTGATTTTCTCGTCAAAACGATAGCCAATTTTGTGGTGTCGAGTACGAGTTTTCAATACCTTATTAAGGCTGAGAATGCTTGTCCAAGGTCAAATACACGGAGTCCTCCGAAGAACGCCCAATGTATTTTGCTGGCCAAAGAGTGACCCCAAAGAGGTTATTGTTTTCGCGGGAAAATCAAGTACGCCGCCATTTTCTTCACTATTTCGTGCCAGAATTCCCTTATTATGTCTACTTATACGGGAAAAAATAATATGTTCTAATGTACAAATTAACTGCATATACACTGGTTATAATATAGCATATAATATATTCATCTAAATAATTACAATACATAAATAAATGCAATACATTATGTTCAATATAACTATAAACTGTACTAGCTTCCTCCAGCAATTAAGATTTCAGTAGCTGTATCTTAGGAACTGTTTTTCTTGGCATCAAATTGCTTACATTTGGAATATATAAATGTAACATAATTACCAATTTAATACAAAAAATCATTTTTTTACATTGTAAAGCATTAAATTAAAAAATAAATGAAAAATTAAACAAAAATCAAGAACCATCAATATACTAAAAAATTAATAAATTTATTATAATGTTTTAAAAAAACAAACAAATTGAAGGAAAATTGAATACTAACCTACTACTACCTATTCTAACCTATAGAATCATTATAATATATATTCGAAAGTGTTTAAAGATTTTTGTAGTGTTATAATACAATCTAAAAATTCTAAAAGAACGTATTGCCTTACATGTTGCACAGTTTATAATCAGCCAGATATTAGGTGCACAGCCAAATGGTAATAAAGAAACTGAAATATGTTTTATTTGTTATTTTTGTATGATATTTGTGATTTATTAATAAAAATGAAAGTAGTTAAAACTTTTACAATAAATGATATAGACTTTAATTAGTAATTCAAGTTTAATTTAAGCATGAGTTAACAATGTATTGTAATTTTAAAGTGATATTAAAAAATGGCTTAATTCAAAATATTTAGATTTTTTTATTCATTTTTACTATTGTGAAGTAGAATGATTTTCTTTAGAACATACGTTCAAATGAATCCTCCCTACCAAAACGTTCCAAGGATACATACATACTGATCTTACCTTATATTCCCTATCTTATATACTGCTCAAAAATGAATAGGGATATTGGTTATTTTATCTTATCCTATTAATTTTAATTAAACCGATCTTAATTAAATTACTTTTTTATGGGGGGAAAAAAGACAATAATTCCTAATAAATATTAATGATATTTATAATTTAAAAAAGAAAAACAAAAATGCTAGGCCCAATGAATACCACAAAACAGCCAATATCCCTATTCATTTTTGAGCAGTATATATAAATATGAATGTTTGTATGTATGTCCTTTATAGACTCGTAAACTGCTGAACCGAATTTTATGAAACTTGGTATGTTTATAACTACTAACTCAGGCTAAGTTTCTGGCTATATTAGTTTTCTCTGAGACGAACAGGAGTGGGGGTTATAAGGGCGGTCTGAAATTAAAAATAGCGATATTTCGTCTCCTATTGGTTTTTTGGGCAAATATACACATAACAAAAGTTATTTATTTTGTTATGTAGAGTAACATTTGATATATATATCCTTTTGTCGTATACCGAAGTATAAAGGAGTTATACGCTAAAAACAATAGTGGGAGTCAACTATTTTATATGGCACAAAAGACTCAACCGAATTAAACGAAACTCCGTATGTGATTTTGTACTAACACGTTACTGATTATAAGCTATATTAACATATGGAGATACGAACAGGAGTGGGGATTGTAAGGGAGGTCTTAAATTAAAAATCTCACAAAGTAACGAGGGTTAGGTAAGGTTAGAAACTACAGGTCAGGTTAGAAGCTTCCGCCAGAGCCGACTTACGAAAACGGTCCAACTAACCCGAACAACACCCGGCCACAGACTTCATAAAAATCCAAATATCTTGGTTAATATTCAAGATAGAAAATAAGTGTATATAACAATATTTATAGTAAATTTAATTTGCAATAAGATTGGTTCTACACAATGTTTCGATCCGATGCATAATAACGGAGATATTTCGAATACTCGAAAATCCCCCCTCTAAACCCCCCTCCCTCTGGTACGATTTCAGCCATTAACGAACTTGATCTGTCTTTTTACATAAAACAGTTAAATATCGAGTTTCGTAACGATCAAACAAAAATTTCGACCGCTAGAGTGTTAACAGACAAATATATATATAATTTTGAACGGACCACATTTTCGTCATCTCATGAGTAGGATCGATGGACATTTGAAGAAATTTGTCAAAACTCGCGTCATGAGTTACTACCTCAATAGCTGATTTCCCTTAAGGGAGATCGAGACGAGTAATATAAAAATATTGTCTATTTTGTCGAATTAAGCACATAAAACTAATATATAAAAATACTTTTATTTTTATCATATCCCCAGTACTCCGGACTCGGGTGTAAATCCTAAACATTGAGACTGGAAGTAGCAATACTGTACAAAGTAAAGTCCCACCAAAAAAAAATACCATCATTCAGCCTCTAATGATTACGTTAGTTTCTAAATAAAAATCATAATATATTTATGTGTATGATGTTATTTGGTCTTAATAAAGAAATTATTCGACTTGCAAATGAATGGACTAACAAGAGCTAAGATCCGGACATTCTCCAGTTGGCATATACAGGCAAGATTCCAGATAGTGACATACCTTTTTATAAAAGTAATAGCTCTATGTCAGAGCAGTGAGGTCACTAGTGTCGGAGCTCGACCATAACTCGTTCGATTTACGACCCACACACTAGTATATCACTTAAATCGTATATTATCAGTATAAGATCATCGATATGCTTAAGGAAATACAATGAAATAATACTTCAAGGAATGTTTACTTTGTAGCCGTCAATTGAAAAAGCTTATCTCATATATTCAACACCATTTTTCCAAATGACCTAACCTTTTTAAAACTTAAGCTAAGTGACCTTTTAGCGAATTTCCCTTAAGGAAATGAGCTATGGAGGTTGTACTCATGACGCGATTGTTGAAGTATTTCCTCAAATCTCCATCGAGTCTACCTAGTAGATGACAAAAAGTCCGTCACGCAGGGGCTGCGTAAACTAAGCAGATTTCCCACGTGAAGTTTTACAATAGGGAAATCCGCCTAATAACAACTGTAGTAGTAAGAAACCTCTAAACCTAAAACATTATTTAGGGCGTAATAACCCAGTAGTTTCTAGCCCCAAAAAACAGTTAACCTAACCTCTAAACCTATTCACGAGGGACGAATAGTTATGGAAACGGCCACCATAGCTCTCGGCGGAAAGTCCGAACTTGATCTTTCTTTTTACATAAAACGACTAAGTATCGAGTTTGGTAACGATCAAACAAAACTTGCGACCGCTAGAGCGGTAACAGACAAATATATATATATATATATATATATATAATTTTGAACGGACCTCATTTTCGTTCAGATAAAAATGATGAATAACAGGGGGTGAGAGCGCCTTAGGGCTAACTGCAAGGAGCTTCGAAAGATTGGATTGGTATTTAAGTTACGAAAAAACGTATAGAAAAACAATTGCAGACCACCATGAATGATTCTATAATATTTTACGATCTGGCTCATAATAACGGATATATTTTGAATTTTAAAATCCACTCTTCTGAAGCCCCACTATTCCTTGTCCGATTTACGGCAATATGATCTTAAGTGTTGACAGAAAATATTAAATATACAGTATGGCGTAGGGCAAATACACATTTTCTAACTAAAACGTAATCTTAATTGAAGTCGTCATAACATAGCGAATTTGCACATATCACGCATAATAAAGGTCTCTTGAAAACAATATTTGGTATTTAATCTTTAGGATAAATTGGTTCAAGATATAACTGCTTGTTAATACGACACGAGTAAGAGCAGGGAGTTTACGTAATCCTGAAACCTAAAAAATGCAAATATCTCGGTTAATGTACATGACAGAGAAAATATGCACATAACAAAATTTATAGGTAATTTTATTCTCAATAAGAGTGGTTATGTACACTTTTTCGATCCGACTAACAATAAAGGAAATAATTCAAATTTGCACCCCCTTTAACCCCTCCCCCTCCCACAGGTGCAATTTCTGTCATTAACGAAATTCATCTTTCTTTTTCATGAAATGACTAAATATCGAGTTTATTAACAATCAAACAAAAATTGGGACCACTAGATCTTTAAAAGACACAGACACGCATACATACACACACACACACACACACACACACACACACACACACACACACACACACACACACACATATAAACTGCTCAAAAATAAATAGGGATATTGGCTGTTTTGTGGTATGTATGGGGCCTAGCATATTTTTTTTATTATTATAAATATCATTAATATTTATTAGAAATTATTGTCTTTTTCCCCATAAAATAGAAATTTAATTATGATCGATTTAATTAAAATTAATAGGATAAGAAAAAATAACCAATATCCCTATTCATTTTTGAGCAGTATATATACGTATATATATATATATATATATATATATATATATATATATATATAATTTTTAATGAACCTCATTTTCGCCACCGCGGGAATAGGTTCGATGGACATTTAAGGAAATTTTTAGAAATATTATAATAGCCATAATATTGAAATAATCATAAAAACGTAATACACCATAGGCATACAAATACAAACTGATATGCAAACATACGGCTGTGGCCATACCGGGTGTAAACTTTAAGGGAAATTACAAACAGTTTGCTAAGTGTAACCATAAGTGCAATCATTATCCAATGTAGCTTAGTATCCAAGTCATTCTAGTTTTCGTAAGTGTAAATAACACACACCACACTGTATCACTGCATTTAAATACCAATGTGCCATATATATAATATAGTCCGCTAATACCCCAGGAGGAGAGTTATAAGAAATTCTGACTGGATGAGTTATACATTGAGGCGAGTGATCACGAAGCTCCTAGCCGTTCCGATCATGCCGTCATGTCCGTCCATTCTCTATCGCCGGCCATTGACGCTCACCAAATACCAGGAATGTCCGGGTCCAAGTCACTGGGGTCACCCACCTCCGGGGCTTTTTTTCGCGTATTTTTTAAAGCTCATTGTGGAATTCCGTAGAAAAACTGCGTAAATCGACTTTATGAATTGTTAGCAGATTTTTCTTAGGGAATATCAGCTGGCTGAATCATGACGGCATTTTTGAAACATTTTCTCAAATGTCCATTGATCCCAAAAAGACAAAGTAAATCGAGGTCCGTTCAAAGTTATATACACATACTCCATATTTAAACCTGCTATGTGCAACTAAATTGCAAGTTCGTCAGCAGCTGAAATCGCACTAATGATAGGAGAGGTTTGGTTGAGGCATTTTGAATATTCGAAATATCTCAAATATTATAGGCTGAATAGAAAAATTGTATAGGACCAATATTATTGCACATTTAATTGTCTATAAATGTTATTATATAACTTTATTCTGTATCCTGAATATTAACCGAGATATTTGTTATTACCAGCCGTTACCAAATATGTCATATACTACAAAATATCTGACGCTTCGAAACACACTCTGCTTAAGGGAAGTAAGTGAGAGCAAAAAGATCCACCAAGCCTTTTACGGCGTTCGTCTTAATACACTTCGTGAACTTAGAATCGCGGGTTCGATTCCCGCGTGGACATAGGACATTTATTCAGCATCGAATTCACCAAGAAAACCTCCTAGTCCCACTGTAACCAGAAAAGTCCATCACGCAGAGGCTGCGTAAACTAAGCAGATTTCCCACGAGCAGGCAAAAAAAAACTTGTGATAGAAGGTGGGAGGAGTTAACGAAATGCTTAAGCTTATATTAAAGGTGTTCGTTATATAACTGCTTACTGTTAACATGACACGAGTTCCAAATACCTCGGTTAATATTCCTGTTAGAGAAAATATGTATATAACAACATTTATAGAACATTTAACTTGCAATACGACGTGTTCTACACAATTTTTCGATTCGACGAATTTTCGAAATTATCCGTCTTGCCCCCTCCCTTCTGATTTCTGTTATCACGAACTTGAAAATTCTTTTTACATAAAACGATTAAATATTTTCGTAACCATCAAACAAAAATTGCGACCGCTAAAACGTTAGCGGGCACACTCACACACACACACACACACACACACACACACACACACACACACACACACACACACACACACACACACGCACACACACACACATATATAAATATATATATATATATATATATATATATATATATATTACATATACAATTTTGAATATGCCACGTTTTCATCGTCTCCTGTGTAGTACTGATGGTCATTTGAAAAAAATATTTATTAACGTCCACTTTTTGCAACTAAGGTTAATTGGGACGGGTTATCTACAGGTTACCACCCTTTTCTAGCCAGAGTGGGACTATGTATTGTATTTAATGAATTCCTTTGCCAAGGCAGGATTCGAACTCGCCACTCTATGATAGTCATTTGGGATAATTATTTGAAAGTCGCGTCAGGAGTTCAGCCTCAAATAGCTGATTTCTCTTAAGGGAATTCATACTACTCAATTGAAAGCACAGTGATGTGTGATGTATCAGCCATTAATGGCGGCCTATTTTGAAATTTGATCATATTAACCGACGAAATCTTGATAAGGCAGGACTGAAATCTTTTACCACTGAGCAAAGGGCCAATAGTGTGCTTTCAAACCATTATTAAGTTAATTTCTGTCTTGGAATTATCATAAATACAAACGAATGGCTGAGTTTAGTATATCTATTCATCATTGAATGGAAATTAATGGCCCATCTCAACAATGTATGGAGAGGTTATGTAAAAGGGGATTTGAATGGTCGTTGAGTGACATGATAGGTTGGTACAGAGGCTGGAGAAGAAAGACTACGGGCATGCGCGCGTTTAACCGTAGGATGTTCCTTTGAGCTCTGGCCTGTCATCCTAGTGAGAGTGTGGAGCATTTACATATTTACTGGTAAATATACCCCCATCGATTTTTATGCTACTTATCCTGAAGACATCGAGAAAGAAAAGAGCTAAGCCGAAAATGAGCTGAAACGAGAGGGTCGAAGCTCTCCGAGGACACAACGGGTTAAGAGGCCTATGTGTAATCCCATTATTGTTCCGTGATAACAAAAAAAAAAAAATGGGCGTTTTTATGTCGAGAGGAACCCATTATGGCTGTTAAAGCGAAAGTATGTCTCTTCAGTTTTCCCTTTTTATTTTAGGTCCTTAACTCTACAATATTGAGATTTCTTTCGAAAGGTTATTCAACGCAGGACGTGTTCAAAGTCTTTTTCTAAATAGTCCCCTATTCAACATCTTAAACTTTCTTACATTAATGTTATTACAGTCTTAATCTTTTTTTAAACTGTAAAAAATGAGGTTCTTTCTCTAAAGATTGCTTAAGGCCCTGTTCAGAAAATCGTTTTCATTCTTATAAGAAGTTATAATGTTCTTAAGGAATTTTAATGTCTTAAATCTCATTTATAGAGATTTAACAAACGAATAATGCAATCATGAACAATGGTTTTGTATCCTGAAAGATTATTAATGTTAACATTCCTCAAAGATTTTTGGGCAAACAACAACTCAGTCTTCATACTTCTATAAGAAAATAACTTAATCAAGCATTAAATTAAAATAATAGTAATAGTAATAAAAAACGCAATGGAATATCGTTTACAAAAAAAGGAAACGGCTTTCCATTTAATTAATCATACCCATATTAAATAATCATATATCAGAAGCATATGCAGTAGAAACTTTACCGTTAACAAATAATGGGTTAGATAAGTAAAAAGAAAGGAAAATTTTAAGAAAAATGTTACTACAAAAATTAAAAAATAATGAACTGCACCTTATTCCGAATCAAGTCCTTTATCAGAAAATTGAGCCACATTCAGATATATAAAAAAAAAAAAAAACCGTCACGCAAGGGCTGTGTTAACTAAGCAGATTTCCCACGTTCGTACGTATTTGCATTTATTTCAAAAGTTAAATGAGAATCATATTTGGTAATAAGGTTTCAAATAATATGCTTCATAGTATAACAGCTCATTGTAAATATATCATGAGTAGGGTTGGGGTTCTAATGTGGCCGAAAACAAAAAACCGCAAATATAATTAATTATATAATAGTATTGATTCTATACACGTTTTAGAACTGACGCATAATAACGGTGATATTAAGAATTTCCGAATTTACCCCCACTAACCTCCCCCCCCCTCCCACTGGTCGGATTTCAGCCTTTAAGGAACGTGATCTTTAGTTTTAAATAAAACGTTTATATATCGAGAAAGGATCGTACAAAAATTGGGACCGCTAATGCGTTAACATATATATAGTTTTGAATGGACCGAATTTTCGTCATCTCGTGGGTAGAATCGATGGACATTTGAGGAAATTCTTCGAAAATCGTGACATGAGTAACAGTCTTCCTTTTAGGGAAATCTGCTAAAAGAACAAAACCTAAGCTTTTATGGACACATGAGAATGATTTCATTGAGAATGAATGAAAGTAGATTTACGAAACAAATATTCAACTTTTTCAAAAACAGGAAAACAAAGTGTAATTGTGTAAATGAAGTCTAATATAATTTAGATGAGTTTGATGTAACAAAGAATATAATTAAAAATGCTGTGCATTTAAGAAAGTTGTAAAAAATATACAACTCTAATAAATCAATATTGGCGCAAGTGAACACTCAAAAATAATTTAACATTTATATCTAATAAGTTACAAAAAATAAATAAAATTGTTTACATTCAGAAAACTAATATCTTATATTACATTAAAAGGATACTTCTTTTTTCTTCTACAATATGGCTGTTTAAAATGCAAAATACAAAAGGAAAGAATATATTTTTTAATTAAAAATACCTCAGTGACAGCTATTCTTTTTTTTTCTGGAATAACATACCTGAAACAAAAATACACAATTAAAATAATTTCAGTAACATTCTTTAAAAGTGTTTATTTACATTATGACTGATTCCCTCTTCTGTAAATTATAGAATTTCGTAATAAAATCAAGACATAATATTATTTCTATGGATGAACAATTGTTGCTCTATACATTTATTCGCCACTCATAATTAAGAGTTATTCATATATTTTTGGTTTTCAGCATTCAGTAAAGCCCCACTACTACTCATCGGATTTTTATTTAGAAATAGGGAATATATGGTGAGATGAGATTAGTAGTGTGTTATACATGCAAGTGGGAAATCTGCTTAGTTTACGCAGCCCCTGCGTGACGGATAAGGTATTGGAGTGGGAGGGGGATCACGAGGCAGAGCACGAGATGAAAGGTGTGCCGACTCCCCCCACAGCTGCTTCTCAGATTCAAACCGGTGTCTATTCCGCCGCGTTAGAAACTCAAACAGGAGGGGCTCGGGCTAGCCATGTGAGTTGAAGAGTTAGCCTTCATCTCACATGGTAAACCTAGAGAGGCGTGTTCGATTCCCGTCAGAGCATTAATAAGAATGACGAACTCACTAAATAAAATCCTTAGTCTAACCCTGGCTAAAAAAGTCCATCACGTAGAGGCTACGTAAACTAAGCAGATTTCCCACATGAAGTTATACAATAGAGAAATCTCCATACGAGAACCGATCAGTTACGGAAACGGCCGAACAAGCTTTTGACGGGAAACTCACACGTCCGTTACCCCCCTACACTTAATAAAAATGCAAATATCTCGGTTAATATTCATGATAGAAAATAAATGTATAGAACAATATTTATAGTAAATATAATTTGCAATAAGATTGGTTCTATACAATGATTTGATCTGACGTATGGTGAGGGAGATAATTCGAATTTTCAAAAATCCCCCCTCTAAAGCTCCCCTCCCACTTGTCCGATTTCAGCCATTAACGAACTGCAACTGTCCATTTTTATGAAACGATTAAATATCGAGTTTGGTATCGATCAAACAAACATTGAGACCGCGTTAACACACAAATATATATATATATATATATATATATATATATATATATATATATATATATATATATATATATATATAATTTTGAACGGACCTCATTTTCGTCATCTCCTCGGTAGGGTCGATGAGTACGACCTCAATAGCTGATTTCCCTTAAGGGAAATCTGCTAAAAAGCCGGTAACTTGTTGATAACCAGTCCGTATTAGCCATTGTAAGAAACCACTTGCGTCAAGTATGTCCATTTATATCAATACGTAATGGTTCAATGAGAACAATATTTGGTATTTAGGCTTCAAATAGAGTGCTTCATAATATAACAGCTTATTGTTAATATGACATGTTTAGATGTGGGGGGTTTACTAAGGCAGAAAACTAAAAAAATCAAATATCTCGGTTAATAATCATGATAGGGAAGAAACACACAACAAAATTTGTAGAACATTCATTTGCAATAAGATTAGTTGTATACAATTTTTCGATCCGACCAATAAAAATGGAGATATAACGAATTTTCGAAATTCAGCCCTCTAAACTCCCCTCCCACTGTTTCGATTTCAACCATTAACGAACTTGATTTTTAGTTTTAAATAAAACGATCATACAAAAATACCGAACGCTAGAGCTTTAACAGACAAATATATATACTTTGGAACTCATTTTCGGCATCTCCTGTGTAGGATCGATGGACATTTTAAAAAAAACATTTCAAATGTCCATCGATCCTACCCTTGTGGGAAATCTGTTAATAGTGGACGCTAATAATTAATAATAATAACCTAGAACAATGCTTATTTTTTTAATATTCATTTTTTAACTTAATACAGACGGCTAAGGTTAATCGGAAAGAACATATCTAAAAGTTAGAACACACTTAGCCAGTTGAATTTATTTAGTGTTTCCCTTTGAGGGAATCAAACCCAAGACACAAAGTTAAGTAGGTAAATTAAGTTATTTATGTTTTTAATTATTTTAGGTTAATTACAGAACTTTTATAAAGTGACAAATAATATTGTTAGTAATAGTGATAGAGAAAAAATGTAGTTGGACATAAATCATTTTTTAAATTTTACTTTTCTCTCACAAAAAAAAAAAAAAAAGAAATTACTTCATAGACCGTCACGCAGGGGCTGTGTAACTTATATATATATATATATATATATATATATATATATATATATATATATATATAAAGTTACAGCGTTGCCTTTAATCTCACATGGAACTCAAACTTAGAGTGATGAGTTCGATTCCAACCTAGGCCCTATAGGAATTTATTTAGTGACAAATTCATTAAATAAAATCCTTAGTTCCACCCTGGCTAGAAATGTGCGGTAACCTGTAAATAACCCGTCCCTATTAGCCTTAGTTGCAGAAATTGTACGTTAATTAATAAAAACATATATCTGTGTGTGTATATATATATATATATATATATATATATATATATGCCCAAAATTCTGGACTACTGGTAAGGACCCTACCGATTAGGGGTTAGGATAGGCAGACCCGTAGAGCCGACAGGTTGTGAATGCCAACAATTCACAATGCCATTAAGGTCAGCCATTATATCTGGCCAACATCCTTTCACCTTCAATACTATTGATGCCTAACCTTTCTTCCATTATTGTCAAACCGAGATGCATATAATGCAAACTGTTTGCAATAACTGTAAATCTGTTACAGTTAGCCTCCCTTTACAGAAGCCAATTCTCAGTAAGGGGCCAGAAGACGATGGGGTTTTAGCAGATTTCCCATAATGTAAATCAGGCTGCACTCATGCCACGATATTCAAAAAATTTCCTCAAATCTCCATCGATCTTACCCAGGAGATGTCGAAAATGAAGTCCGTTCAAAAATGTATATATATATATATATATATATATATATATATATATATATATATATATATATATATATGTCTGTTAACTTTCTAGCGGTCGCAATTTTTGTTTGATCCATACCAAACTCGATTTTTAAATGTATATTGCAAAAAGAATGATCTAGGTCTGTAATGGGAATTTTGAAAACTCGGAATATCTCCGCTATTATGCGTAGGTCCAAAAAAGTGTATATACTCAAACTTATTGTAAATTTAAGGTTCCATCATTGTTATATACGCTTTTTAATTGTCTTGATTATCAAAAGAGAAGTTTGAAATTTTTAGTTTTCTGCCTTCAGTAAACCCCCACTCCTACTCATGTCATATTAAAGATAAGCAGTTATAAGCTGGTCCGCCTCCCCCTCTAAATCCCCACTACCCGATGTTCGATTTCATCCAAAAACAAATATGATTTTTAGGGTTGACTGAAACGGCTAGATATCCGGTATGGTATAAAAGAAATAATAATTTTTGAAACACAGACGTAAAATGTTAATTGTTGACCCCACACGCCGAATTTGCCTGTACCTTGCATAATAAATGTCTCTTGAAACATAAATTTTGTATTTCAGCTTAGAATAAAGTGGTTCATTATATTATATTGCTATAATCACATGAGTAGGAGTTGGGGCTTACTGAGGGATGGAAACTAAATTCATGATTGAGCAAATGTGCATATAACACAATTTATAGATAATTAAATGTACAATAAGATTGGTCTTACACAACTTTTTGATCCGTCATTTCAAATTTTCGAAATTCTTCTCTTTAACCCCCCCCCCCCCGGCAGATTTCAGCTTTTAACGGACTTGATATTTATTTTTACATGGATAACGCTTATATATCAAGTTTGGTAACGATAAAAATTGCGAACGCTAGGACGAAACAGAAAAATGTGTGTATACGTATATATTGACGTCGGTCCATCGATCCAAGATGGTCCTAGACGACGAAAATGAGCTCCGTTCAAAACGAAAATTCCAAATGTTACGATAGATGAATTCAAGAAATAACATTGTATGTAATAATCTTACTATCTACTATTTGCTCTAGCGGGCAATTTTTTTTTCTGAATGTCAGATTTAATATCCACAAAATAATCTGACAGGTCACAATAATCAGAAGTCTTCCCGAGCAGTGTAGCCTAAAACGCAGAACCCTAATATTGTATATTTATGCACAATCACAATATATTTGTGATGAATTTTATGACTTCATTATGTGTATTTTTAGTCATTAATTTGTTAGCAGATTTCTCTTAAGGAGAGCTGTTGAGGTTCTACCCATTAGGAGAATGACGAAGATGAGGTCTGTTCAAAATTATATATATATATATATAAAATTTTGAACGGACCTCATCTTCGTCATCTACTAGGTTGGATCGATGGACCAATCTCTATTGTTCAATAGCTGATTTCCCTTCAGGAGTATCTACTAATAAAATCACTACTCTTTTATAGTTCATTGGTTAACTTGCAAGCTGGACTGTTGTTGGAGTTTCAACAAGGGTTATCTAAGTGCGTCAACTACTGTTTGAAATGGCCGACTGTGAACCCGATGCGTATAATGTGAACTTGCATTGCACCCGCACCTGTTGATCAAAGGAGGTCGATGATAGAAAGTAGGCCTCGCTACCACACCAATGTCGCCATAGCATTTGCTAGCCTCTCCGAGTTTCTATTTGTGCTTATTTGGTGGCCTTTTTTCACTCGATCCACCATAAAACCACATATTTGTGTGAGGAACGAAAAGGTGGGGAAAACGATTAGGCACCAGAGTTGAAGCTCTCTGTAGAGTTAATGACTATTTTTTATTTATTTATTTAAACGGGTTCAGCAAAGCTGGCGATTCACTCATTAATCAGGTGTTCTGAAAAGGCAAACAAATAATGAGAAAAGAAATGAACAATGGAATACGGTGACTCCTAAAACAGTCCATTGGCATATCAAGGACCATATGTAGGAAAATATATTGTGTATGGAAAATCTTATGGGGGTGGGGGCTCATGTTAGCAAGTGAGTTAACGGCGTAAAGTAACGGAGATATTTCGAATTTCCGAAATTCCCCCTTTCCACCGGTCCGATTTCAGCCGTTAACGAACTTCATCTTTATTTTTACGTAAAACGGTTAAATACCGAGTTTGGTTATGATTAAACAAAAATTGCGACCGGTAGTGTTAACAGACAAAAGAGGGAAATCTGGTTAAATCGTTAAATCCCACCCGGCTAGAAAAGTGTGTTAACTTGTAGCAAATAGCAGATAGCAAGTTCATTGGGTGCCTATGAACATACAATGTTATTTCTTGAATTCATCGATCTTAACACTGAGATAATTTAAATAAAAGGACATGAAGAATTATGGCAAATGATAAGGTATTTCATGAATGAAATGTGTGCAAGAAAATAATAAGTCCTAGAATGAGCATGAGATTTGAGTATTGCGCTGATGTGAGACCTACTTTTGTTCCCATTTTAAAAAGGCGCGACTGCGCAATTGAACGTTTTATTCCCACAGTTTTCTTTATTTGAGATAAAATGGGACGATTTAAAATAGTCTCGTGGCGACTATCAAACGACAATGAGCTTTGTTCGTAAGGCAGCGTCATCGTGATGAAGCAAAGGCAAGGAGTTAGACACGTTCAGGAACTATGGCAAACGTACAATCTTGTCGATGGATGCCTTTCGCAATGGATCTGGCCTGTAGAATAATGTAAGAGATATGCTATATCACAGTTCCTATTGAACGCTATTTGAAACCAAAGAAACCCGTCTCGGAAAGGCTGCGTAAACTATATTTCCCACGTAGTGTATATATATATATATATATATATATATATATATATAAACGAGCAGAAATTCTAATAATAAAAAGAATATCAAACAAAGGTGTCATCCTAGATGCCACAGTAAGGTTCGTAGCAAATATCAACCAGTCATCAGAAGTAGACGAGGAAAAGAAGAGAATTTATGAACCTTGCTGTGGTTATTTTAAGGAAAAATACTCAATTGAAAAATGGAGCGTGAAAGGTTTGCTGATAGGTGCAAGAGGTGTAATATCCCAAAGGACAGTCGACATTTTAAAAGAACTGGGATTATCCACAATGGTTCTCCAGAATTTATCTACTGTGGTAATCAAGCATTCGTCGAGAACTATAAACTATCATTTTTAAGCTTTGAACTTTATCTCACGTAGTGGTAAACCTAGAGTGGCGAGCTCGATTCTCGCCTGGGCAAAGAAAATTATTTAGTGACGAAATTCATTTAACAACATCCTAAATTCCCACCTTGGCTAGAAAATGGTGGTAACCTGTAGATTAGCCTAAGTTGCAAAAAAGTGGACGTTAATAAATAATAATAAACTATCATTTATACAAATAAAAGCACCACATGAAGCTGCACTCCTTTCCACATCCCCCATCAAAATTTTTATTGGAATTTCTTGTTTTAAAAATAATAATACAAACAAAAGATATATTTTTTAATATAATCTGGGCGGCTCATGGACGAAGTGACTTTCCCGCCAAAAGCTAGTTCGGCCCTTTGCGTAACTTCTCGGCTCTCGTGAAATTTCTCTATTGTAAAACTTCACGTGGGAAATCTGCTTAGTTTACGCAGCCCCTTTGTGACGGACTTTTTTATTTAATTTTCTTGCATTATTAAATAACTCGTAACCGGTATTAATTTTAAGTCCTTTTCACTAAGGGAGGTTTATCTAAGGGTGAGATTAAGAATGTCATTGGAAATGAATTCATTTGAGTGTTGGGAAATATTCTTTGTACATGGATAAAAGAAGAAGATATCTTCTCTTTGTGGCCAAAATAGTCATTCTGTAGATCTAGGCACTTCACGGCCTGGTGAACCAAAGATATTCAAACACTATATTGAAGAAATCGATTTTCTGTAAAATTGATGTGCTATTTACCGCACCAAAATACTCCTGACGTAAGAAAAGGATTTGTTTTATTAATTTATCTATCTACAAATACTTTTATGGACCTTAGAGATTTATTTTTCAGAAGCATTAAATATTTGTAAACATTTTTGGAACATACATATATTTGATTTTTTTCTAAATTGTATTAAATGAACTTTAAACAACAGTTTATGTCAATGGTAGTTATTTATTACGAACAACTAGCCGTGTTACCCGTCGTTGACGGGTTGAAATAGAAATGGATTCTCGTGGAAATATAAAAATTATATACAACAAAATTATCCCGTCAGACTCTTTAATAACAAAAAAAGTCCTGTAACATGAACAGTAAATGTGCACTCATTCATTTATTTTACCCGAGATACAAGGAGTTATGCAAATTTATTTTTAGAACTGATGCTTTTCGGAAATTAATTGGCGGTTTTGGGTCAAAATATAAATACTAGATTAGCAGAAGAACTAAATAAAACAGTTATTGCCCTCAGATTTGTCATATTTATATTTTTAAGAACGACGCTGATGAATAATAATGCATTTATCGTCGTTCTTTGGATCAAATAAATCTAAATTCACGCCAAAATGAAAAAAAGATGTCATCTTTGCAGCCACAGAAAAAAATTATAAAATTTTCTTCAGACAATCTCTTGTAATAATGCTTGAGGATAATTATTTTTTTATTTTAATTTTTTAGAACTAAAAATTTCTTCTAGATTTCTTTAACTAAGCTTTACTTATTTCAAATAACATACGAAAAACATACGAGAGAAAAATACTATATAAACATGATGCACACAATTTAAAAAAAGAAACACACAAATTAAGAATTAATTTTATTACAAAGTTAAATTTAATTTTTTTTTCATTATATCTTGGTTGAGTGAGAGATGGAACTGATATACAGTATAATATTAAACTAAACACTTGTAATAATTTTCGTTCTGTATATGACTGTATTTTATTGCAGGAAATAAACAGAATTTAGTAAAAGAACTGTAGTTTAAAAAAAAATTGTTTCAGTAGAGTGGATTCGGATTTAAAAAATGTATATGTATGAACATATATTCTGTTTAAATCTTGAGGTAGAAATCTTTTAGGTTTCAGTTGTATTTAATAAGGATGAGATTTAGAATCCATTTACATTCTGTTTAGAAACTAGATTCAAACTACTTTATGAGCATCTTCATTCCTTTTGTCAGGATATTTTTTTACTATTACTACCTTCAGAGCTATTTTTAAACAGTTTAAAATATTTTAATATTCGTTTTGCGTACAAAAATTTAAAATTGATTGATTCGTTTGAGTTGTGAGCTCAGAAAAAAAAAGTCCGTAACGCAGCGGCTGCGTAAACTAAGCAGATTTCCCACGTGACGTTTTCCTGTAGATAAATCTTATCTCTAAACCTATTCAAGAGGGACGAATAGTTATGGAAACGGCCGCCAGAGCTCTCGGCGGAAATTCCCGAACATAGCCGACTCCTGCCGGCCACATACAGAATACAAATGCAAATATCTCGGTTAATATTCAAGATACAGAATAAATGTATAGAACAATATTTATAGTAAATTTATTTTGGAATAAGAGTGATTCTATATAATTTTTCGATCCGACGCATAATAACGGAGATATTTTGAATTTTCAAAAATCCTCTCTCTAAACTCCCCCTCCCACTGGTCCGATTTCAACCATTAACGAACTTGATCTTCCTTTTTACATAAAACGATTAATTTCCGAGTTTAGTTACGATCAAAACAAAAATTGCGACCGCTAGAGCGTTAACAGACAAATATATATATATATATATATATATATATATATATATTTATATAAATATATATATATATATATATAATTTTGAACGGACCTCATTTTCGTCATCTACTTGATCGATGGACATTTGAGGAAATTTTTCGAAACTCGCGTCATGAGTACGACCCCAATAGCTGATTTCCCTTAAGGGAAATCTGCTAATATGAAATCAATAGCTTGCTCATCGTCTGAGGTACAATGCGTTTTCGAAAAGAATCATGAATCGTATTAATGGGAAATATTTATTAATGTGGATTGTATTTTAGCAGATTTCCTTTAAGGTAAATCAGCTATTGCGATCGTACTCATAAGGAGATTTTTGAAATTTTTCTTCAAATGTCCATCGATCCTACCTAGGAGATGTCGAAAATGAGGTCCGTTCAAAACATACACACACAAACATATATATTTGTCTGTTAACTCTCTAGCAGTCGTAACTTTTGTTTAATTGTCACCAAACTCGGTATTTAAACGTTTTATGTAAAAAGAAAGATCAAGTTCGTTAACGGCTGAAATCGGACCAGTGGGAGAAGGGTTTAGAGGGGGGATTTCGAAAATTCGAAATATCTCCGTTACTATACGTCGGATCGAACAATAGTATAGAATCAATCTTATTGAAAATTAAATTTACTATAAATATTGTTATATACATTTATTCTCAATCTTGAATATTAACCGAGACCATTTTTATTAAGTGCAACGGACGAGCTATTCAGCCGCTTCCTTAACTGTTCGGCACTCGCATGGAGATTTCTCTATTGTGTAACTTTACGTGGGAAATCTGCTTAGTTTACGCGGCCCCTGCGTGGTGGACTTTTAAGTATTTAAAAATATGTAACTGAGGTTCAGGAACTCTTTTGAGACGATGAAGAAAACATCAAAAGTCTTTTTTTCATTTTTAACCGAAACTCATTTGTTCCAAGAACTATAGACACTAGTAGAATACCATATCTACTATTGTCTATAGTTCTGTAATAAATAAAAAATTAATTTATAAATAATTATACACATTTCTTGTTATATGTACTTTATTAATAGCATAAATAAAAGTAATCTACACTCGTTTTCCGAAAAAGACCCGGAATCTTCTGATGAGACCATTTAACAAACGGAAGTTGCTACTCACTTCCAGTTGACAGATCAGTTGAGTGCAAAAGATGGCCCGATCCTCTTTGGCAACAGCCAGAATTCTACAACCCGGATCTCGGAATAATTGAGATTTGTCGAAACTAGATCGTTGTTGAGAAATTCCAGTGTGGTCATTGTAGTCTGTCGTGCGTAAACGTCTAGATCACGTTTCGATTTTTTATTTTATTTTTTTTATCTCCGAGTACGGCTTTGCCGAAAATGTCAAACCGCTCTGGTTCGCCTTTTTTCACCAACACAAAAAACTATGTAACTCTTTATTAACTTCCTTTATCAAACCTAGCTATACTTGTTCGCAATTAAATTGAAAATTAAGGCCCATGCTGCATTTAAAGATCTAGAAATTGAAATCGTAATTGAAACATAATATTCGTTATTGTACAGAAATCTCTGTTAACAAGGAACGCCTGGATGTTAATATTTACAATCAAATAACAAAATAATATACTTACCCAAATCAAAATACCCAGGCTTCTAATAATGTTATATATTCAGTAAAATGAATTTCCATTAAATATGATTTATGATCAAAATATGTTTATAACAGGTGGCACTTAATGATAATTTACGACTCAAAATAACAATTAAGTGTTAATTATCATGAATACTCTCTTAATAATCAATTTAAAACTATACATTTAACATAAACGTAAAAAGTCCTTCACGGTTGTTGCTATTTATAAACGCCCACTCTGTTCTTGGATTATTCACAGGTTACTGCCCTTTTCTAGCCAGAGTGGGACTAAGAATGAGATTGTCACTAAATAAATTCCCTATGCCCAGGCGGGAATCAATATCGCAAGACCTCTATTTCAATCAATTTTTTGTAAAAAGTAAAACTGATTTGCCGAGTTCACATAAATTTAAAATGTCGGGTATTAAATTATTGTAATTAGTACACAAGTAACCACAATATTAACTTATTAGATACTTGGATTGTAAGTGCTATTATGTTATTATTAGCAGATTTCCCCTAAGGAAAATCAGCTAATGAAGTCGTACTCATGACGCAATGAGAGGGAGAGAGGGAGAGAGGGAGAGAGAGAGAGAGAGAGAGAGAGAGAGAGAGAGAGAGAGGGAGAGTGAGAGGGAGAGTGAGAGAGAGAGAGAGAGTGAGAGAGAGAGTGAGAGAGTGAGTGAGAGAGAGAGAGAGAGAGAGAGAGAGAGAGAGAGAGAGAGAGAGAGAGAGAGAGAGAGAGAGAGAGAGATTGTCTGTTAACGCTCTATTGGTCGCAATTTATGTATGATCGTTATCAAACTCGATATTTAAACGTTTTATGTACAAACTAAAGATCAAGTTCGTTAATGGTTGTAATATGAGTAGTAGGAGGGGAGGGGTTTAGGGGTGGGATTTGAAAATTATTAATATCTCCATTATTATGCTTCGGATCGAAAAATTAGAGATAGTAAAGAACCAACCAATTAAAAATGTAATGTTCTATAAATTTTGATATGTAAGTTGGTCCACTATCTTAATTATTAACCTAGATATTAAAGCAGCAAATATTGTTCTAATTGAATTTTTATTTTTTGAGATAAATACAAACACGTGTGAACGTGGGAAATCTCCTCAGTTAACGCAGCCCTTACATGAAAGACTTTTTTTTTATTGAGTTTGTCATGAGCACAACCTCCATAGCGAACATATTTACCGGGAAATTAGCTATAAGACTATTTCTATACAATTACAATATCACAAAACAATGTTTAATTTTCAGAGATAAATGAAGAATCGTCTGTAAAATAATTGTATGTAATGAAATTCTTGTTTGGCTTCTGGGAAGAGAAAATTTGCTCATGAGTATGTCGGAGCACGGAGTATATAAATTGAGCAAAGGAGTGTCTCGGTGAGGAAAAGTTCACTAATGAAGCAGAGGAAGAATTTATGCGGGTGCTTTGAAGTGGGGGGGGGGCAAATTATACTCAACTCCCGTTCTCATGGAAATTTACACACCGACAACTTTCTTCTTTGAACATTATCAGAACCGGCTTATCAAGTAACCGCCGTATTCGTGATAATACAACAGAAATCCTACATGCAGGGTTATTCTTCGAATTAGCAGATTTTCCTTAAGGGAAATCTCTTATGGAGGATGTACTCATGACTAAATGTTAGAAAGCTTTCCTCAAATGTCCAACGATCCTACCTATTCGACGATCCTATTTTTTCTTCAAAAGATACCGCCGGTAATTGGAAAAAACTTATCTAGTTTTCAACAGATCTTACTTACACAGATCCTAAGTACCGGAGGATTATAGTGTTTAGCGAAATAAAATAACCACCGAGATGAAAAACACCGTCACAGCGTAAACTAAGCAGATTTCCCACGTTCAATTTTACAATAGATAAATTCACATGCTTGTAACACTTAACACCAACGTGAATAAATATAAACGCAAAAGATGAATCTTTCATTCAATTTTAATGACCACCCACAGGAACGCGTCTAAATTGTAAACAAACTGTCAGCCAACCTCTCAGAGCTAAACAGAGATACAAATAATCTTCACCGGAATGATAAATAATACTGAAATATATCTGAATATAACATTAATTTTATTGAAAACAATATTCATTATCAAGTACTGTAATGTACATTGAACCGGTATACTTTTTATCACAATCACTCAAATTTAGGTAATCAAAGAACTTAAGACGGGTGGAAATGAACTGAACATATTTGCATGTACCTCATATAATAAAGGCATCTTGAAAGTTTGAAAGTATTTAGTATTTAAAGTTAGAATACAGTAGTTTATTATATATCAGAGTATTGTTTATGTGACATGAGTAGGAATCTTCAAGATAGGGAATAAATGTATCTAACAATATTTATAGGTCATTTTATTTTCAAAAAGATTGGTTCTATACACTTTTTCGACCAGACGTACGACGGTATTACGTATTTTCAAAATTCCGCCCTCTAACCCCCCCCCCCCCAACTCCCACTGGTCGGATTTCAACCATTAACGAACTTGATCTTTCTTTTTACATAAACTATTAAATTTCGAGTAGGGTAACGATGAAATAAAAATTATGACTTCTAGAGAGTTTACTGGCACGCACACTCACACACACGCACGCACACACACACACACACACACACACACACACATATATATATATATATATATATATATATATATATATGTTATGTAATTTTGTACGGATCTCATTTTCGTAATTTCCTGGGTAGGATCGATGGACATTCAGGAGACTTTTCGAAACTCACGTCATGAGTTCGTCCTCATTAGATGATTTCCCTTAAGGGATTCTGCTAAAATATCTTATGAAATAACTTGATAATTAAAATATATGAAGAGTTATAATATACCAAATCAATTATATATAAATATTTTATATTAGGTAAAGGTTTTCAAAAACCCTATGCATGTACGTACACTCATGCGTGCTCGTCCACGCATACATAAACAAAGTAATGCAAAATCTAATTTATATATATATATATATATATATATATATATATATATATATATAAAATATTGAACGTAGCTCATTTACGTAATTTCCTGATTAGGATCGATAGAGATTTGAAGACATATTTCGAAAATCGCGTCATGAGTACTACCTAAAGGGAAATGTGCTAAAAGCTGGAAGGCGTAGCTATTAGAATATTCATCCTTGGACTCGGTCTGTCCTTGCCGTGAAGATGACGCCCCTTCCTACGACAGGTACTCCAGCCTGCCCACGCTAGACCGCCTACGCCAGCGTAGAATTTGAATTCGTATGCCATTGAGCACTCAACCTGTCGCCTTGGTTCTCCTCAAATGAAAACTAGTTCCCAGTTTGTCGACTCGGAGAGAACCCCAACTGAGGAAATGAAAGTTAGTACAGATGCAGGTCAACACCGATGAGTCCTACATCCAAAAGCAGGGGCTGCGTAAACTAAGCAGATTTCTCACGTGCTGGGATAATATAGTTGTGAGGTACTGAAGACTGAAAAGATGAAAATACTTATAACTCGATTAAAACTTGAGTTAAGGAAAAATGCATAGAACAACAATTGTAGATCATCTATAGTTTGACAAGATTGATTCTATACCATTTTTCGAATGGACTCATAATAATTGAGATATTTTCAATTTTCGAATCCCCATCACCTTTAAACACCCACTATTCCAGGTCCAATTGAATCCAATAACAAACGTGATACTTAGTGTTGACTGGAACGCTTAATGTTTGGGTATCATATAGATCAAATAAATATTTACCAGTAAAGAACGTAAAATCTTTAATAATGACGTCATCGCACACTCTAATTGCGCGTATCTCAAACAGAATATGTACAATGAAAGATATATTTAGTATTTACACTTAAAATAATTTGATACACGATTATAACAGCTTATTGTTGATATGACATGAGTAGTAGAGGGGGATTTCTGAGGGCTGAAAACTGTATAATGCAAATATTTCGGTTAATATTCAAGGTAGAGAAAATATGTATAAAACAACATTTATAGAGAACGACATTTGTAATAAGATTGGTTCCATGCCATTTTTCGTTCCGTTGTATAATATCGAAGACATTTTGAATTTTCAAAAATCGTCATCTTTTCACTATATCCCTGTACATTTATAGCATTGTTAATGCCCAGGAGGGCGAAACGTCTGCGATCCTAAAATAAGGAGAATAAATATAGCTGTTTGAGACCTAAAGATCTTTTATTATTATTTATTAACGTCCACTTTTTGCAACTAAGGCTTATTGGGACGGGTTATCTACAGGTTACCACCATTTTCTAGCCAGGGTGGGATTTTAGGATGAATTTCGTCACTAAATAATTTCCTTTTAATAAAGGTCTTAATCCTTATAATAAAGATATTTTCTTTTGTCCTGAAAAAAAATCACCATGTTTTCACTATATACAGTACTAACCGAGATATTTTAATTTTCATCCAGAGTAAACTCCCGCTCCTATTCATATCAAACTAACAATATACTGTTATGTCAAGAATCACTTCATTCTAAGATTAAATACCAAATATTGTTTTCAGGAGAACTTTGTTATGCGAGATACATGCAACTACGTTCGTTTGATCCCCCCCCCTTCGTCTTTATTCTTGGATTACTAAAATTAGTGTAATTGAGATCAAAATTATACTGATTCAATATATATTACAATACTAGATATAGTAAACAGTTTTCCATAAAATTAATATACTACATTCAGATATATTTCAGTATTTGTTGTTCATCCATGTCAAAGGAATATTTCCATCTATCTAGTCAGCTTTGAGAGGTTGGCTGATCTGTTTTTTTTTTTTACAATTCAGAGGCTTTCCGTTGTGGAATTAAAATGTGTCCAAAGATTTCTCGTTATCATTTATATTTTTTCACTTAATGAAACGGTGTTAAGTGTTACAAGTAAGTAGATTTATCTATTGCAAAAATTCACGTGGGAAATCTGCCTAGTTTACGCTGTAATTGCGTGACGAACTTTTATTATTATTCCAAATCTCATATTTTATACATATGATAATTAGTTTGAGGAGTAGGGAGCATGATATAGTATGGGAACATTTATGGGCCATTTCAGCACATAGAAAATGTAGTTATCCGCTCAGTTTTAGCAGATTTTGAATGACAGACTTACAACTTCTTATCAATTCCTTATCAGACCTGCCTCGCCAATGGCGGTTATCCAGGCAGCACAACCCTTATTCAGAAGCCGAGGACTAGGCACGTCCGACCTCTCCACAACTCCTAACCCCTGCTTGATCCTTCCCATGACCCATCGCTCCATTGTAGTTTGCAAAACTCTCTCGAGAAGAGAGATATTATCACGGGAATAATGGCCGGTGGTGGCTAGACCATCCAGGCTAATGCAATTTGAATTTCTAATACAGCTCCCCATTCGGGTCATTGCCATATTGGCCAACATTTTTAGATTCACTGTTGGAAATATTATTTATTTAACTAGAGAAAATTATGAAATAATATAGCAGACCTACTTGCGAATAAAGCTTCACTAGACTAATCAATACCTATTACATACTCTACACTGTATAAACAGACCATTAAAACTCGTTTGAGACCGAAAAAAAAAAAGAAAAAAAAAGGCCGTCACGCAGGGGCTGCGTAAACTAAGCAGATTTCCCTCGTGAAGTTATACAATAGAGAAATCTCATATCTCAATACAATCATTTGGTGAGATGATATGCCGTGCCAGTACATGGGAAATCTGCATAGTTTACGCAGCCCCTGCGTGACGGACTTCTTCTTCAGTAATTATTAAACTCCCTTTCGCACTCTAATTTTATTTAATTTCAAGTCTTGTTCACTTAGGGAGGTTTAACTAAGGGCGAGAATAGCATGGGAAATGAATTCTTGGGTTGGGAAATATGCTTGGATACACACCATCTGTGTGAACGACCCGATACAACGTAATGAGGTCAAATTTCGTCATAAGCATCCAATGATGAGTAAAACCCCCAATAATATCTTTCAATTATGCCCTCGCGGCCCGTATGAACCTCTTTGTGTTTTGAAAGATGAATATTGTATTTGTATGTGAGTCATAATGAGGACCGTTTCCGGCGACAATGACGGCATTGTATACAAAACATACAATTGAAAAATTCCTCCGCCTCTCCCCCTTGGAGGCGCGCGTGGGTTCGGGATGAGCTGGGCGTGTCGGACTTTCACTGCCGACTAAGAGCGCTATGGCTGTCTCTTTCTTTCACCACCTTCGGCTCAACAAGTCACCATTGACTTTCTCCAGCATTGGCTATATGCTTCGCTGTTCTTACTATAGTAACTGACATATATTGTCATTTTAAGGGATTTCCCTAAGTACCTACAGGTGCTGTACTCTTTTGAAAAAAGCCTTCAAATGACCTTATATTGTTCAAATGAGTGGGCAAGCCATCCTGAAATCCTGTCATATAAATGCAGTGTTGTTTGCACTAGCGTAAACAGCATCTATCCTTCAGTTCTACGGAATGAAACACTGTTTCACTGGTGTAAACTGCAGCTATCATTCTGTTCAGCAGAATGTAGCGCGGATTTACTAGCCCTAACTGAAGCTATCCTTCAGTTCTGCAGGATGTAAGACTGTTTTACTAGCATAAATAGCAGTTATCCTTCAGTTCTGCGAAATGAAACACTGTTTCACTGGTGTAAACTGCAGCTATCATTCTGTTCAGCAGAATGTAGCGCGGATTTACTAGCCCTAACTGAAGCTATCCTTCAGTTCTGCAGGATGAAACACTGTTTTACTGGCCTAAACAGCAGCTATCCTTCAGCTCTGCAGGACGAAACACTGTTTCACTGCCCTAAACAGCAGCTATCCTTCAGTTGTACAGAATGTATCTTTGTTCTACTAGCCCAAACTGCAGATATCCTTCAATTCTTCAGAATTTCGCATTGTTTTACTAGTCTAAACAACATTTATCCTTTAGTTCTGCAGAATGTATTGCTGTTTAACTATCCTAAAATCAATGCTACCTTTGCGTCCTCCGAATTTAATGAAGGTTTATAACACTAAAACTCGGATATCTTTTAGTCTTGCAGAGAGTATTGCCGATTTAGCAGCTTAAACCAACATATCATTCAGCTCTGCTGAATCCGTTGCTCTTCCGTGAACCCAAAATGCATGGCCGTTGTGTTAGTCCAAAACTATCCTTCAGTTCTGCAGAATGTATTCTGGTTTTGTCAGCCTAAAATGCAGTTGCACATCAGTCCTGGAATGCAACACCGAATTATTCCGTTCAGCCGAAAGCGTCGCTTTTTCATCAGTTTAAGACCCAACTATTTCTTAACCCTAGAACGGTAGTGATATTATTTCCCACTTAATGGTATTGATACGTAAATTTTACGTGTGCAACTGGTAATTGGTGAAATTATTCAAAATTTGTTAATGTTTGGCACTATTTTTTTATTTTATTAAAAGATACACTTTTCTTTAACTTATATCTACGTTAATATCTAATAATGTGCACGGCATTCCTTTCAGGCGCTTTGTTTGAAACCCGTTTCGGAGGTTGTGTGCTCCATTTATATCCATTCTTACTAAGCACTACCCCACCTTCTTTACATTTATTGTGACTGATCTATCAATATTGGGTGGTTGAGAGGTTTTAGGTTTTTTTGCTTCTGTGATTCTTCCCTTTCTTCGATTGCCTTGATGTTTTCTAAAATTGTCTCACTCTCATCGCTATCTAGCCCACTCTGTGTTGCAATTATTTCCGAAGGCTCAACCTCCTCATCACTTGGAGAATACTCCGGATAATCATCGCTGTCGTATCCATATCCATCTATTTCATAATTGTCATTTTCCCCATCTGACTCATCGGAGAGTTCTTTCAACAAATTTCTGATTTCTTCGTCCGTTGAATATTTTTTCTCCATTTTTCAGAAACTATAAACAGATTATTATTATTATTTATATTCTTTCTATACATCTTAGTCTTTTTTATATTAAAAAATAAATTACACTTGGTGGAGGTGAAGGCCGAACTGTCTGGAGGGCCCATAGCTGAGGGCTGGGGGTCGTGGGGTCGTAACGGCTCTTTGATAACAGTTCAAACCAGATCATACGTAATTTTTACGTTCACTGCCATTCTAGGGTTAATCATACAGAAAATATTCCTGTTTTCGGAGCCCATTGCTAAGCTATTCATCATCCCTAAAGAAAATATTGGGATTTTATCTACCTAGAATACATCTAACCGTCAGTTCTTACCGCTCAGCAAAATGGGTTGCATTTTCATCAGCTAAGCTATTATTTTGTCTTGCAGAACGTATTACTGTTTTCTTAGACTATAACCAAGCTATCATTCAGCCCTGAAGAAAAAATTGAGGTTTTATCTTCCCAAAAGTCAGCTGTTGAGCAGGAAATGCTTTCCCGGTCCATACCGTACAGAATGCCATACTGATTCATCAGCCCAGTTGAATTACATCTTACTATCTTCCTGATATTAATCTAGGATATAAATAAACGTGCTTGCTAAGTTCAATGAAACCGAATATAGTGATGAGGAAAAACTATAGATCTGATAGGCCAAGTATAAATCTGATAGACTAAGCCACTTTAGACTTCCTTATGAATAAATCATGACTTGAGAAAGTGTGAAAATTTACCGAAGGACATCAAGATCCTCGACAGAAATGTGGAGGAGGGAATCCATTCTATCTCCTTATCCGTTTTTTTTTATACTATCTCCCAGTCGCTCTTTGTGAAAGTTCTATAAAGAACGGGCTAGAGATAGGCGTAAATCCGCCAAAGGGCTTACCTACATCCTGTAATTCCAGGATAGACGGATCTGGATATCCAGTGGGAGTAGACGGGGCCAGCGAAAGTCCTATCCCGACTCTTACTTATTCCCAGATATGACGATGTGACCGGTCCCCCAGGATGACTCATGCTTCTTATGCATCCTCTACCGGCCATATCTCACTTTCATCTCCTTATACAGATTAGTTGGGAGTGATTGTGGGGAAAAGGCTACGTAAACAAAGCAGATTTCCCGTACACTCTGCTCAGGACTTGGGAGTCAGATTAGCAGTGTGAGCTAAGGGTAAAGTCTCTTAATCTCACCCGGAAAACCGTAGAGTCAGATTCCCGTCTGGGGCCATACAAATTTATTTAACGACGAAAAGTCCGTCACGCGAGGGCTGCGTAAACTATGCAGATTTCTCACGTGAAGTTTTGCAATAGAGAAATCTGCCTACTAATAACGGCAATAGTAGTAACGAATCTCTTAACCAATTCACTAGGGACGAACAGTAACGGAAACGGCCAAACTAGCTTGCGGTGGAAAGTCCCGAATATGGCTCACTTCTGCCGACCACTCACACAATACAAATGCAAATATCTCGGTTAATATTCAAGATACAGAATATATGTATAGAACAGTATCTATGGTAAATTTAATTTGCAATAAGATTAATTTTATAAAAGTTTTCGATCCGTCGCATAATAACGGAGATATTTCGAATTTTTAAAAAAACCCACGTCTAAACCCTCCCTCCCACAGGTCCGATTTCAGCCATTAACGAACTTGATCTTCCTTTTTACATAAAACGAATGAATTCCGAGTTTGGTAACCTTCAAACAAAAATGGCGACCGCTAGAGCGTTAACAGAGAAATATATATATATATATATAATTTTGAACGGACCTCATTTTCGTCATCTCCTGGGTAGGATTGATGGACATTTAAAGACATTTTTCGAAACTAGCGTCATGAGTACGACCTCAATTGCTCATTTCACTTAAGAGAAATCTGCTAAAAACATTTACTCCGTCGCTAGAAAAGGATGGTAACCAGTAGATAAACCATCTCTATTAGTCCCTAGTACTGTTAATAAACCAGATTGACATTGTTCAAGACTTTAGTGGTACTCATGAAGCGATTTTCGAAAACTTTCCTCCTATGTACATTGATCCTACCAATGCGATGACGAAAATGGGGTCCGTTCAAAATTGTATATACACATATTTATCTTTTACTGCTCTAAAGGTCGCAATTCTAATTTGACCTTAAACAAACTCGATATATAAGTGTTTCATACAAAGGGCTCAGGTTAGCCTTGTCAGTTGAGAGGTTAGTCTTAATCTCAAACAGTAAACCTAGAGTTCGATTCCCTTCTCGGGCAATAGCAATTTATTTTGCGACGAACTCATTAAATAATGATTTTTCTGAATTTTCTCTGTCGCTAGAAAAGGATGGTAACCAGTAGATAATCCTTCCTCAATAGTCCCTAGTTCTGTTAATAAATACGAATTGTCATTGACCAAAACTTTAGTCGTACTCATGAATCGATTTTCGAAACATTTCCTCAAATTTATCTTTCACTGCTCTAGAGGTCACATTTCTTATTTAATCGTAACCAAACTCAATATATAAGCGTTTCATACAAAACTCAAGGTCGAGTTCGTTAATGGCTGAAATCAAACTACTGGGAAGGGGCATTTTAGAAAGTTAAAATATCTCCGTTATTATACGTCGAATCTAGGAATTGTATAGACGCATTGTTCTTGCAAATAAAATTTACTATAAATATTGTTACTATATACGTTTTTTCACTATCTTTGGTATTTGCATTTTTTTGTTTTTGACCTTAATTAAACTCCCTCTCCTACTGATGTCTTATCAACCATAATATATCTGTTGTATTATAAAGCACTTTAATTGAAGCCTAAACAGCAAGATATTGTTGTCATTGAACTTTTACGTTTTGAGATAAATGCAAACACGTGACGAGCGTGGGAATCTACTTAGTTAACGCAGCCCCTGAGAGACGGACTTTTAGCAGATTTTCATTGAGGGAAATCAGCTATTGAGGTAGTACTCATGACGGAATTTTCGAAATTTTTCTTCAAATGTCCATCGGTACTACCTAGTAGATGACGAAAATGAGTTCCGTTCAAAACTGTATATATATATATATATATATATATATATATATATATATATATATATATATTTGTCTGTTACCGCTCTAGCGGTCGCAATTTTTGTTTGATCGTTACCAAACTCGATATTTAGTCGTTTTATGTAAAAAGAAAGATCAAGTTCGTTAACTGCTGAAATCGGACCAGTGGGAAGGAGGGGTTAGAGAGGATTTTCGAAAATTCAAAATATCTCCGTTACTATACGTCGGATCGCAAAATTGTACAGAATCAATCTTATTGCAAATAACATTTGCTATAAATATTGTTATATACATATATTCTCTATCTTGAATATTAACTGAGATATTTGCATTTTTATTAAATCTGGGAGACTAACGGATGAAGTGACTTTCCCGCCAAAAGCTAGTTCGGCCGTTTCATTAACTGCTCGGCTCTCGTGAAATTTTTATTGTTTGTTTTTAATTTTTATTTGTTGCCTTATTACTTGTGTTTAATTTTTTGTTTTTCGTGTTTCATGTTTGTTTTTTGAGTTTAATTTTTATTTATTCCGTTTATTTATAAGTTTATTTTCTATATTATTATTTAATTTAGTTTATGTTTGAGCAATATCTCCTGGTTATAAGAGTGCTCTTAAATAAAAAAATAACAATTGTGACGCTCGGGTGGTCCATGTTTTGGTCTTTAACCCAATTGGTAAACCAAGTGAGTTACATTCTAACCTCGACTATATCATATACTCGTATTTTTGTGAACTCTTTAAATATATTCCTTAGTCCTAGCCTGGCTATAAAAGTGTAGAAACCTGTATATAATTCACCACAATCAGGGTTAGGTGCATAAAGTGGGTGTTAATAAATAATTAAAATAACCTGAGATCAAATTTTCATTTAATTAAGACTGGAAATGGGCGAGGGAGGCACACGGAAGGATGGAAATCCTTGCTACTTTTTTAGACATAATGTGAGTTGTTGGCGTTTTCCTTTTTCTCATCTTTGTTCTTCCTTTTCTCCACTTCATCGGGATCCCGTTTGGTCGGCAGCTTCTTGCTCCGTTTCCTCAGCTCCACGAGGCTTTCCTCTCTGCTCACTTTGGCATCTTCCTCTTCCATGTCCTCCCTGTACAAGTAGTCTTCCAGGGAGTCATCAGGGTCTTTGGGGGTCGGCTTCTTCAGAACTAGTCGCGGCTCGGGCTTCTTCTGCTCCGTTCTTAAAGGCATTTTTGGTGTTTATGAAGAAATTTGGAGTGTTTACGGTTTGAGAGAGGTTAACTCGTGGCAAAGTGGAATTGAAAATGCGAGTAAAACTGTTCAACACATGTTATTATTAAAGTTAAAAACATTTATTTTAGCAGATTTTCCTTAAGGGAAATCAGCTATTGAGGTCGTATTCCTGACGCGATTTTTCTTCAAATGTCCATCGATCCTACCCAGGAGATGACGAAAAAGAGGTCCGTTCAAAACTGTATATATATATATATATATATATATATATATATATATATATATATATATATATATATTTGTCTTATACCTCTCTAGTGGTCGCAATTTTTGTCTTATTGTTAGCAAACTTGATGTATAATCGTTTTATACAAAAAGAAAGATCACGATCGTTAACGGCTGAAATCGGACAGGGGGGGGGTTAATGAATGAGAATTTCTAGAATCCTTAATATCTCTGTTATTAAGCGTCGGGTCGAAAAATTGTATAAAAATAATATTATTGCAAATGTAATTTTCTGTAAATGTTGTTATGCACATTTTTTCACTATCTTGATTATTAACTGAGATATTTGCATTATTTAGTTTTCTGTCTTCAGTAAAGCCCCACTCCTTAACACCTCATATTAACAAATATTCCATTATGTTATGAAGCACTTTATTTGAAACCTAAATACCAAATATTGTTCTCATTGAACTTGAATTTTTGAGATAATTGAAAATACGTTGCGCACGTGGGGAATCTGCTTAGATAACGCATCCCCTGCGTGACGGACTTTTTTCTACTAATTGGAACGGGTTATCTACAGGTTACTACCCTTTCTAGTTAGGGAAAATTACAATTTATAACAGAAAATGTAACAATCAACACAACTAATAAAAATTTATTTTTATTCAATTTGTTCGTCACTAAATAAATTCCTACTGCACAGGCGGGAATAGAACTCCCCACTCTAAGTTCAGATAAATATTTCCACTCAGAAAAATACTTCATCCTCGTATAAAGTATAAACAATTTTGATCTTTATTAGTGTAAGTACTAATAGGACTGGAAGAAGGGGAAATAAATAATAATTTGTAAAAATCTCCATTATTATGAGTCGGCTCGAAAAATATCATTAAACGTCTTCATAGAATAAATACCTATTTAAATAAATAAAGAATAAATGATATTATTTGAAATACACAATTGAAAATATCAATTCAAAAATGGGGTTTTATTCATAAAGGGATTTTGTAAAAATTTCCTCCGTAAATCGAAGTGGGTGGTTTCACTAAGTGTGCGAGTATATATATATAGGTTAATCTGATTCTTCAAGGTGATTTTACAGAGACCAAATTCAAAGATTGTCATGTTAGAAGATCCTAGACATTTTAGCATATTTCCCTTAAGGGAAATCTACTATTGAATATTATATATATATATATATATATATTTGTCTATTAACGCTGTATAGGTGAATATGAAATATATTCCCTAGGTCCTAGTCCCCTTAAAAAACGATTATAACTCAGTTCCCGAGAGAGGGATTTTTTTTGTTTAACATATACAACTAAACAAAGCACTCTACGTAATACTTTATTCTCTGAAAAGAACATTACTATTTCTTGAGGGAAAGCTAATATCTATAAATACAGTGATGATCTAATACAATGAAATCACGATATTACGTGGAAACAAATAAAGGAATGGTGCAAACATCAATTTGTATAATTACTAAGATAGTTTTCCGTTGTCGTAATTAACGAGCAAACAGACAGTATAAATATCCTTTGTAAGAACCTTGCTGGTGTTTGACGGAGGGAGGTTTCACGAGGGTTATTCCGAGCCGCAATGTTTGCCCGCCGTTGCTAAATATGTCATATACTACGAAATATCTGACGCTTTCAAACACACTCTGCTCACGTGGAGTAAGTGAGAGCAAAAGGATACAACAAGCAATAATGAGGTTATGGCCTTTGCCTTGATACACTTCGTAAACCTGGAACCGTGAGTTCGATTCTCTCGTGGACATTGGAAATTTATTTCGTGCCGAGTTCACCAAGAAAACCTCCTTGTTACACCGTGACCAGAAAAGTCCGTCACGCAGGGGCTTCGTTTACTAAGCAGATTACCTACTTACGTTGCGTATTTGCATTTAACTTAAAGGTTCAATCACAACAATTTTTGGTATTTACACTTAACTTACTTCATTATATAACTGCTTCATGTTATTATGACGTGAGTTGGAGTCGGGGTTTACTGAAGGCTGAAAACTAAAATAAAGTCAATCACGCAAGGGCTGCGTAAACTAAGCAGATTTCCTACGTAAAGTTGCACAATAGAGAAATATCCATACGAGTTACTGAACCGGCCGACATAGCTTCCGGTAGGAACGAAAAGAAACTCGTCCGTTACACTTAATAAAAATGCAAATATCTCTATTAATATTCCAGATAGAGAATATTTATAGTAAATTTAATTTGCAATAAGATTGGCTCTATACTTTGGTTCGATCCGACGTATAGTAACGGAGATATTTCGAATTTTCCAAATTCGATCCCTCGTCTAAACCTCCCTCCCACGGGTACGATTTCAGCCGTTAACGAACATGATCTTTCTTTTTACATAAAACGATTAAATACCGAGTTTGGTGACGATTAAACAAATATTGGGGCCGCTAGAGTGTTAACAGATAAATATATGTCTATATATATATATATATATAATTTTGAACGGACCTAATTTTCGTCATCTCCTGGGTAGGATAGATGGACATATGAAGAGATGTTTCGAAAATCGCGTCATGAGTACATCATCAATAGCAGATTTCCCTTAAGGGAAATCTGGTAAAAATGCAAATATCTCGGTTAATAATCCACATAATGTAACAACATTTATAGATCATTTAATTCGAAATATGATTGGTTTTACACAATTTTTCGATCCGACCCAATATAATCCGATATAATAACAGAGATATTTAGAAGCCTCGAAATCCCCCCCCCCACCTCTAAACCTCCCTCACACTGATTCGATTTCAGCCATTGACGAATTCGCCCATTTGTTTTACATGAAACGCTTATGTGTCGAGCTTGTTTAAGATCAAATAAGAATTTCGACCTCAAGAGCAGTAAAAATAAGTGTGTGTGTGTGTGTGTGTGTGTTTGTATATATATATATATATATATATATATATATATATATATATATATATATATATAATTTTGAACGGAAATCATTTTCATCATCTAGTAGGTAGAATCGATGAACATTTGAGGGAATATTTCGAGAATCGCGTCATGAGTACAACCTCAATAGTTGATTTACCTTAAGGGAAGTCTGCTAATTGGGTGTAAACCCGTTTTATAACTCGTCCCGATTTGCCTTATTAGTACAGAGTAATGAATACAATTTTCATCACTGCATTATGAAGATTAGAATTAAATTAACTCAGCTTATTCGATTTATGTACAACATTTATGATTATTATTGTTTATAAACGTCTACTTCTTGCAACTAAGGCAAATTGGGACTGGTTATCCACAGATTACCACCAATTTCTATCCAGAGTGGACTGAGGTTTTTATTTAATACGTTCGCCACTAAATAAATTCCTATTCTCTAGGCGGGAATCGAACTCGCCACTCTAAGATTTTGGACATTCCCTTCCTCGATTTTTAGCAGATTTACCTTAAAGAAAATGAGCTATCCAGGTTATACATATCGAAACATTTCTTCAAATGGACATTGATCCTACATGGGAAATGACGAAATTGAGATCCATTCAAACATATATTATGTATATTCACTTACGCTCCTGAGGTCACAATATTTGTTTTTTCGTTTCCAAACTTGATATTTAAACGTTCTATGCATTTTCTATGTGGCGTTATGAGAGAGGTCGGAAGGAGGATTCAAAAGTCCGCCACACAAGGGCTGCGTAAACTAAGCAGATTTCCCTCGTGAAGTTTAGTAATAGATAAATATACATACTGGGAACATAACAACACCGTGAATAAATTCAAACGGAAATAAGAAATGTTTCATCCAATTTCAATAACCTGCCGACAGGAAGCGTTAGGTTAGAAATGTAAACAAACGGGTCGGCCCGCCTCACGCCGGAAAGAAAAACAATAAATGAAATATATCAGAATATAACACATTAATTTTATTGAGAACTATTTACTATATCTAGTACTGTAATTAATAATGAATCAGAATAATTGTTATCTCAATCAATAAAATTTTAGTAGTCCAAAACTTTAAGATGGGCGGGGGGAGTCACCAGGACATATTTGCATGTATCTCGTATAATAAAGGTCTCTTGAATACAATTTTTTGTATTTAAACATCCAATAATGTGATTTATTATGCAGCAGAGTATTGTTTACGTAACATGAGTAGAAGTGGCGGTTTGCTGAAAACTGAAAAATGCAAATATCTCGGTTAATATACAAGATAGAGAATAAACGCATATAACAATATTTATAGTAAATTTAATTTGCAATAAGATTGGTTATATACAATTATTCGATCCGATGCATAATAACGGAGATATTTCGAATTGTCGAAAATCCCCCCCTTTAAACCCCCCTCCCACTGGTCCGATTTCAGCCATTATCGAACTTGATCTTTCATTTTACATAAAACCGTTAAATTTTGAATTTCGAAACGATCAAACGAAAAATGCGACCACTAGATCGTTAGCAGGCAAATATATATATAAATATATAATTTTGAACGGACCTCATTTTCGTCATCTCCTGGGTAGGATCGATGGACATTTGAAGAAATTTTTCGAAAATCGCGTCATGAGTACGACCTCAATAGCTGATTTCCCTTAAGGAAAATCTGCTAAAATTTGAAAAGCCTTTATTATTATGAGTCGTATAGTACATAGAAATGGAGAATATAGCAGTTTGTCATTCCAGCCCTAGGAAGATCTGCAATTTTGACTTCTTGACCATTCTCAACCGGGTTCACGCTTTTCGTGTTTTTAGCAGATTTCCCTTAAGAGAAATCAGCTATTGAGGTTGTACTCATGACGGAATTTTCGACATTTTTCTTCAAATGTCCATCGATCCTACCTAGTAGATGACGAAAATGAGGTCCGTTCAAAACTGTATATATATATATATATATATATATATATATATATATATATATATATATATTTGTCTGTTACCGCTCTAGCGGTCGCAATTTTTGTTTGATCGTTACCAAACTTGATATTTAGTCGTTTTATGTAAAAAGAAAGATCAAGTTCGTTATTGGCTGAAATCGGACCAGTGGGAGGGGGGGGGTTTAGAGGGAGGATTTTCTAAAATTTGAAATATCTCCGTTACTATACGTCGGATCGAAAAATTGTATAGAATCAATCTTATTGCAAATTTAATTTACTATAAATATTGTTATATACATTTATTCTCTATCTTGCATATTAACCGAGATATTTGCAATTTTATGAAATCGGGGCGGCTAACGGATGAGAGTGAGTTTCCCGCCAAAAGCTAGGTCGGCCGTTTTCTTAACTCTTCGGCTCTCGTGAAATTTCTCTATTGTAAAACTACACGTGGGAAATCTGCTTAGTTTACGCTGCCCCTGCGTGACGGACTTTTTTTTTCGATTTCAAGTTTGTTACCTGGACCCAATTCACTGTTTGGTTAGCGTACAATAAACTCCGACGAGCTACTAGATATAAAATTGCTGTCAAGGAGGAACTGTATATACATATATATTCTGTAGAGAGAGAGAGATGGTCGAGTATTCAGAGAGGTGCTAGGATGGCCAGCTATGCACAGTGCATACATTAGATGGGCCCACCTACGGTCTCTGCATTTAGAAGTTATCTACGGTTTTATCTTATCTATTTATATTTATTTTTTATTGCCGCCTTAATCTCTGTCCTTCCTCCAACAAAGAATTTCTCTCTCTCTCTCTCTCTCTCTCTCTCTCTCTCTCTCTCTCTCTCTCTCTCTCTCTCTCTCAGATATTTTTGTATTCTTGGCAGCCATTGTGATTACTCTAAAGCGATAATCTCTTTGGTTGGAATAAATCCCGTTATTATACTCTCTATGTAACTCTGTCATGTATATTTTATATATATATAAGATCTGTTCAGAATTAAATTAACATTGATCAAAGTTGTCTATTCTTACACACGTATAAATGTGGGCATATTTTTAGTTAAAACCTGCCATAGGTACATTCCATATTTAACTTTATATAAACTATATTGTCATTTCAGACAGATAATATTACTACTAATTATTCAATTTATAGAATATCAGACATACGGGTAATAACATAAAATGTTAACGAATTTATAAATTGTACAAAGTTAAAAATTCGAACATACATTTTTCATTACACCATTACGAAACTGGACGCGGAAATAAAAACCCTTACTTCAGATTCAAACTTTCGGGCCCAAATACTTGGAAATTCCACGATTTGTAAATGCGGTCTGACGGGAAACATACACAAACAGTTAGAGAATCACATTCTCACATGGTCTATCAGTTCCAACATTTTGATCCGAAAATAATTATTTTTTTATTTTAGAAATAGCTAATGCTTACCTTGAAACCTAAATAATTTAATTTGTTTAAATTCAATTTTATTCCCTTAATTGTTAATATTCTAATGTTTTTTCCTATTTTTTATTTTACATTTATTAATACACATATATTTGTAAATGTTTTGACAAAATGCACATATAAATGCACGGGAAATGCAGAGAAATGAAATTCTTCCACATAGCCTTACTCAACAGAGAAAAATATTAAAAAAAATAAGAAATGTACAAACACTTCACACAAAGGTGAATTTTTAATTCTAATTTCTTTTATAATTATTCTAATTATAATTTCATTTGTAATTATTTATACTTTTTGTAAAATTACAAATATCGGTATTTTGACAGTGCTAAAACAAAAATTCCGGTCTGTAGAATGTTTTATTTAGGTATTTATGCGTCTATTAATGTATATATTTCAAGAAAACTTTGTTAGTTAGCAGTGGGAATTATCTCAAAAAAATCATGGAAATACGTAATATATTACGCCTTCTTCCGTCATCAAGAGAGTTAAAGTTTAGTAAAACATTAATTACTACTGTTACATAAAGAGTGCTATTGTATTGAAGAACATTACTATTTAAAGGGCACTTTTAATGTGATTTTTATAGAGTACAATAAATACCTAGTGGGGTTTGCAGTAATGTTTCTTCAGAACGCATTTGTATAAACGTAATTAATTTTTATAAGTGTAATATTTTTATTTGTGTTGCCTCAATATAATTTGTAGCACATTTAAAGTTTAATCATCGAAAATTTTGACTATCATTAATATATTTTTATTATTTTCCTTAACACTTTTGACTCTATAGAGAGGTACTCATAGTCCCATTCAATCTAGAGAGGGTGGTTATCTGTTGACAACCCTTCCCAATTATCTTTAGTAGTTATATATATAAATATATATATATATATATATATATATATATATATATATATATATATATATATATATTTGTTTGTTCCCGCTTAACACTCAAGCGGTAGCAATTTTTGACTTATCTTACCAATCTGGATATATAAGCATTTTATGTAAAAACAAAGATCAAACTGAAATTGAACCTGGAGAAGGGAGAGTTTGAATTTTGAAAACTCAAAATATCTCTGATATTGTTCGTCGCGACGAGTTGGATAGAAAAATTGTATATGATCTATAAATGTTGTTATGTACATATTTTCTATATATTGTATACTAACTGAGATATTTACATATTAGCAGATTTCCCTGAAGGGAAATAAGCTACTGAGGTCGTACTCGTGACGCGAGTTTCGAAAATTTTCTTCTAATGTCCATCGATCCTACCCAGGAGATGACGAAAATGAGGTCCGTTCAAAATTATATATATGTGTATATATATAAATATATATATATATATATATATATATATATATATATATATATATATATATTTGTCTGTTAACGCTCTAGCGGTTGCAATTTTCGTTTGATCGTTACCAAACTCGATATTTAAACGTTTTATGTACAAATAAAGATCAAGTTTGTTAATGGCTGAAATCGGACCAGTGGGAGGGGGGGCTTAAAGGGGTGGATTTTCGAAAATTCGAAATATCTCCGTTACTATACGTCGGATCGAAAACTTATATAAAATCAATCTTATTGCAAATTTAATTTACTATAAATAGTGTTATATACATTTATTCCGTATCTTGAATATTAACCGAGATATTTGCATGTTTCTGTTGTCAGCTTCTGAGATGAGATCGCCTAACTTCGGGTCTAGTCGTGAGTTTCCGTCAAGAGCTATTTCGGGCCATTCCCATAACTGTTCGGCTCTCTATTTTGAAATTTCTCTATTGTAAAACTTACAATTGCTTAGTTTACGCAGCCCCTGCGTGACGGACTTTTTTTCTTTCAGGCACCAAAAAAAAACCCACACCAACTGATGTCATATTAACAATAAGCTGTTATATTATGAACCACTTTATTTATCTAAATATTGTTCTCATTTACCATACTTCTTGAGCACGTGAGAAATCTGCTTAGTTCACGCAGTCGCTGTATGACGGATTTTTAATTTTTTCTAAATTCTACTGTTTGATGAGTGTATTTCAATCGTAGCTGAACTCATTTAAATAAATACTTTCACTTCAGTTTTTTTTAAAATTACTTTATTGTAATTTAAAAAAAACTCAACTTTTTGTTGTCTACTAGGTCTGTGGACATTTTAAAAGGATTTGAGAGTGAGATTTCATTACCCCAACAGCTGATTTGGCCTAACGTTAAAGTTCTAAAAATGGGGCAAAACCACAGCTGTCGCAAATCTGACCCGATTCGTTTTCAATTTCGAATCTGAAGAGCAGTCGTGCGGCGAAGATTACGGCTGGGCATTTGATGCTGGCGGCCAGTACGATTCCACGCTTGGCTATTTGCATTGGCCCGAACAATGCAAGAGCATTTGATTCCAAATACAACAATGGCTGCCGAATCTGATATGACCTGATATTTGGGCTTTCATAATTCAGCCGTATTGTGGCGTCGGGGCAGCGCCAAGCCCAACGCTGTTTCTGAATTTCGATTGGCCCGTTATTGCAGATTCCGATGAAGGGAAATCTGCTATTGAGGTTGTACACGTGACACTAATTTCGAAACATTTCCGAAAATGTCCATTGGAACTTCTCAGGAGATGAGGAAAATGAGTGCCGACCGAAATTGTATTAATATGTATATATACCTAATGATATATATGTTTGTCTGTTAACGTTCTAGTGGTCACAATTTTTAGCAGATTTCCCTTAGGGGAAATCAGCTATTGAGGTCGTACTCATGACGCGATTTTCGAAAAATTTCTTCAAATGTCCATCGATCCTACCCAGGAGATGACGAAAATGAGGTCCGTTCAAAACTATATATATATATATATTTGTCTGTTAACACTCTAGCGGTCGCAATTTTTGTTTAGTCGTCACCAAACTCGGTATTTAATCGTTTTATTTAAAAAGGAAGATCAAGTTCGTTAACGGCTGAAATCAGACCAGTGGGAGGGGGGGGGTTTAGAGGAGAGGATTTTCGAAAATTCGAAATATCTCCTTTACTATACGTCGGATCGAAAAATTGTACAGAACCTATCTTATTGAAAATTAATTTTACTATAAATATTGTTATATACGTTTATTCTCTATCTTGAATATTAACCGAGATATTTGCATTTTTATTAAGTGTAACGGACGCGCTATGGTTTCCGCCGAAATCTAGTTCGGCCCTTTGCCGTATCTGATCGTCACTCGTATGGAGATTTCTCTATTGTAAAACTTCACGAGGGAAATCTGCTTAGTTTACGCAGCCCCTGCGTGACGGACTTTTGTTTTATCAACACCAAATTCGGTATATAAGTGTTTTATGAAAACCTAAATATCAACGCGATTATCAATTCGCTAACGACAGAAATCGGCCTAGTAGGCGGATTTCGAAAAGCTGAATTTAGATATTAACCGAGATATTTAGATTTTTTTTTTTTATTCCGACTTCAGAAACCCCCCAATCCTGCGCATGTCATATTACCAACAAGCTGTTATATCATGGACCTAAATATTCTAAGCTTAAAAACCAAATATTGTTTTCCATAGACTCTTATTTTGCTAATTATTATTATACATGGTAATTCAAAGCGTGATGTCGTCATCGACTAAAGGTTTACGTTCTTCTCTCGAAAATAGCTATTTGATCTATACCGCACTCCACATTTAATCGTTTCAGTGAACACTAACGATCATTTTTGTTATTGATAGACATCGGACATGGAATAAAGAGGGAGGGATTAGAAAATTAAAAATAACTCAGCGATTATGAGTCGGATCGAATAATGTTATAGAACCAATCTTGTTAAACTGTTAATGCCCTATAATTTTAGTCCTACGCATTTTTAGTAAAGCAAATATTGACAGAGTTATTTGAGCTTTCTTGTTTCCAGACTTTAGTAACCCCCTTTTCTACTCATCGGTTTTTTAAATAGAAATAGAGAATATGAGATGAGACCAGATCACTTGATGAGTCTAACCAGCGCCTTGGAAATCTGCCTTATGCTGTTTAAAAGCAGAAAGTATGCTAATATAACATTTTTTGACCTGCCTCATTATACCGAAGATATTTCGAACTATTGATTCCACCTTCCTCCACCTCTAATCTCTCCTACTTTTCGTCCGATTTCAGCCGAAAACAAACCTGATATCCAGTTTCACCTGAAAAGCTTCAATATCGAGTTTGGTAACGATTAAATGATAGATTACGCCCGTCGCACAGTGATACAAAACCCACAATAAGCGGCAAAAACCTATTAACTTTGAAACTACTTTAAAAAATGCTTTGTAATATTTATAATATATGTTATCGTTGTTGAACATGTTATTTTGTAATAGAATTAAACAAAGAACTAAACATGAATACGTTGCAAAACCTCTAATCGTTAAGGATAATGTAAAAATGTTTCAGATATCGCTAAAATTATAACGAAATTGATTAATTATAATCAATTCAAGTAAAATTTACACAAAAATTTATTTCGAATGAAAAAATAATAACATTCTTTCTTCAATATGAGCATTTTAATTACATTTTCTTATTCAATTATTTTATTTATTGAAATTCACAATTCATTAAATAAGTAAATCAATCAATTATTTTATTTAAATTTGAATAAAAATAAAAGAGATATATAATACATATTCAAACCAATTTACATAGTAGCATATCCTGCCCAAAGAGTTATAAAATATATGCAACAAAAAATGAACTAATAAAAATCTTTTACGAAATAAAAATATTGAAAAAGAATAGGCATCTATTCACTATCAAAATGAAAAGATCAGAATGACATCAACGACATAAAAACAATGAAATATTCTATCAAAGTTTTGAAAAATTATATACTCTTTATCAATAATTATATTTACTTCATTCTCAAGAAATAATATAATTCCATTTAGTAAACATCCTGAATAAACAGAGCGCCTAACGCCCAGTATTTCTTGTTGGTAAATTTTCTTTAAACCTCAATTTCTCACAAAAGTGGATGAAGGTGGATGAGATATTTATAAAATAGTTACTCACAGGCTTAATCTTGAAGAAAATATAAGTTAGAGCTTGGAGCTTTGTGGAGCTTTTTTTGAAACCTTATACGAAGAAAGAAATTTAGGAATGTATGTCTATTTTGTTAGAACTCTTTTTAAGGGCTTATATGTAACGGATTAAAAACAAATTAGAAACCAACAAAAAACATGAAACATACAGTATTAACGTTGCCAGAATGAAATTTGTCAAGAGACAGTCTTAAGGGTCAGAATTTATCTTTTAAATTTGGCTTAGAAGTTAGATTATTTTGTAAAAAACTTGAATGTCGATTTAAATGTTATTCTATCGGCAATTGAAATTATATTAATTAAAAAGGCCACCCAAACAGAAAGGTACAACCACTAAACTATAAAGAAATCAAATTCTCAAAACCAAATTTCAACTTTTGCTGAAATAGGTTTTTGCCGGCTTCGCACCACTGTGCGTCGGAGTGTCCACTTCTATATTCAGTTTCTATTTGCCAAAAATGGGTTTCCTTCGAACCTGAACCTGTGAAGCTTATTGTAAATCATCAGCCAACCATCGCAGAGATTGAATACTTGTCCAGTTATAGCTGTCAACTCATTACTGAGAAGCCTCATTGCACGATGTGCCATGAAGGATCATAATGATGAGACAATGGGAGGGAGTACTTCTGAACATTATGCCTATGGGAGGCATAAAGGCAGTCAGCAGCCTTGTGCCTATACTAAAGGCTAAAACCTGCATCATCAGAGCTGCCTTTTAAAGGCACTAACTCTCACGATGAATATGGAAGAGCTGAAAGCCTCATCTTGCTAGAGAACGCATCTAAAATTATAATAAATACTTCCAGGTTATGTGGTCTTCGCTCAAGGACTTGTGAGCAACTTATATTCACATATAGGCATTGCGTAAAATGTTCTCTCAATTGTACATAATGTTCTACAATGTTTTCAATCCTACTTGGTAAACTTAAAGTTGTGGGTTAGATTCCCTCCTAGGCCGTGTGGAAATTTATTTTTTTTCTTATAAAAGAATGGTAACCTGTATATGACCTCTTTCAATTAGCCATAGTAGCATAAAGGGCACGTTAATAAATATTACTATTATTTGTTCCAGGGTAAATCTAGATTAAGGCCAACGCTAAGACACATGCTTCATACATTAAAGACCAAATAAGTCAATCACGCAGGGGCTGTGTAAACTAAGCAGATTTCCACCTGCTAGCATAGAACACTTGTGATCTCATCTCACCACTTATTCCCTATTTCTACGTAAAACAACTTATAAGTAGAAGGCAGCGGGGGGGGGTGGAGGGGGGCTAGAGCCATTGTAGAACATCAATAGATTACAAATATTGGCTCTGTAATAATATACAATTCGCCCCATAATAATAATATTTTGAATTTTCGAATCCCCCCCCTACACCTCCACTATTCCAGGACCGGTTTCCGCCAATATGGTACGATTTTTAGTGTTGACTGAATAACTGTTTCAACAATATCGAGTATGGTACGGATCAAATAAACATTTTTGAGTAAAGAACGTAAAATCTGAATTGATGAGGTTGCCACAACGTATTTACCTGTATCTCACAATGTAAAAGTTAAATGAAGACTATAAATTTGGAATTTAAGGTTCGAATAAATTGGTCCATGATAGCTAATATGACATGACTAGGAGTGAACGTTTACTGAAGACTAAAAATTAAAACATGCAAATATCTGAGTTATTTTCAAAATTAAAGAAAAAAGTATATAACAACACATAGAACATTAAATTTGTAATAAGATTGGAACTATAAATTTTTGTATCCGAGATGTAATAACTGACTGAGTCCCTGGTCCAATTTCAGCCGTTAACGAGCTTGATCTTTAGTTTAAAATAAATCAATTATACATCGTGTTCGGGACCGACCAACTTTTTAGCAGATTTCCCTTACCGATAATCAGCTATTGACGTTGTACTCATGACGCTATTTTCGAAATTTACCTTCAAATGCCCTTCGATCTTACCCAGAAAATGACGAAATTGAGGTCCGTTCAAAACTGTATATATATATATATATATATATATATATATATATATATATATATATATATATATATAAATGTCTCTTACCGCACTAGTGGTCGCAATTTTTGTTTGATCGTTACCAAACTCGATATTTAGTCGTTTTATGTAAAAAAGAAAGATCAAGTTCGTTAATGGCTGAAATCAGGCCAGGGAGGGGTTTAGAGGGGGGAATTTTCGAAAATTCGAAATATCTCCGTTACCATACGTCGGATCAAACAATTGTATAGAACCAATCTTATTGCAAATTAAATGTACTATAAATATTGTTCTATACATTTATTCTCTATCTTGAATATTAACCGAGATATTTGCATTTTTAGTAAATGTGGGTGCATAACGGAAGAGTGAGTTTCCCGTCACACACACACACACACACACACACACACACACACACACACACACACAAAATAGCATATATATATATATATGCAATTATGAACGAACATCACTTTAATCATATCCTACGAAGGATCGATGGACATTTGAAGAAATAAGGGAAATCTGCTAATATGTATAGGTCTTCTAATGTGTCGGGTCACTTCGTGGTTATTACAGGAATATGATACATTATTCTATCAATGTAGAATTAATCAGATGGTCTATATAAAGCGTGCTTATTATTCTAGGTATCCTCCAAGTATTCATTTTAAGAGTACGACTAATTCGTGAATTGGTCAATGTTAATCAAACGATCTGTATAGAATGTACATATTATTCTCGGGTCCTCCTTTTATTCATTCTAAGAATATGACGAAGTCGTGAATTGGCCGTTTTAATCAGATGGTCAATATAAAATGTGGTCAGTATTCTTGGATGCTCCTAGTATTCACTCTAAGAATACTAAAAAGTCCGTCTCGCAGGGGTTGCGTAAACTAAGCAGATTTCCCAAGTGAAGTTTTATAATAGACAGATCTGCATACTGGTAACACAATACCACCCTTATTAAATACAACCTGTAACGATAAATCTTTCAGTTAATTAAAATAAGTTCCCAACTGAAACGGCTTCTGAATTGTAAGAATAATTCATATTTTAACAACTGAAATTTTAGTAGTCCAAGGACTAAAGAAGGGGGGGGCGAATGAACAGAACGTATTTGCATAAATCTCACAAAGTAACGAAGGCAAAGTAAGGTTAGAAACGACAGGTAAGGTTAGAAGAAGCTTCCCCCTGAGCCGAGTAGTGACGGAAATGGCCGACCTAATCTGAACTATACCCGACCACAGACTTCATAAAAAATCACATCTCGGTTAATATTCAAGATAGAGAATAAATGTATATATCAATATTTATAGCAAATTTAATTTGCAATAAGATTGGTTCTATACAATTTTTCGATCCGATGCGTAGTAACGAAGATATTTCGATTTTCGAAAATTCCCCCTTTAAACCCTTCCTCCCTCTTGTCCGATTTCAGCCAATAACGAACTTGATCTGTCTTTTTACATAAAACGGTTAAATATCGAGTTTCGTAACGATAAAACAAAAATTGCGACCGCTAGAGCGTTAACAGACAAATATATATATATTGAACGGACCCCATTTTCGTTATCTCCTGGGTAGGATCGATGGACATTTGAAGAAATTTTTCCAAAATCTCTTAAATCTGCTAAAAGTTTGTGAATTGGTCAATATTCATCAGATAGTCTTTATAAAACTTATTGGAGAGTTATTCTCGATTCATCTTATGGTCATTCCAGGAATATGATACATAATGTTATCGATAGTGGATTATTCAGATGGACTATAAAACATGTGTACATTATTCTCTGATCACACCTCTATTGATTCTAAGAATACACCTAATTAGTGTATTGATGTATATTAATCAGATGGTCTATATAAAATGTGTATATGTGTGTATATAATGAATCGGCAGACCTGAGGCTATATAAAGAGGTCATTGTACTTTCTCATTGTGTTTGTGACGGAAGGCTGCCCATTGTAGGGGGTGTTCCTTCAATGCATACAGTATGGCTAGCATTATAGCTACGATATAATCAAGCAGCACTCGCTAAAATAAACTAAATCAATCTGTAATTTACTTCTGAAACTATCTGTGTTTCCGTGTTTCATGGGTGCATATAGAAATAGTTTCATGTGCAAATGGAAACCTTGCTTGTTTGTTTCATAAGGATTTAGGGCAAAAAACCACTAGGTTATTATCGCCAGGTAATATCAATACCTATCGTTTTGGATTCGGATCTGAGTTTTGAGAGGGGATTGTATTTATGTAAGTTGTAAATATTGCTGTATCCTCATTTATATCGTTATTTATAATTTAACCTACACCCTAATTTTGATTTATTTATCATCTGACAATTCTTACATCAATTCTTAGTCAATCTTATTTTTAGACAGATCTATCTATCAATCTATTTGAACATTTCTTTTGTATTTAGATATGTATTTTTCTTTCTGTCAGTACTTTTTTTAAAAATTTAAAATATATTTTTTTCACAACGTTTTTATTATAATTTGTATTTATTTTATCCAGATACATACTTACATGAACATACACTAATATATACCTATCACCGTACACTTATTTACATCATATTTTACGTCGTATGTAGACTTAATTTCTTCATACAAATTTGTAATTTTTAAAAATTAAATAATTTACCTAGCTCTTTGGGTCCATCTCCAACGGCCACTGCAAATATTATTGGAAATATTCCATTCTTTTAGAATATTTGTATACGTATGGCATTCCATTAATATATGCTAGATAGTTAAATTTGTGTTACACTTTCCACATATTGGGGTTGATCTTTTGTCATAAGATAACCAACCATACGTAAATCTTTTGTACCCTATTCGGAGTCTTCCTAATACAACTTCATCTCTTCTATTGTCTCTTGTCGAATATTTCCATGGATGGACGGAGGTTTTAATAGTTTTTAGTTTATAGTTCTGGGTTTCGATTCACATTTGTTGCCAGAATTTATCAATATCTTCTTTGATCAATCTCCAGTGTTTGCACAAACTTGATGTGCACAACATTACTAAATATAAATTTTCAATATTCTAATTTTTAGCTTTGAATTTAATAGTTGGTGTAGCAATTAATGTGTGGTCTAAATCAAACTACGATTTGCAAGGGCTTGAAAGATAAATGTAATTTACACATTATAAGTCCAATATCTAGTGTCCAGATTAAATATCAAGTCATGCTTCGTTAGGTATTTACTAAGGGAGAAGCAGAGAATAGGAAGTCCAGTTGTTGTTGCATATGTACAGTTAACAAATACACTAACACATAAACGCGTTACGCAAAGAAGTAATGCCAGTATTACCTGTAGATTAATGTAGTTGGCTAAGGACTAACTCACCTGAAAAGAAAAAGAAAATTAATACAGATGAATAGTAGAAATTAGAAAATAATTTAATCAAATAGACTAAAATCTTAAACTTAATTATATTAACTCCAAAATAAGAATACAAAATCTGGTTGGTTGGCACACTTGTGATCTCATCTCATTACATATTATATATTTTTATGTAAAACTAGTGTGTAGGTGGGGGGGGGGGTTACTGAAGGTAAATATTTGGTATTTAACCTTGGAATAAAGTGGCTCATGATATAACAGCATTATTATTAATATGGCTTTAGCCAGAGAGTGCAGGTTAACGGAAGGCTAAAATCTAAAAAAAATGGTAGTATCTCGGTTAAAATTCATGATAGAGAAAATATGTATGTAACAACATTTATAGGCAATTAAATTTTAAATCAGATTGGTTCTATACAATTTTTCGATCCGAGGAATAATAACGAAGATATTAAGAATTTTCGAAATTCCTCTCCTGTAAATTCCCTTTTCCTCTAGTCCGATTTCAACCGTTAACGAACTCGACCATTAGTTTTACATAAAACGCTTACATATCGAGTTTGGTAAGGATTAAATAAAAATTTCCACTGCTAGAGAGGTAACAGAAAAATAAATCTTTATATATATAATTCTACTGTACGTGTGTATGTTACTGAACTCCTCCTAAACAGCTGGACCGATTTGAATGATTTTTTTTTTGTATGCGTTTAGGTGACGCCCTGGATGGTTTAGATTCAGCCCGGCAGATGGAGCAGGAGTGGGAGGCCTAAAATAGCTATATTTTGTTTCCTATTGGTTTTTCAGGAAATATGCACTGGATAAAAGTTGTTTATTTTGTTATTTAGAGCAACTTTTTTCACTTTTGTCGTACAACAAAGTATAAAACGAGATATACACTGAAAAATCAAAGAGGGAGCCAACAATTTTATTGGGCACTAACGATTGGACCGAACTTAACAAAACTCTATATGTAAATTAGCATTAATTCTTCCATGATTATAAGCTATATTACATGTTTTAGGTGCGAACGGGAGTAAGGGTTATAAGGGAAGCCTGAATAAAAAATTCGAGATGTTTCATTTTGTTTTGTTTTTTTGTATTATTAACGGTACTTTTTGTTTTAAACATAATATAATTAAACTTAATATCCTAATCGCTTGAAATATCATGCAGGACAACGTCTGTTGGGCCGCTAGTATACTTATATAATTTTGAACTGAACGGACCTCATATTCGTCATCTACTAGGTATGGTCGATGGCCATTTGAGGAAATTATTGGAAAATCGTGTCATGAGTATAGCCTGAATAGGCGGAATTGAGCATATTCTGGAAGGGGTGTAGTTGCAGCAGGATCAATGCAACTGAGGAGGGTGGCCCGAACGAATGCAGCTAATGCAGTTTGCTAGCCCACCAAAGGTCGCCAATAGCCTCACGTTCAGACGACCGTAACCACCAGATTACAGTCACTTTGCTCATTGCTCAACGGCCTAATTCCTCTACTTGCTCATGAGGCAGGCGCGTGTACGCATCTGCGTATCGAGAAAATTGCTGGCAAAAATTGGGGAAAATGCATTTTTGTGGTTACATTCTTAATGAAATCTCATAGTAGCTGTGTTGGTGTTTATCGTTTATCGGGAGGATACCTATTAAAAACACAATTTAAAATAACACTTCTAGAATGTATATAAATGAAAAAATCTAATTATAAATTGAAGTTATCCCAAAACTGTACGATGTCGCGGAGTAGCTGCATAAAGCGGTCGTCCCCGGCTGTCATCTGCCAAATCAACTCTCAAGGAAGCTGTCCAAGAGGTGGAATAGTAAACGATCAACAGATATATTTTGAATTTACCCTTTAATCCCCTCCAATTATAATCCAATTTCAGGGGGCCCGATTCCTAAGGAAAATCTGTTAAAAATTAAAGGAATTTCTTAGGTTAGCTAAGAAAGGATTTTAACCCGTAGGTGACCTGTCCCAAGTAGTCTAACTGGTGGAAAATGGATGTTAATAAATAAAAAATAACTTATCAATATATAGTATTTATTAATTTATTTACGTCCATTTTATGCTACAATGCCCCGTCAAGAATCGAACTCAAGAATCTATGTTTATCAAGTTCGCTAAAAGCAACGTCAAATGACAAGGCTACTAGCCTCACCCCCAGAAGATGATGAAACACTTTAGAAATATTTGTCCTATTTCCAGTTTACTCTTATAATTTTTTAGTTAACTATTTTTTAAATGTCTGTCATCGGTGGGCCTGTTTTAAAACGAAAGGTTGGAATTTGAAATAAAAGTAAATCCAGTGTTCTTGAAAGTAACACGATATGCGTCATTCTCTGAACATACATTCGTTCACAGTGGGAGATAGGAATCTAACTTAAAGATTATTATACTTAATATGCATTGCTCAAACTATTATACTGAATTATATGAATGATTAGATCTATTGTTATCGATTGGATATTTCATTTCTTCCTTGCACACACATTTCCTGCTCGCTGATAACATCAAATGAAGAATATGCAATACTTCTTTGGGTTACGAATTCAGGCGTTGGTCTTGATCTCACAAAACTAGAGTCGTGAGTTTGATTCTCATCTGGGCAATTGGTATTTATTTACTGACAAACTCATTAAATAAAACCCTTAGTTCAGCCCGACTAGGAAAAGATGGTAACCAGCATTTCAGAAGTCTCCAAACTTCTTTGTATCATAGAAAACTTTCTAGATTTTAGGTTTAGGGGGGGGGGCTGCTTTGATAAATATGTAATTAAATATTCGAAATTAAAATCTGTTATTGAGGTAGTACTCATCAAGCGATTTTCGAAAAATTTCTTCAAATGTCCATCGATCCAACCTGACGAAAATGAGGTGCGTTCGAAATTGTCACTCTCTCTCTCTCTCTCTCTCTCTCTCTCTCTCTCTCTCTCTCTATATATATATATATATATATATATATATATATATATATATATATATATATATAATATCTATCTATCTCTTTGGTTTAATCGTTCCCAAGCTCGATATGTATTCGTTTTATATAAAAAGAAAGATCAAATTCGGCAATGGCTGAAATCCGACCTGTGTGTAGGGGGGGGGGGGGTTTAGAGTGCAGGTATTAAGAAAATTCTTAATATCTCCGTTATTATGCGTCTGATCGAACAATTGTATTGAAACAAACTTATTGAAAATTTAATGTTCTACAAATGTTGTGATGTACGTATTTTCAATATCTTCATTATTAACCGAGATATTTGCATTTTATAGTTTTCGGCCTTCAGTAAACCCCCCGCCCCGCCACCTTCTCACGACATTAACAATAAACTATCATATTGTGAAGCACATTGTTTGAAAAATAAATTCGAAGTAGTGTTCTCATTGAACTTTTACTTTTTGAGATAAATGAAAATACGTGTCACCGTGGGAAATCTGCTTATTTTGCGCAGCACCTGCGTGACGGACCTTTTCTGCTCTCATAGACCCCTTGGAGATGGTCATCGGGTGATACTTTGGTTATCATCGCGGTAGGTAGCTCGTCCAAATTAACTTTGGCAACACAAACTGGGCGTTAATAAATAACAAATAAGTTCTGAATATCTATGAATAATTAAATCATGTGTAAGTCTTTGTTGGTGTATTTCTAATTTTCAATGCATTTTAACCACCGATGCGAGTTAGCTCATGCGTGGATCATCTAGTAGTAGCCATGCACGCAAAGCTTGCGTCACAGAAAGAAGTTGGCCCTGCTTACCATAGAGGTTACGGTTATCAATAAAACTTATGATATCACGAGCAAACGTCATAAATGAAAACATCCAAAGAGAAGCATATGAAGCAGGCATCTGATTTGCTTGCGTCATTAGGGGTTGCCAAACCTGAACCCCTTGATACCCTCCTGACACCGGCCCACAACACAACCAGCTGTTTCGTCAGCTCTGAGGGTGGCCTCTTTTGTTGGCTCTATGACAAGGCCGCAGCGCGGGCTATTTCAAAACTCCCGCCAAAAACCGCTCACTCCCTACACGATGTTATATTAGCAGATTTCCCTTAAAGGAAATCAGCTATTGAGGTCGTACTCATGACGCGATTTTCGAAATGTTTCTTCAAATGTCCATTGATCCTACCTAGGAGATGACGAAAATGAGGTCCGTTCAAAACTGTATATATATATTAGCCTGTTCGCTCTAGCGGTCGCAATTATTATTTCATCATTACCAAATTCAATATGTACTCATTTTATGTTAAAAAAAAGATCAAGTTCGTTAATGGCTTAAATCGGAACAGCAGGTTTAGAGTGGAAGAATTTTGAAAATTCGAAATATCTCCGTTACTATACATGGGATGAAAAAAGTGTATAGAACCAATCTTATTGCAAATTAAATGTACTATAAATATTGTTTTATATATATATATATATATATATATATATATATATATATATATATATATGTGTGTGTATTCTCAATCTTGAATATTAACCGAACTATTTGTATTTCTCTGTTTTCAGCCTTCGGCAAACCACCACTTCTCATGTTATATAAACAATACTCTGTAATATAATAAATTGTATTATCCCAAGCTTAAATACCAATTATGATTTTCAAGAGACATTTATTACACAAGATAGTTGCAAATATGTTCTTGCGACCACCCCCCCCCGTCTTTGATTCTTGGACTACTCAAATTTGATAAAATAAAATGAATATGTTTCGGTTAATGTTTTTCTTTCCGGTGAACCGTTGGCAGACCTCTTTGTTTACTTTTGAGTGGGAAGGGGGGGTTGAGGGGATTTTCGAGAATTCGAAATATCTCCGTTACTATACGTCGGATCGAAAAAGTGTATAGAATGAATCTAATTGCACATTAATAAATAAATATTGTTTATATTTGCAGGCTGAAAACTGAAAAATGCTAATAGTTCGGTTAATATTCAAGATTGAGAATATATATATATATATATATATATATATATATATATATATATCTATATTTATATATATATATATTTATCTTGAATATTACCGAGCTATTAGCATTTTTCAGTTTTCAGCCTTCAGCCAACCCCACTTCTCCTCATGTTACATAAAGAATACTCTGTTAATATAGTAAATCACATTATTCGAAGCTTAAATACCAGATATTGTTTTCAAGAGACCTTTATTATTCCAGAAAGATGCAAATATGTTCTTTTGACCCCCCGTCTTAAATTCTTGGACTACTAAAATTTGATTGTTTGAGACAAAAAAAATTTCTGATTCATTATAAATTACAACACTAGATATAGTATATAGTTTTCAATAAAGTTAATATGATATATTCTGATATATTTCAGTAATTGTTTTTCTTTCTGGCATGAGGCGCTTCCAGTCTGGAGGCTTCTTGTTATCGTTTGTATTTATTCTCGGTGGTGTTTTATGATTGTTAAACTTCACGAGGGAAATCTGCTTAGTTTACGCAGCCCCTGCGTGACGGGCTTTATTTTACACGGACGAAAGGCGGAAAACGCAAATTATAAGCGATTTAGCCGTGATCGTGACTGAATCCTGGGCGAGGGCCAGCGATCAGAACTCGCCAAATAGGGAACACTGTTCTCCTTTGTATGACTTTTAGTTTGTTCTAGGCCGAGCTAGGATAATGTTCTGCCCTGATGAGGCTGAACAGCGGTAACCGATCGAAGAGGCCTTGCTCTTCGCCATCCATCAAACCCCTGTCGTCCTGGCAAGGATACGCCAAGGAGAACAGTATGTGCACGCTCTGTCCGTGAAAATAAATAACTCGTTTATTATCGTAACCCGACCCTCGACATCAAAGACTCTTCTTGAAGCAAAATAAATGCTAAATGTTTTACCGTGTTATCTGAATGTTGCCAATGTATATCTTTAACAATCCATCATTATGATCTGGATAGAGAAGCCAAGATATGTTAGGAGTGGGATGTGTCTCTAACTATTAAACACTTACTGGCTGACTGTAGGACGCATCCGAACCTACCTGTGGTACTCGACTTGCATGCCTTACCGACGGTAGCCCAAACTTGGACAACATCATCAAACACTTTAAAAAAAGTCATCCACGCAGGTACTCCCTAAATTAAGCAAATTTCTCTCGCGAATTTTAACAATAGATAAATCTACTTAATGGCAACACAACACCTACGTGTATGTTAAGTGAATAAATCTTTCAGTCGTTTTTAATAACCTCCGAAAGGGAAGCCACGGGAATGTAAACAAACAGGTCTACCAACCTCTGACCGGAAAGAAAAACAATTACTGAAATCTATCAGAATATAACATATTAATTATATTGAAAACTATTTACTATATCAAGTACCGTAATTTATAATGAATAAGACTAATTTTTATCTCAATCAGCCCCTGAGTGAACGGACTTTTAGCAGATTTCCCTTAAGGGAAATCAGCTATTGAGGTTGTACTCATGACGGAATTTTCGACATTTTTCTTCAAATGTCCATCGATCCTACCTAGTAGATGACGAAAATGAGGTCCGTTCAAAACTGTCTATATATCTATATATATATATATATATATATATATATATATATTATATATATATATATATATATATATATATATATATATATTTGTCTGTTACCGCTCTAGCGGTCGCAATTTTTGTTTAATCTTTACCAAACTTCATATTTAAGCGTTTTATGTAAAAAGAAAGATCAAGTTCGTTAACGGCTGAAATCGGACCAGTGGGAGGGGGGGTTTAGAGGGGAAGATTTTCGAAAAGTGGAAATATCTCCGTTACTATACGTCGTATCGAAAAATTATACAGAATCAATCTTATTACAAATTAAATTTACTATAAATATTGTTATATACATTTATTCTCTATCTTGAATATTAACCAAGATATTTGCATTTTTCAGTTTTCACCAAACCGCCACTTCTACTCATGTTACGTAAACAATACTCTGATACATAATAAATCACATTATTGGAAGTTTAAATACCAAAAATTGTATTCAAGAGACCTTTATTATACGAGATACATGCAAATATGTACTGGTGACCCCCCCCCCATGTTTATGTTTTGGACTACTAAAATTTTATTGATTGAGATAACAATTATTCTGACTCATTATTAATTACAGTACTACATATAGTAAATAGTTCTCAATAAAATTAATGTGTTATATTCTGATATATTTCAGTAATTGTTTTTCTTTCCGGTGTGAGGCGGGACTCGTTTGTTTACATTTCTAACCTAACACTTCCTGTCGGCAGGCTATTGAAATTGGATGAAACATTTCTTATTTCCGTTTGTATTTATTCACGGTGTTGTGTTAGCAGTATGTATATTTATCTATTACTAAACTTCACGTGGGAAATCTGCTTTGTTTACGCAGCCCCTGCGTGACGGACTTTTTTTATTTTCCACTAGATAGGAAAGGCGCACTTCAGGAAAAGAAATACCTTCGAAAACGGAAGGGGAATGACTTGTTAAATCGCCATTGTACAACTCTGACAATTAGTGTAACAAATCAAAATGTATATTTGTGTGGGCAGGCGATTTTCGTTGTGCTAATTCATTCATAAAATGCAAATAATACAAAACAACCTGTTGAATAGCTCATTTGAATAAGGCCTATTTATTTTCTGATACCAATGATTAATTAAATTCCCCAGCAACATATCAGCTGTGCAATACTGGTCTGTTAATAGCAGTTTCCAAGTGACGTCAGGATAAACAAGATAGGCACAAGGGAACAATACGAATGATAGGATATAGGCGAATGTTTATTTTAGCAGATTTCTCTCAATGGAAATCAGTTATTGAGGTTATACTCATGACCGACCGATGACGAGAATGTAGGTGTATAGATTGTAAAACTTCACGCGGGAAATCTGCTGAGTTTATGCAGCCCCTGCGTGACGGACTTTTTTATAGTCCATGTGATTAATCCACCATCGATTGCATTATGTATCATATTCCTGGATGACCATGAGATTATTTGAGAATAACTCTTCAATAAGTTTTATAAAGACCATCTGAGGACGGGCTTTATTTACATACGTTACAAATAGGGAATATGTGCCCTGATGAGATCGCAAACGTGCTATAGAAGAACGTGGAAAATCTGCTTAGTTTACCCAACCCCAGCGTGAGGGACTTTATTTCCAATTTAATGACACATTAACGTAGCAGCATTGTATTGTATGTGAGTGGGTGTAGCTTGGTATTCGGTTCCCAGCGACTCTAGGGCGTGGTTTGACCGGCGAGGTCACTCTAGGCTAGTGCAATAGTGCTAGATGCACTTGAAGCTAGTGTAAGATACATGCGGCATACCCTGCAATCATCTCGTTAGTCTATTAGCAGATTTCCCTTAGGGGGGACCAGCTATTGAGGTCGTACTCATAAATTGGATACCTAATGGAAACATTTCTCCAAATGTCCATCGATCCTACCTAGAAGATTACAAAAATGAGGTCTGTTCAAAATTGTATGCACACACACACACACACACACACACACACAAATATATATACATACATACAATTTTGAATGCACCTCATTTTCGTTATCTCCTACGTAGGATCGATGTACATTTTAAGCAAGTTTTTGAAAATCCCTTTATGAGTACAACCTCAATAGCTGGATTCCCCTGGGAGAAATATGCTTAAAACGTTATAATTTAAAAAAATATATATGTAAACATTGAAGAAAAAGTATTAAATTTAAAACATATCGATTAAGGAAAATACAAATTTGTGCATTAAATATTTATGGATAATATGTGAATAAATATTTTTACAGAATTGAACGATTACCTATAGTCTAATATATAAAATTTCCATGTCACAATGTTAGTTAGCGTACTACTCCGAAACGGCTTTACCGATTTTTACCAAATTTTATATGCGCATTCAGTAGGTCTGAGAATCGGCTACTATCTATTTTTCATACCCCTAATTGATAAGGGTTGTTCACCCTTAACATTTTTTTTAAAATTTTTGGACGAAATGTTTTGTTTTTATTTTTTTATAAAGTGGCATTAAAAAATACATACAACCCTAAATTTTTACTTTTTCATCACCAACCCCTATTTTTTTATAGCCATTTTAGTAATTTAATCATTATCATCTCGCTCGATAACTGATCAATTATAGTGTTTTTAACTGTACTTCGATTAAAATTTCCCTTAGCTTATGGCAAATAATAGTAGTGGCTTAGATTGGAGTACACCATGTTTTTCACAATGGCAATTGTACGTAGCATGCTCTCGAGTGGGTAAACCATCCAGTTTGTTTGTTCTCGCTGAAGATGGGCTAACAAAAAATATTGTTCACGCTATAGCATTAAAAGATTGATGTTGTTTGTTAGTGTTACTGTCGTAATTAATATGTGATATGTAATTTTAAGAAATAAACT
>CM032228.1:18037500-18157500 GCA_019009955.1 Riptortus pedestris
GAGAGAAGCAACGAGAAAGAGATTTGCTAAACAAACTGAAAAAGTCAGTCACGCAGGTGTTGCATAAACTAATATCTCGGTTAATATTCATGATAGAGAATAAATGCGTATAACAATAATTATAGTACATTTAATGTACAACAAGATTGGTTCTATAAAATCGTTCGATCCGAAGTATAGTAACGGAGATATTTCGAATTTTCAAAATTCACCCCTTCTAAACCCTCCTTCCCACTGGTCCGATTTCAGCCATTAACGAACCTGATCTTTCTTTCTACATAAAACGACTAAATATCGAGTTCGGTAATGATCAAACTATTATATATATGTGTATGTATATTCAATTTTGAACGGACCTCATTTCCGTAATCTCCTAGATAGGATCGATGGACATTTGAAGAATCCCTTAAGGGAAATCTACTAAAAGCTCGTAAATCAAGCAGATTTCCAACGTGCTGGTAGAACACACTTGTGATATCATCTCGCCATATATTCTCTATTTCTGAGTAATAATAAAATTAGTACAAGTGGGGTGGTTAGGGGTTTTATCGGAAGACAGTCTGTAACAAAGTACGTTGGTTCTGATCTCGCGTGATAGACCTAGAGTGGCGAGTTCGATTCCCGCCCTGGCCAGTAGAAATTGAGTAGTAGTGACGGACTCTTCAAATAAACTTTAAAGTCTTTAAATAAACTCCTTAGTCCCACCCTGGCTAGAAAAGAGTGGTAACCTGTAGATAACCCGACCCGATTAGCCTAGTAGCATAAAGGGGACGTAAATAATAATAAACAACAAAAAACGAAAAAGTATGAATAACTCCCTTAATTTTTGAGTTACGAAAAATTATATAGAACAACAATGGTAAAGCATCAATAGCTTAACAAGATTTATTCTATAAAATTTTGAGATGCAACTCATAATAACAGAGATATTTTAAGTTGTCGAATCCCTCAATTTAATACCCCCCCCCCCCAGCGATTAACGACTATGAACTTTAGCATTGAAAATGAAATGGTTAAATATCGTATATGGTATGATGAAGTTTTCACAAAACTTATTTGCTTGTACCTCATACCGAAAAAGTTCAATGAAAACAATTTTTGCGAATTAAGCTTCGATAAAAGTGGTTCATGAAATAAGAGAACTGAACACATAGTACTTTATTTATTGATTCTATTTATGGTTACACCGAGTTCTTAAGACATCAGTGACTCACGTTACGCGATCAGTCGCCTCATAATGAGCTGGGCAATTAGTCTGGGTAAATATTTATTTGGTTGAGCAATGGGATATTCTGTTGTTGTATTTGTGTTACGGTGAGGTTATTGTGCATTCCGACAGTGCCTAACGGTTAAGTATATTTGAGTATGAATTTCGAAATAGACATGTTGGAGGTTCAAGTCTCACCGTAATTATGTTTGGTTGTGACACGATTGCATGAAATTATTTTTTAATATTATTTTATAGGTGTGCCACTAAAGAGAAGGGATTTATAGACAAGCCGTCAGTTTTCGGTGAAGTCAAGCAGTTGTACTCATGAAGTGATTTGAAATTATATGCAAAAATTGCCTGTTAACGTTCTAGTAGCCGCAATTTTCGTTTGATTGACACAAAAATCGATATTTAAACGTTTCGTGTAAAGCTTAAGATCGTGTTCGGTAAAGACTGAAATCCGACTAGTGGGAGGGGAGGTTTTCAGGGAGAAAATTTGAAAATTCAAAATATCTCCGTTACTATACTTCGTAATGAAAAATTGTATGTAGCAATCTTATTGAAAATTTAAAGCCCTACAAATGTTATTATATACTTGTTTGCTCTTTCTTTACTATTACCCGTGATACTGGCATTTTTCAGTAATCAGCCTTCAGTAAACCTCATTAAGGGATTATATCACGAAAGCGTAAATACCAAATATTGTTTTTAACAGGCCTTTATTATGCCAGATATATGCAAATTGTCAGTACGATAACACCATCAATTCATATTTTATTGACTCTCTTCTTGCACTCATCCGATTTTTTTTTTAATAGAAAATATATGGCGGGATGAGATCAGTGGTGTGTCATTCCATCATGTTCAAAATCTGTTTAGTTTACGCAGCCTCTGCGTGAGGATAATAGTGAAACAACTGGCAAGGTTTGAGTGTTCGGTGAGACATTAAAAAGTTGTTAAAATTTATCAACTAGGTCTGTCAGGCAAATAAGTAATGATTGACACCTCAAAAACGTACAGCGAAAGTATATTGACTTGACGTTGTGATAACAGATATATTCTTATCAGTGACAAGGACGGAAGAGAATTGCACACGCTCAATATGAAGGCATAAAAATAAGACCCTACAGTGAATTTTAGCGCTATTGAGGTCGTACTCATGACAAGATTTTTGAAAACTTTTGTCAAATGTCCATCGATCCAACCTAGGAGATGACGAAAATGAGGTCCATTCAAAATTATATATATATATATATATATATATATATATATAAATATATATATATATATATACTTATCTGTTACTACTCTAGCGATCGTAATTTTTGTTTGATCGCTACCAAACTCAATATTTAATCGTTTTATGCAAAAATAAAGATCATGTTTGTTAATGTCTGAAATCGGAAAAGGGGAAGAGGGGGGGGGTTTAGAGGGGGAGAATTTCGAACTTTCTTAATATCTCCGTTATTATTCGTCGGATCGAAATTTTGTATAGAATCAATCTTATTGCAAATATAAATTTCTATAAATGTTATTATGTACAGTTTTTCACTATCTTGAATATTAAACGAGTTATTTGCATTTTTCAGTTTTCAGCCTTCAGCAAACCACCACTTCTACTCAAGTTACATAAAAAATACTCTGTTATATAATAAACCACATTGTTCGAAGCTTAAATAACAAATATTGTTTTCAAGAGGCTTTTATTATACGAGGTACATGAAAATATGGTCTGGTGACCTCCACCCTATATTAACTTCTCGGACTACTGAAGTTTGATTGATTTATTATAAACTACAGTACTAAATATAATAAATAGTTTTTAATAAAAATAATATATTATACTCTGATATATTTCAGAAATTGTTTTTCTTCTCGGTAAGAGGTTGGCTGACCTGTTTGTTTTAATTTCATACGCTTCCCTTCAGGAAACTATTAAAATATACTTAAAAATTTCTTATTCCCGATTGTATTTATTTACTTAATACTCACGGTGGTGTTGTTTTACCAATTTGTAGATTTATCTATTGTTAAACTTCACGAGGGAAATCTGCTTAGTTTACGCAGCCCTTGAGTGACGGACGTTAGCTACATCCAAACCTATTCTTTAGATAAACTTTATGAGATAATTATTATTTATTTATTTATTTATTTTGGAGCGTTCGCAGCGAGGCGATATTGCTCATAAAAAAAATAACAAAAACAATTTATATAAACAAAATACAAAATGAAAATAGAATGAAGAAAAAAATTAAATAATACCAAATAAGAACGCAAACAAATAACATAACTCGGCTAAATAATAGAACGCAATCAAATAACAAAACAACGAAAAACAACAATAAACACAAAATAACAAATAAAATAAATAAACAAAAACAAAACATTAAGTTCAAAAACAAAAACTGTAAAGACTAATAAAATTACGTAAACATTTATGTAATTTCAATGGATAAAAAACTAAACTAAAATCAAATAAATATAAATTAGTATGTACAATAAAATGAAGATTTCTAACACCTAAAATATTTACAATCATATGCTCTCACTTTCTTTATCACACATACAAACATGCATACACACTCACGCGTGCAGGCACACAAACTCACACGCAGATACTTATTATATTATATATTTATTAATACTCAATTTTGGGAAACCTGCTTAGTTTATGTTTGACAGACATTACTGACTACGCCCTTTCATTCTTGTCAACCTACATGTGAATCCTTCAGGATATATCTGCTATATTATTCCATGAACCATGTGGTACATAAGCGCAGCTTTATCATAATTCAGAATACCGGTTTTATTTTCCATAGCAGGATGTTGCGCGTAGCAGTAATATAGGACACCTATATAATCCTATACATTGTGCTCGGAGCAAGTTTCAAACGAATTATTTTCGCTTAATGATAGCATCTCTGCTCGCAAACAGCTGGCTTACGGATTAGAACACGCCCCAATTGGTGAAACCACCTGTTAGCACCTACAGGAAACATGTGTGTTATTACCGTCCTGAAGAATGAGATTACGATAATTCGGCCTTCTAGAAACAGTGTTATGGGCGCCGATCATTGATAGCCTCAGCTCAATAGTGTGTTAATATAATTGGAGAGTACTTTCTGCTCAGCTTCCAGGTAAAAGGTTTTATATTTGTTTATATCTAGAACCAAGGAACAATTATTATTACTTTTTCATTATATTTTAGCAGATTTCCCTTAAAGGGAATCAGTAATTGAGGTTACAGGAATGGCACAATTTTCGAAAAATTACCTCAAATGTCCGACAAAGGACGAAAATCAGGTCCGTTCAAAATTATATATGTGTGCGTGTGTGTGCGCGTAAATGTGTGTATTAGTCTGTTACCAAACTAGCGATTGCAATGTTTACGATATATACACGTTTTATGTAAATTTAAAAATCAATTTCGTTAGGGGCTAAACTCTGATGGATAATTCGAATTGATTCTGTCGTATAGGAAAATTGTATTGAACTAAACTTCTTGAAAATTGAATTGCCTTTAAATGCTGTTATATGCATAATTTATCTATCATGAATATTAACTGAGATATTCGAAAATTTTCAGTTTTCAGCCTTACTTTCATATGAAGAAAGTAAGATTAGTGAGTCAACTTAGAATTTCAAATAACGACTACTTGAAGCTTTATCACAATAAAAAATTGAAAGTAATAAAACCCGGAGAAATTTGTGAATGTTGCCAGGAATTTATATCAGACGGATTAAAATATTTATTATTGCAAATCTCGGAATACAGCTATCATAGAGAGCAATACTTTATAGCCTTTATAGAAGAAGTTTATAGCCACAAGTGATGACTTAATGTCACTGGAAAATATTCTTCACATTGATGACATTCATAAATTGAACATGATTTACTCATTCCTGTCAGCAGTTTGCAACTAGGCAACGACATAGTATATACCATTATCATGAAAATTAAACACTATAATTTAGAAATGTCCAACGAAGTCAATTAACGCGTCACAGTAAACAAATAAACAAAAGTAAATACTTATATGTTGAATAGTACTAATCAGATTAAATTATAAAGAATTTTAGAATTTTAAGTACATGAAAACCTTTAATAAAAACAAAATGGAAAGTGTATTATTTTATTGTATATAGTAGGTTAATATCATGTCACTAGTTCTTATATATATTTTTTCTATTTGTATATTACTAGTAAGATTATTAACACTAAATGGGCCAGACTCAGGCTAAAATATGTATATATTAGCCAATATAAATCTATCTATCAGTTTTCAGCCTCATCAGTAAATCCCCACTCCTACTGGTGTTGTGTTAACAATGAGCAGTTGTTGAACAACTATTTTGGAAATTAAAATCTGAAATATTGTTTCCATTAAACTTTTAGTGTGTCAGGCACATGTGTGAGTTCTTTGTTCACTTGTTTTTGTTGAAAATTGTAGATCATCAAACCATTGGAAGGGGATTACAAAATTCAAAATTATGAAAATTATTATGGATAGTATTGAAAGATTTTGTAGAACCAATTTTGTTAAACTATTCATGCTCTACAATTGTTGTCCAATACATTTCTCCGTAACTCAAATATTTTTTTCTTTTTTTTTTTTTTTATATTTATTCGTTTATTTGCAACAACATAATTAAATATTACAAGCAAATGATATGTTAGAAAAAAAAAGTGACTTGACTATTGACTTGAGGTGGGAAGTTGTACATTGACAATACCCACAATGGAGGGAACAATGGGTTGTTTATGGATTTAAACTGAAATTCTACACGAGAAGATATCTTGGCCACTTACGCTTCAGACGCCGTCTTGGGTTTTCTGGAATATGGGTAGATGAAAGTGATTCGACTAAAGGATTAGGATGTGCGGGAAGGAGAGAGTGGAATTTCTGATATCGAGATTTGGCGAGGGCATGGACAAAAGGAATGTTGAGGTCGTTATGGAGGGTTAAATTGGATACGTAAAATGGGGAATCTGTAATTTTGCGGAGTATTCTGGATTGGAGGGTTTGGATTTTGTAGGAATTTGAAGGTTTAGTGGAACCCAAAAGTTCAAGTCCGTACGTCCATATTGGTCGGAGTACTGTCGTATAAATCAGTCGTTTGTTGCGTAGTGATAGTTTAGATCTGTTGTCAAGCAGTCTAAGTAGAAGTCTGTACCGTCGGTTCACTTCTTGTCTTTTTAGTGTGATGTGGGGTTTCCAAGAACTCAAATATTAAGCAAGTTATACCTGTTTTCTTGAATTTAGCCTTTCGTAAACTCACTCTCTACTCATCGGATGTTTATTTAGAAATAGAGAATGACATAATCTGCTTAGTTTACTTTAATGGTGGACTTAAGTAAAAACGAAGGCATATGCAATTTTGAACAGCATATCACACATAGTAGTTAGCCTTATCAACGCCTGCAATGAAACGTCAAGTAGCTTGTGCACTTTTGCAAGCGGTCTGTTTGATGTTTCAATCCTTTTGCCGCTTCCTGCGGCTCGCCATCCCGGTTTTCTTTAAGTGATGTTTATACTTCCAAATCAGCCGAGACTGAGCCTTGTCATAGCGGACCCCTCCATATGCATGTCCAAACACAGTCCGACCATAACTGAACGTTGAATTAATTAACGAGCTTCTCGAGAACTTTCCCTCTCTCCCCTTCAGAAGGAAGGTTTGGACCGAATGTGACCGCAGAACCCAGCAGCTCTGGCTTTTACAATGCTAATGCTTAGAAAGTGCCAGCAATGTTGGTTACATACTAATAAGGTCGGCATGTCCATCCGCCGTACTGTTCCTTGTTCCATATCAGTTATGAGTTATGGACGGTCGGAAATGTATCACTTTGGACTGGGACCATATTAACCAATGGGCTAGAAAGTTTTATGGTCTTGTGACCGAAAGGGATTTGCCCGTGGACTTCCTGCTCTCATAAATAAAGAGTTTACATCTTGAACAAGCCGTTGAGAGTTTCACAGTTCCGATATTTATTGTCGAGAAGGGGCCAATCATAATAGAAGTCCCTCACGCAGGGGCTGCGTTAGCTAAGCAGATTTCCCACGTGCGTCACGTATTTGCATTTACCTTATAACGTGAAATTTCAATGAGAACCATATTTGATATTTAGACTTCAAAAAATGTGCTTAACAATATAAGAGCTTATGATTTACATATCATGAGAAGGAGTGGGGGTTTACCGAAAGCCAAAAACTAAAAAATGCAAAAATCTCAGTTAATATGCAAGATAGCAAAAAAAAACGTGATTAAAAACATTCATAGAACATTACATTTGCAATAAGATTAATTCTGTACAATTTCTCGAACCGACACATATTAATGGAGATATTATGAATTTTCGAAATTCCTCCTCTAAACCAACCCCTCCCCTTACTGGTCTAATTTCAACCATCAACGAGCATGATCTTTAGTTGTACATAAAATGATTCAACATCGAATTTGGTAACGACCAAATAAAAATTGCGATTGCTGGGGCCTTAACAGACATATATATATATATATATATATATATATATATATATATATATATATATATATATAGTTTTGAACGGAACTCATCTCCTGCGTAGGATGAATGGACATTTGTGGAAAGTTTCCGAAAATCGCGACATGAGTACGACCTCAGTAGTTGATTTCCCTTAAGGGAAATATGCTAAAATCTAAGTCTTCTGACGTTTGATAAGAAGGTTCAACCATAATGTTCCAAAGTAGCTCAAAATTATATGTATATTTATTTATACAGGTATATATAAGGTCAAGTTTGTTTATGGCTGAAATGGGGGAATTTCGAAAATTTAAAATATCTCCATTAGTATGAGTTGGATCGTAAAATGTAATAGAATCAATATTCTTAAAGTAAACTCTAATAAAGAATATATATCGAGTTTTCGAAATTCCTCCCTCTAAAAACCCCTCCCCTCAGTCAGATTTCGGCGATTAACGAGCTAAATCTTCAGTTTTGCACGAAACGCTTATATGCCGAGATTGTGAAAGATTTAATAACAATTATGACCATTCGAGTGGCATATATATATATATATATATATATATATATATATATATATATATATACTTTTGAACGAACCTTGTTTTCGTCATCGTCTAGATTGGACAGACGGACGTTCTAGGACATTTTCCGAAATTCACGTCCAGAGTAGCTGAAGGGAAATCCGCCAGGAAATTTGTGTGGGAAATTGTAGAGGAAAACGGTTATGATTGAGAGGTTGGGGACAATGAAATGGCGGCTTGGGAAAGCCGTTTCAAAATGAACGAGCTTGAATGGGAGGAAACGGGAAGGCATTGGCCTCCATTGCTAATGGAACAGGTGTCATTAAGCCATGTCATAGCTAGATGCACCACTGTGTCAAGGTGACAACCTGTTGACGGTAAACAGGGACTAACCGCGCCAAGAAAACCTTTGGTCTGCTATGGCCCTCGAACCTGCGGGAAATGGTTTACCACCTACAAGAGCTGCTTGGCAGGCCATGGACTTCGTATTTTGTAGCAGATTTCCCATAAGGAAAATCAGCTATTGAGGTCCTACTCACGACGCGATTTTCGAAGAATATCTTCAAATGTCCTTCCATCCTTAGTAGGAGATGATGAAAATGAGGTCCGTTCAAAATTTTATATATATATATATATATATATATATATATATATATATATATATATATATATATATTTGTCTTTTAGTGCTCAAGCGGTCGAAATTTTTGTTTGATCGTAACGAAACTTGATTTTTAATCGCTTTATGAATAAAGTACACGTTCGTTAATGGCTGAAATCGGAGCAGTTGGAGGGAGGTTTTAGAGAGGGGATATTCCAATCTTATTGCAAATTAAATGTACTATAAATATCGTTATATATGTTTATTATCTGTCTTGAATATTAACCATGATATTTGCATTTTTCAGTTTTCTGCCTTCAACAAACTCCCACGTCTACTTATTTTACATAAACAATATTCTATTATATAATAAACCACATTATTCGAAGCTTAAATGCCAAATATTGTTTTCAAGAAACCTTTATTATACCAGATACATGCACATATGTTCTGGTGACCCCCGTTTTAAGTTCTTGGACTACTAAAAATTTATTGATTGTATAAATTATAGTACTAGATATAGTAAATAGTTTTCAATAAAATTAATATGCTATATTTTGATTTCAGTAATTGTTTTTATTTCCCGTTAAGAATATTTCTATTTATCTACTCAGCCCTGAGAGGTTAGCAAACCTCTGTGTTTACAAATCAGACGCTTTCTGTTGGGAGATTATAAAAATTGGCTGAAAGATTTGTCATTTCCGTTTGTATTTATACATTTAATATTCACTGTGGTGTTAAGTGAATATGTAGATTTATCTATTTAGAATTCCGGGTGGGAAATCCGTTTAGTTTACGCAGTCTCTGCGTGACAGACTTTTTCTAATTCGATTTTAGCTTAGAAATAGAAATGGTTTTTGCTGCCCCCGTTTGATGAACTTAGTTAAGTTTGACAGACGTTTTTTTGTAGCCATTAAAGGGAAATTTTTCTACGTTCTTGCTAAAACGGGCGAGTAATTTACAAGTAGCTTATCCTTTTCGAGCCAATGGACTTATCCGGCTATTGGTGTGTGTTTACATGTAGTGGCCGGACCATAAAATCGATTCATCGTTGATGGTAACCAGTATTCAGGAACGTTTGGACAGACCATCTGCTCCAATTTACAAGTTGACGAATTATGACTCAATAAAAGACGTCGTGCAATCACATTTTGGAAGGATTTCTTTAGACCTTACCGATCTTGAAGCAGGCTGTAATTTATCCCCACGTCATGAAATGAAAATCAAGGAAAAGAATAAATTTCAAAATCATTAGAGAAGTTGTCAATGAGCCACAAGTTCAGTTAAGACCATAAAAATGTCAAGTCAGGGTGACAAAGGTGACTTGGAAAGGAGTTGAAAATTGAATGGAAAGTAGTCATCATGAGAGATGAATAGAATGAGCTAAGATGCTTTCTAACCTTTCTTCGAGACTGAGTGAAGACGCCCTCAATCCAACTACAACAGATCTTACTGTCACAGCTGTGGAAATGAAGCTTCCTTCAATGGCAGAACTCTGTAGCGCTTCATACATCTCAATCATAAACACAATGCAATATATTAACAGATATCCCTCAAGGGAAATCAGCTATTGAAGTTACACTCATGGATGCAATTTTCGAAACATTTCCATCTATCCTACCTAGAAGATGATGAAAAAAGTCCGCCACGCAGGGGCTGCGTAAACTAAGCAGATTTCCCACGTGAAGTTATACAATAGAGAAATCTCCATACGAGACCCGAACAGTTACGGAAACGGCCGAACTACCTTTCGGCGGGAAACTCACTCCTCCATTATCAGCCAACATTTAATAAAAATGCAAATATCTCGGTTAATATTCAAGATAGAGAATAAATGTATAGAACAATATTTATAGTAAATTTAATTTGCAATAAGATTGGTTCTATACAATTTTTTGGTCCGACGTATGGTAACAGAGATATTTCGAAAATCCTCCCTCTAAACTCCCCTTTCCCTCTAGTCCGATTTCAGCCATTAACGAACTTGATCTGTCTTTTTACATAAAACGTTTAAATATCGAGTTTGGTAACGATCAAACAAAAATTGCGACCGCTAGAGCGTTAACAGAAAAATATATATATAATTTTGAACGGACCTCATTTTCGTCATCTCCTGGGTAGGATCGATGGACATTTGAAGATTTATTTTTTTTCGGAAATCGCGTCATGAGTTAGACCCTTAAGGGAAATCTGCTAAATTGATGTCCGTTCAAAATTATATATATTTGCCTGTTACAGCTCTAGTGGTCCTAATTTTTTTTATCGCTACCAAACTCCTCCATATATAAGCGTTTCGGCCAACACTAAAAAGTCCGTCACGCAGGGGCTGCGTAAACTAAGCAGATTTCCCACGTGAAGTTTTACAATAGAGAAATCTGCCTAATAACAACTGTAGTAGTAAGAAACCTCTAAACCTAAAAAACATTATTTAGGGCGTAATAACCCAGTAGTTTCTAGCCCAAAAAACAGTTAACCTAACCTCTAAACCTATTCACGAGGGACGATAGTTATGGAAACGGCCACCAGAGCTCTCGTCGGAAACTCCAACAGCCTATTGGTGACCACACGCAGAATACAAATGCAAATATCTCGGTTAATATTCAAGATAGAGAATTAATGTATAGAACAATATTTATAGTAAATTTAATTTGCAATAAGATTGGTTCTATACAATCTTTTGATCCGAAGTATAGTAACGGAGATATTTCGAATTTTCGAAAATCCTCCCCTCTAAACCCCCCCTCCCACTGGTCCGATTTCAGTCGTTAACGAACTTGATCTTTCTTTTTACATAAAACGCTTAAATATGAAGTTTGGTAAGGATCAAACAAAAATGGCGACCGCTAGAGCGGTAACAGAAAAATATATATATATATATATATATATATATATATATATATATATATATATATATATATATGTCTACAGATATATATACAGTTTTGAACGGACCTCATTTTCGTCATCTACTAGGTAGGATCGATGGACATTTGAAGAAAAATGTCGAAAATTCCGTCATGAGTACAACCTCAATAGCTGATTTCCCTTAAGGGAAATCTGCTAAAACCAAGTTCGTGAAACGCTGAAATCGGACCCGAGAATAAGGAGCTTTAGAATTTTTAAAATTCAAAATATCTCCGTTAATATACGTCGGAACGAAAATTCTACAGAATCAATCTTATTGCAAATATAATTACCTATAAATGTTGTTAAATACATATTTTCTCTATCATGAATATTAATCGAGATATTTGGATTTTTTAGTTTTCATCCTTCAGTGAACCCCCACTCTTACTCATATCATATCAATAAGCTGTTATAACATGAACCTCTTTATTCTAATCTTAAATACCAAATATTGTTTTCATGAGACCTCGAATATGCGAGATACATGCATATTCATTGTGCGATGTCGTCAACAATTAAAGTTTTACGTTCTTGTTTCGAAAACGTCCATTTGATCTATACCATACTCGATATTTGACTGTTCAGTCAATACTAAAGGTCTTATTTTAATTGGTAGAAATCCGACCAGGAATAGGAAGAGGGTGTTTTTTTTTTCTTTTTTGAAGCAATAGCACTGGAGTAATTCACACTTGCTGGTTTTCAGTCCGAATATATGGTGGCATGTGGTCACTAGTCGGTTATACTAGGGGAAATCTGCTTAGATAACGCAGCCCCTGCGTGACGGACTTTTTAATTCTTCTCGAACAACGTTGTGAATGTTTTCAGTGATTATAGATGGCAGTTTAATTTTTTCTTTTGGTTTGGCGTGAACTGCTTAAACTAAGTTGATTTTCCATCTGTTGGTATAATGAACTTGTGATATCTCACCACGACTTTAAAACAAGAAGAGATGAAGTAATACTTACACGGTTACGAATTGGACACACTCTACTAACACACTCATACTTGATGAACAAACAAGACAAACCAATTTGTAGAAGTTGTAATGAAGCTCTGACAGTTAAACATATACTGACTGACTGCAGACAACGCAATTACTTACAGATACCACATAATTTACACGAACTACTGACAAAGGGGAGTCCATACATAAATACAATTCTTAAACATTTAAAGACTATACACATCTATTCAAAAATCTGATACATTTTAAATTTGTTTCACATTTTTATTTTTACAACATTTTTGGATGCAAAAATATACATTTTATCTAAACCTCAATTTTTTTGTTTTCAAGTTTTCACTCACTTGAGTGTGTACAGAGTTTTATGTAAATAGTCACCTAAACCAACTTATATTTTATCAAAACCTTAATAATTTTAAACTTCTTTTATTCATTTTATATACCAATTTAATTTTAACTATCGATTTACTTATTTATTTATTGAATATTTAAATATTTTATTAATGATTTCCCTATTGCCCAATATCATTAGTTTCGATTTTCAGTTTTGTACCTAGTTTTGAATTTAGTCTTTATTTGTTCCCTCGTTCATTTATTTTGTTCTTTGTTGTGTTCCATTTTTATTTTTTGATTTCCAATCTTTTATGTTTTTTGATTCTCCATGTTTTATGTTCCTTTTGTGTTCTATGTTCCTTTTATGTTTTGTGTTCTATGTTCCTTTTATGTTTTGTGTTCCTTTTGTGTTCTATGTTCCTTTTATGTTTTGTGTTCTATGTTCCTTTTATGTTTTGTGTTCTATGTTCCTTTTATGTTTTGTGTTCTATGTTCCTTTTATGTTTTGTGTTCCTTTTGAGTTCTATGTTCCTTTTGTGTTTTGTGTTCCTTTTGTGTTCTATGTTCTACGTATTTATGTTTTGTTTAATTTTGTTATTTTTTTGTATTGTTTTGTTTTTATTTGAGTTTTGTTTTGTTTTTTAAGTTTTATTTTAGAGCAACATCGCCAAAGCTGCGAAGCTCAAATAAATAAATAAAAAATATCTCACCACATATTTTCTATTACTAAGTAAAATTTCGATGAAAGGGGGAGGGGGGGGGGGAGTTACCGAATACTGAAAAGTCACGCAGGGGTTGCGTTAACTAAGCAGATTTCCCACGTGCGTCACGTATTTGCATTCATTTCAAAACCTAAAAGTTCAATGGGGAGAATATTTGGTATTTAAGCTTCAAATAAAGTGTTTCATAACATAATAGAATATTGTTAACATGAGATGAGTAGGAGTGGTGGTTTACTGAAAAAAGAAAACTAAAAAATGCAAATATCTCAGTTAATAATCAAGATCCTGAAGAAGTGAACGTAACAACATTTATAGAACATTACATTTGCAATAAGATTGGTTCTATACAATGTTTCGATCCGAGGCATATTAATAGAGATATTAAGAATTTTAGAAATTCCCCCCCCCCAACTAACCCCTCCCCCTACCCCTGGTCCGATTTCAGCCGTTAACGAACTTGATCTTTCTTTTTACATAAAACGATTATATATCAAGTTTGGTAACTATAAGAAAAAATTGGTAACAGACAAATATATCTGTATATATAAATGTACAGTTTTAAACGGAGCTCATTTTCGTCATCTCCTGGGTAGGATCGATGGACATTTGAAGAAAAGTTTCGAAAATTGCGTCATGACTACGACCTCAACAGCTGATTTCCCCTCAGGGAAATCTGCTAAAACACGATAGCAACTCTGTTAATACTTACGAGTTACGAAAAAATGCACAGAAAAACAATTGTAGAGTATCAATAGTTTATTAAGATTAAGATTGGTACTACATTTTACAAACCGGCTCATAACGACAAAGATATTTTGTATTTTCGACTACCCCCCCCCAGTAAAATCCCCCCTATTTCTGAACCAATTTCAGCCAATAAAAAAAAAATATCTTTACAGTTGGCAAGTGTATAATAGAAAGAGACATGTACAAAATTTAAATGGTTCGAATGATTGTTGTTTACTTTACTTTATTACAATGTTTCGCAGATTATAAATTAAATTTTAATTAAAATGTTTTTTATTTGAGACCCTTGCCATAAAATTTGAAGAATATAAGAATTATTTAGTATTTTAATTAAACAAGGCAATTGCTATTTATCACCCTGGATATAGAACTGTATCTCCTTCAGTGGCACGAAAAATTAATTTATTTTTCAAAATTAAACATTTCGTTACGTTTTTTTTTTTAAAAAATTAGTTTTAGATGAATTAGTTTATCGTTCTTTCATAAAATGGTTTTTATTTTTATTTCTTACACTATTATTGCTTAAAAGCACTATTACTTTGTGCTTGGAATTAAATGAATTTTCCATTTATTGCCATTTCTTTAGAAACCCTTGAAGTAAAAAACAATTTAGTTTAATCAATCCGACCTTGCGTCATTTGCAACATTAATTATGCATTGTGATTACTGACTGAATTAAACATTGAAAATGGATTCCGCAATCAGATATAATTAAATTTCGAATTGCAACAAACTCATTAATTATTGTCTGTAGAAGTCAATACCCATAACATTATTAAGTAGGATCCTGTGTATTGGAGCTCCAATTCTGCATTCCATATATATACATATATATATATTAAGGTGCAAAGAACTTTAACGTGTTTGAATTCGTTTTAATCCCATGAAATATTAATTAAACAATTACACCTGTGATATAATGTTCCAGCTAGGTAGATTATAATTTGTTATGTAAAAAGTTGACATATATTAAAATGTATTATGTAACACTCGAGCACAACAAATGTAAAAAAAAAAAAAAAAAACAAAAAAAAAAAAAAAAAAAAAAAAAAGAGAATAATTCAACATAAATTATATTTCTCACATAAATAATAATTATACAAAGTAGGTAACGCAGAAAAATGATTTTCTTCCATAATGTATGTAATTAAATGTTGTTTTTTTTTTTTTATTTTGTTCTTTTTTATTTCTCTTTTTGAATAATTTTACATTCATTAATATTTATTATTTTAGTTTCGAGCTATTTTCCTATGACAATAGTAGGTAATTAAGTAATATCCACTTTTATTTAATTATTGTTTAGTTATAAGTAGCTGGTTTGCAAATATGATGATGGGCATTAAAAAACAAAAAAAAAAAACTACACAGTTTATAACAATAGTTTATAGTTATTTATAGTTTATAGCAATATATATATATTAGTAGTATATGTATTAGTTGTTTAAAGCCCTGAGGAACATTAAATCAAATTCTCAAAATATTGGATAGGGCTATAGCTTTTTTTATAAACATTGATTACAAGCTTCACAAAAAAAAAAAACAAAAAAAAACACAGTATCTATCAATAACAATCTGGTCAAAAACATATACAGTTAATCCTAAAAGAGAAATCTGTTAAAAGAAACTCGCTATTACTAAGTCTGCATTATTCCAAACAATTCTATTTTCAAATAATTTCAAATCTTATGTTGACAGCCCCCAGAAATTTAACATACAAATTAAGTTTGTGGTGTGCAATAATATTTCAAATGATATGCATTAATTCTATTATATTTTTTACTTTACCCACACCCGTTACTTATTTCTACAAGAGTGATTTATCTTATTATTAAATTAATGCTAGTGAAGAAAAGATAATTAAAGTAATTTGAACTTTGAACAAGCTTCAAATGAAATCAATAATTATAGTTTAATATACAATTCCCTGAATTATTCATTTGGAGAGCGAATATGCTTTTAATGGTTATAAAATACAACTATATATATCCTCGTTCTTGTATCTTCTTCTGTAAAGTTTCAACTCTTTCATGCCACATTTCGTGGTACAAAATGAACTTCCTCAATGATAACATACAACGGTTGAACCAGGTACCTTTATAACCACCGCTTTCCTCTGTGCAACTTCTTAAACTGCATCTAAACGCAAGCTACATTAGGTGCACTTTTCTACATTTCCCTGTTTTATGCAATATTCCGAGCCATTGAAATGCCTAAAATGCCACTTCTTCTGATTTAAGAACTCTACTCAGTTGTATCAAATTCATTATTAACAAAAAGAACTTCATCGTTTCTTAAAATATGGAAGGTAATAGGTAGGCAACCCCTTCATGAATTTTTAATATTTATTTAATTTTATAATATAATATTCTCCCTTGTGTTTAAGATGAATCGCCATTGTAGCTGTATCCCAAATAAATACTCTGCCTTTCCCGCCGCCATCCCTAGAGCAGGTTATCTAGGTTAGGGGAGCAACTGGAGTCTAGAGGCCGGAGCATGACACAATTTGTAAGAATGTTAAACCGTTTCCTAGGAGACCTGGTGTATAACTGTAGTTGTCTGTCTGTCTGTCTGTCATTATCAGCTGGCGCCTCGCCTATAATCCTCTCTTGGCAAAACTTCCTGTCTTACATATTTCCTTAAGCCACCCCATCGTCATATATATATAAATTTATTTTTATTTTTTTCCTCACTGTAGTAACCCTTCAGAGGGGGAATTTATTTGTTACATGCATCGCACGCATAATACAATTAAATCCCAAGTATTTGTTTTAAAATTTTGATAATATTATACAAATTTATGCTCTAGTTTGTCTAAATAATATATATATATATATATATATATATATATATATATACAAAATATATAAGTAAGAGTACGCATATAAGGTTTAAGATAAAGAGTAAAAAATAAATAAACAATGATCTGAAATAGTTATTTATTATACAAGAGACGAAAGTAGATCATTTTACAACTCGAGTGAAACGTTTACCCAAACGAGCGAAGCGAGTGTGGTAATTTTACGAGACTTGTAAATTCTACTTTCGTCACGAGTGTAATATTAAATTTTTTCTGTAATCGTGTAATACATGATCAGATGTAACCAGAATATGAACAAAATTAGGATGATGTGAAGATTATGGTGTATGTTGTTGGTAGGTTATAAGCATGGTTGTGAAAGGTTATAAGCATAGTTAAAAAACAACTAGTGATGATTGTGAAGTAGTGCAGTTATAAACAAGTGCAGGTTATAAACAAGGAAGGTAATTATTATTATATTTAAATTTTAAAATATATTGATTATTTCCACCTATAATTCATTCACATTTCAATTTATTTTTTTAAGAAAACATTTAAAAGCATTTAATTTCCAACTTCAAATTAAATTTTAAATTATACTTATTACTAATTAAGAAGGCAATTCACTTTCTTCACTTGTGAAGAAAGTGATTACTTTCTTCACTCTATTGCAAAATGTTTCACTTTCTTCACTCATTTCAGTTTAATAATGTTAACATTATTCAATGATTACAGAAAAAATAATTTAAAAATATAAATATATATAATACACATATATAAATAAAAAAAATTATTTTTGTTGTTTTCCTCACGGTAGAAACCCTTCAAGCACATCCCATGTATTTGTTTTCAAAATTTGATAATATTATACAAAATTATGCTCTAGTTTGTCTTAATTTAAATATATATATATATATATATATATATATATATATATATATATTGATTTTTTTAAAATTAAGACAAACTAGAGCATAATTTTGTATAATATTAATATAAAATAATAAATTTTATAAAAGGAATGTTAATACATAGAATTAATAATATTAACAATTTTAAACAGGGAACGCATATTAAGGTTTAAGATAAAAAGTAAGAAAATAAATAAACAATGATGTAAATATATATTACCGGTTTTGTTATACTTAACGACTTATTTTTTTATTCTCATTTCCACTTTTTCGGGCGTAATTCTTGTTGTAAACTAATTGCTTGTATTTTAATTCCACTCTTATTTTATTAGTTATTGTCATGTGATGATGATACAGCTGTTTAGCCAGCGACTCGCCATCAGTGAGGACCGCTCTTAGTTGTTTAGAGGTTGTCTTTCTACCCCAACACTGTCCGCAAATCTCAAACTGAAGCATCATTAAAGTGACATTTTATTTTAGCCCGTGTATAAAGTTTCACTTCTTTTCCTCCGATTTCAGCGAACAACTAACTTAGGTTTATTTATTTCATTGAGTTACTTTTTATAGCTTGACGTTTAAATGTGGAGTATAGGGACAATAGGAAAGAATTTTGGAACGCTTTTGAGAAATGATGTATGATGAATGTAAATTTGCTCAGAAGCAAAAAACCACGTAGGAATCATTGTCTTGAAAATGGGAACAAACATGGTTGTGAACACTTGAAGGGATTATTGGGCTTTAAGGCTGAAATAGGAGTGGGACGTGTAAGGAGATGATGAGATAGGGAGAATTCCACTCCTTTTGGGGATATCAACATGAGAGGAATACCGGCGGAGGTGAGAGAGGCCAGTCGGAGCACGCTCGGGGCTTGGGGCTGGGTGCCTCACGTAGCCATGGACAATGGCCATCAGGGGAACACATCTACAGTGAGAGAGGGGAAGAGAGAGAAAGAGAGAGAGAGAGAGAGAGTGGTTTTCCCTTTTATAAAAAATATTACTTACAAATTAGTTCTTAAAGATAGTTATAAATAGATATGACACTTACTATTTACTTACTATAATATAAAATTTAGTTATGATTTACATGTTTTAAATTTATAATAACCTGTAATAGCCCCATCTCGAAAATCATTAACATAGTTTTCCAAATTTATTTCTTTTGGCATTGGGTTCAACTCTCTTGCAGCAAGTGCAGAGGGAGGCTGGCGATATATGTTGGTTCTGCAGGCTGCTAGTTGGAAATTATTTGCCAATCTTTCACTATGAACAGGAATGAATCCTTCATAAAGATTTCTGGGTACTCCAAGATACAGAATCTTCTTTACATGGAACAATATATTAAGGCACCTATACACATTAGAAGTGAGCCATCCAAGAGCCTTAAAGTATGAAGTAATGTGCTCATCTCTCTTAGCATTGAATAATACACCTTACCGCTGAATTATATGCCCTCTGAATTTTAATGTAATCTGTAGATGTGATGTCTAGTTACACCGAATCGCAGACCACATTTGTTACAAAATTAAGCTGGAGACAAGTTCTAACTTCCAATTAAATTTCAAAGGGGAAAAAGTTTTTATATTTTATTAGAGGATGTAAGAATCTTTTTATTTTCTTAGCTACCGAAATTACTTGGTCATTACATGTGAGATTACTATTAATTATTAGACTAGTACAAAACGTTCGGGCTGTTTATACATTTTTTATAATTTTGTGGTGCCAACAAGGTGACAATTTTTTGGTTTCTTTTTGATTGTGTAAAACACAATATATATTAAAACCCTATACACCTCATAACTGAGCCATTTAAGAGCTTTTATGTAAGAAGAAATGTATTCATCTCTCTTAGCAATAAATATGTACCTAACAACTGAATTAAAAGCTCTCTGCATTTTAATGCCATATACAGATATGATTTCTATGTACATTGAATCAACACAATATTTGTAAAATTTGGCTGGAGTTTAGTTTTAGCTTAACTGCAATGGAAAAACTCTTTTATTAAAGGTTGTTAAGATCTTCGTATTTTATTTGTTAACAAAACTGGTTGGTCATGCCACGTGAGGTTACTATTAAATATTCATAGTACGAAAATACTCATTTTTTTTTTCATTCCTTGCAATCATTTTAACAGATTCCCCTTAAGTTCGTTAACGGCTGAAAGCGGGCCAGTGGGAGTGGGGGGGGTTTTAGACAGGGATTTTTGAAAATTCAAAATATCTCCGTTACTAGACGTCGGATCGAAAAATTGTATAGAACCAATCTTATTGCAAATTAACTTTAACTATGGAGATTTCTCTATTGTATAACTTTACGTCGGAAATCTGCTTAGTTTACGCAGCCCCAGCGTGAAGGACTATTAGCAGATTTCCCTTAAGGGAAATCAGCTATTGAGGTCGTACTCATGATGCGAGTTTCGAAAAATTTCTTCAAATGTCCATCGATCCTACCCAGGAGATGACGAAAATGAGGTCCGTTCAAAATTATATATATATATATATATATATATATATATATATATATATATATATATATATATATATGTCTGTTAACGCTCTAGCGGTCGCAATTTTTGTTTGATCTTTACCAAACTCGGAATTTGATTGTTTTATGTAAAAAGGAAGATCAAGTTCGTTAATGGCTGAAATCGGACCAGTGGGAGGGGGTTTTAGAGGGGGGGATTTTTGAAAATTCAAAATATCTCCATTATTAGTCGTCGAATCGAAAAATTGTATAGAATAAATCATATTGCAAATTAAATTTACTATAAATATTGTTCTATATATTTATTCTTTATCTTGAATATTAACCGAGATATTAGCACTTTTATTAAATGTGGGCTGATAATGGAGGAGTGAGTTTCCCGCCGAGAGCTCTGGCGGCCGTTTCTATAACTATTCGTCCCTCGTGAATAGGTTTAGAGGTTAGGTTAACTGTTTTTTGGGGCTAGAAACTACTGGGTTATTACGCCCTAAATAATGTTTTAGGTTTAGAGGCTTCTTACTACTACAGTTGTTATTAGGCAGATTTCTCTATTGTAAAACTTCTCGTGGGAAATCTGCTTAGTTTACGCAGCCCCTGCGGAATTTCAGAGTCCATTCCTTTTCTCCTAGACTGTGGTTTCAAAGATAATTTTTTTGACTACAACATTTATGTCGAAGCATTTTTTATTAAAATGTGCAGTATATGAAATAAAGATTTGTGCATTTTACGGCGAAAGGATATACATATATATATATATATATATATATATATATATATATATATATATATATAGAGTGAGTGAGAGAGAGAGAGAGAGAGAGAGAGAGAGAGAGAGAGAGAGAGAGAGAGAGAGAGAGAGTGGTAGAGAGAGATACAATTTTGGAGGAACCTGATTTTCGTCATGTCCTTGGTAGGATCGATGGACATTTGAAGACATTTTTCGAAAATCTCGTCATGAGTACGACCTCAATATCAGATTTCCCTTAAGCGTCTCTGATGTTACCCGATATATTCGACCATACAAATCATACGTGGGCAAAAACCGGCCAGATCCGAGATATTTTGAAAAACCGAATTAACAAAAGTTTCACTACTTACTCCAAATGAGGAAGATGAGGAGAGATTTTTCGGTTTGGCAGTACTTATAAATGCGAACTGTTCTTTTCAATGATGAAAGTTAATAAATCAAAACATCGTACAAGGCTGACTGACGATAATTTGGAAAATTGTTTACGTCTTTGTATCAGTGGAATTGATCCAAACATCGACGGATTAGTTTCCCAAATTCAAGCTAAAGTGTCTCATTGTCAAAGTTTACGATTTAATTATAATGTTCTACTTATTTTTTTCATTTCATTTTGTTATTTTAATAAATTGTATTATAATTACATTGTCGTATAATTTCATGTCTGATATCTATTGTTAAAAATTATAAACACTACTTTTAAAAGCCGCCCACGAACGTATTTGCACACTAATGTTTGGCCCACAACATGTCAAAGGTTGTCCAAACCTGATCTATATAATACTCCTAGAGATTTTCAATCAATACTATTCCAATCATTTCGCCATTTCGAGTTGCGATCAGCACCTGTGGATTGGCGACTAGACCCGTGTTCCATTCCTACTCGCTCAGGACGACACATGTTAAGACAATAGGGGACGAACCATTTGATAATGCAAATGATGGCAAATTGCTTTGAGCGCGGACAATCGAAATCTTTGTTATTCGCTAATGGCCAAATACTTCTCTTGGCGTTTGTGTTCATTATACAGTTAAGTGTTTTAGGCTCATTATTCTTAGAACTCGCCATCAATGTACGTCAATATCCTAAGGTATGAGTTCAGAGAATTCTGTTTCCTCTCTCTCCCATGCTCTTACAAAAATGTAAACACCACGTACTTTCAATCAAATGAAAAATACCAAAAGTCCGTCACGCAGGGGCTGCGTAAACTAAGCAGATTTCCCACGAGAAGTTTTACAATAGAGAAATCTGCCTAATAACAACTGTAGTAGTAAGAAGCCTCTAAACCTAAAACATTATTAAGGGAGTAATAACCCAGTAGTTTCCAGCCCCAAAAAACAGTTAACCTAACCGTAAACCTATTCACTAGGGACGAATAGTTATAGAAACGGCCGCCAGACCTCTCGGCGGAAAGTCCGAACATAGCCTACTGGTGACCTTACGCAGAATACAAATGCAAATATCTCGGTTAATATTCAAGATACAGAATAAATGTATAGAACAATATTTATAGTAAATTTAATAAAGGAGATATTTTGAATTTTCAAAAATCCCCCCTCTAAACCCCCCCTCCCACTGGTCCGATTTCAGCTATTAACGAACTTGATCTTCCTTTTTACATAAAACGATTAAATTCCGAGTTTGGTAAAGATCAAACAAAAATTGCGACCGCTAGAGCGTTAACAGACAAATATATATATATATATATATATATATATATATATATATATATATATATATATATATATATATATATATATATATAATTTTGAACGGACCTCATTTTCGTCATCTCCTGGGTAGGATCGATGGACATTTGAAGAAATGTTTCGAAACTCGCATCATGAGTACGACCTCAATAGCTGATTTCCCTCAAGGGAAATCTGCTAAAAATAAAAGAAAATAACGAAAAAGTGTTCTTGAATGAATTAAAAAAAAAATGTTTACTTCAAAAAACAAAATTTTGAACGGACCTCGTGTTTGTTATCTCCTAGGTGGAATCAATGGACATTTGAATTTTTTTTTCGAAAACCCCGTGAGTACAACCTCAATAGCTCATTTCCGATAAGGGAAATCAGGTAATTAGAATTATTTTTTTTTTTTTTTATCTTTTTCCGATATTCTTCAAACATTTATTGTCCACACACCTTACGTTAGCTCAGGTATATACTATCAGATTCCTTTTTATAAAGGTTTTTTCTTTGAGTGGATACACTACTGAATATTTTTTGAGATAACGATGGAACCGACTTGTATATTTAGAAATTAAAAAAAGAAGAAGAAAACTGTTCCTAATGACTAAAGTAATTTATATTAAAAAAAATATAAAGACTCACAATGCCGACTTCCGTCCTGAGAAGAATTATGAACGGGCTTTCGGGGAACTCTAGATCCTTTCATCAACGTCAAGAAATAGTAGTCAACTGATAACGCTAGCTGATAAGGCCTAGTAGCAAAGGCATGCTTGTAAGTTGATTAAAGAAGCCGACAGAAGAACTTTATGTTAATCCAGTGACTACCAAAATGTAAACAGGCCGTGTCGTCATATGCTTCTAGAATTTAATTCTGTCTTTATGGCTCAAGTTTGTTTTTATAAAAAGCATTATCACTATCAACAGGTCTACATCTAACAATCTACCAACTGGAATCTCTCAAATGTTTACAAATAAACAAGAAAAACAGACACACCCAAGACAACAAAAAAAAAAAAAAAAAAGGGCTGCTTTTGATTCTGGTGTGTGAAGTATGGAATAAATCCTTGGAAACAATTTCCGTCACACCAGGTGATGTGTAAACTAAGCAGATTTCCTAGTGTATCCCATACTCCTGAACTCACTTCACTATATATTCTCTATTTCCCAATAAAATTCCGAAGAGTAGGGGACGGAAAATAAAAACTTAACTGTTGTCTTCATCACACTACGTATTAGCATATATCTCGTACTGATTTCAGCAAATAAAGCGGTCCATGACATACCAGGTAATTGTTAATATGACATTAGTAGGAGTAGGGGTTTACTGAAACACGAAAACATGAAAACACCGGCTAATATTCAAGATAGAGAAAATATCTACAGAACAACATTTATAGCATATTAAATTTGCAATAAGATTGACTCAATACCATTTTCAGATCCCACGTATAACAACGGAGATATTTGAAATTTTCTAAATTTCCCTCCCACAAAGCCCTCTTTCCTTGGTCCGATTTCAGCCGTTAACGAACATGATCTTTAGTTTTGGATGAAATGCTTATATAACGAGTTTGGTAACGATCAAACCAGAATTGTGACCTCTAGAGTGGCAACAGACAAGTATATAAATATATACTATAATTATCAAGAACAATTTTTTTTGAGCATTCAGTGCTTTTCATTCTAGCGGGAGACCTTTTCGACTAACTATATATCTATATCTATCTATATATATATATATATATATATATATATATATATATATATATATATATATATATATATATATATATAGATAGATAGAGAGATAGATAGAGAGAGAGAGAGAGAGAGAGAGAGAGAGAGTTTTGAAGGAACCTCAATTTCGTCTCCAGGATAAAATCTATGGAAACTTTTCGAAAATCGTGTTACGAAGTACAACCTCAACAGCTGATTTCCCTCAAGGAAAATATGCTTATAGCAGTATATTAATTTTCACATCCCTCTTTCCCTCTCCTCACACCTTCCTCACTCTCTCTCTTTTATCAGATCGCTAACAACTTACAATACTCTGACCGTATATCCACTTAGAGGACGACACAACATGTCTAACGTCCCCAGTCTAACAATTAAAATATTAAAAAATGAAGCTCATAATCACTTCCTAGAAAATAATAGCTTATATAAAGCGTTGAAGTAGTTGATATAATAGTGAAACCTTCTAAAGTTAATTGAAGAATGTTATTGCGGCATAAGTCGTTAAAGGTTAACCCTGCTCGGGACGGCTTCGGCGAAATAAACCACACTATAACTCGACTTAAATGGCTTCTATTAATATTTATAGCTATTATAATTATGCCAGGTATTTCACCGTGGAACTAATAATTCAGAAAATATATGCATGAAAGGAAGTGATTATTACATTCACCTTCTCTATCATCTTCATTTGACATATCTCTTTGTATAGAAAGTTTCATTTATGGTTATAGTAATGTCAGAATCTTTTCCTTCACCATTACTTACAAAGTGTTCACAATATGTGTGATAGAGAATTGCAAAAATTCAAAATATATCAGATATGATTCGGATTGAAAAATTGTATAGAATAGTACCAAGTATTTTGTTTTGCATAAATGTTGTCATAAATCATTTTTAGCGGATTACCCTTATTGGAAATCTGATATTGAGGTTTTACTCACGACGAAATATTTGAAAAATTTCCTCAAATGTCCATCAATCCTACACAGTAGACAACGAAAATGAGATCCGTCCAAAATGATATATATACTTGTCTGTTACTGCTGTAGCTGACGATATTCTTATTTGATCGTTACCAGACTGGATATTTAAATGTTTTATGTAAAAAGAAAGATCAAGTTCGTTAACATCTGAATTTGGACGAGTGAGAGGATGAGGAGGTTAGAAATTGCAAAAATTAGAAATATCTTCGTTATTATACGTCTGATCAAAATCGTGTATAGAACCGATCTTATAAAAAAATTTAATGTATTACAAAATTTTATTCTTACTTTTTTTCACTTGATTATTAACCGAGATATTTACATTTTTTAATTTTTACTCTTTAGAAAACGCTCACTCCTACTAATGCCATTTTAATAATAAGCTGTTCTACCATGAGCTGCATTAATCTGAGCTTAAATACCAAATATTGTATCCATTGAACGTTAACTGTGTGAGATGCATGCAAATATTTAGTATGATGACGTCATCAATTAAGATTTTCATGTCTTGACTCGATAATCATCATTTGATCTATACTATAATCGATATTTATCCGTTTAATTCAACACTAATGTTCATCGTCTTTAGTGTATTAAAATATAAAGTAGTTTTTAGAGTGAAGGAATTACCATATTTCAAAATATTTTCGTTATAATAAGTCGTATCCAAACATATAATAGAGCCAATCTTGTTAGACAATTAATGCTCTACAACTATCCTTCTTTTCATATTTGTAGCTTAAACATTAAGCCAGTTATTCGTAATTTCTTGTTTTTAGCTGTCATTAAACCCACACCTCTAAGAATTTTTACTTATATATGAAAAATATATGGAGGAAGACATCGCTGGTGTGTCAAACCACCACCTGGGAAATCTGCTTAGCTAACGCAACCCCTGCGTGACGGACTTCTTCTCTGGCTTAAATAATTATCGAGATATGTGCATTTTTTATTCATTTTCAGCAAAACCCCACTTCTACTCATGTCATATTAACAATTTCATGTTATATCATAAATCACTTTCTTCTAAGCTTAAATGCCAAATATTGTTTTCAAGAGACCCATGTTATGCAAGATACGTGGGAATTCATTGTGTGATCTGTTTAATTCAACACTAAAAACCATATTAGTTATTGGCAGAAATCAGACATAAAATAGTGCGAGGGGCGGTGTTATAGTGGAGGATTTTCGAATATCCAAAATATTTCCGTTATTATTCCATATGACTCGGATCGAAATGTGTTATAGAATCTATCTTATTAATCTATTAATGCTTTACAATAGTTGTTCTATAATTTTTTTTATTTTTTCGTAACTCGAATATTAAGCCTTTCATAAACCCTTCAACTGATTTTTAATTCGAAATATTGAATATATGTTGAAATAAGATCAGTATTCTGTCATTCCAGCCTACGGAAAATCTGTTAAGTTGGCGCAGTCTCTGGGCAAAGGATTTCAAGTTGAAGTTCAACCGCAGTATATAATATTTTTTTTTATTCTTATTTACAACAATACAGGAGAAAGCTTGGAATTACCTGCTTGTAAAAATATTTTTCAAGAGAATAGTACTAATAAATAACCCAGCGGTAGACTAGTTACACAGACTGGACGATAAAGCGTGACCGATACCTGGGAGCAATGAATCGGCCAGTTCCGTCGATCGTGAATGGTCCGATCAAAACGAACGAGTTATGTAGGCCAGGAAGCTGTCATAGCCAGCCTGCACAACCATTATGGCACGGCATCAACACACTCACTAGCTCTTCTTGTTTAGGCATTTTTTAGCGCATTTCTCTTTAGGGAAATCGGATATCGAGTTTGCCGACAACAAACTTCGACAACTGAAACATATACTTGGTAAATGGCTCTCCTCAAAAAAGGCTATTTAAAAGAGAAGAAGTATTTTTACTGATAATAAGAATTGCCCATTCACGACTGACTCACACTTATTTACTGGAGAAGAGGAACACTAATGACAACACTGTATAGACTCGTATAATCAGGTTGTAAACTTAGTATAAAACATATACTAACTGACTGCTATCTAAGGACTCACATAGACCTACCATACACTTTGACTGAATTACTACATGATCGTAGCCAGTATATAGACAGCATATTACATTACTTGAAACAGTACAACATTTAAAAAAAATTATAATGTACGGCAATGCTGAAAATATTTACAGAAATGAGCATACTTGCGTAAATATAATAAACTGGTGATAGAAAATGTAACTGATACGTCGCCCCAGTCGCGAAATGCGATTACTGTAATAATAAATGTTAAATGTTAGATATTGAGGTTATACTTATGATGGTCCTACATAGTAGATTGCGAAAATGAGGTCCGTTCAAAATTGTATATATAGTAGTTTCATACACTAACCATTTATAATTTAAGTTAAGCAATCTTTTTTTTTTATTAAAGTTTTGATATTGAATTGACTTTATTTTACATTGAATTAACCCTACCAAGTCCAATACTAGAATTATATTTTACATTTTGTTTTTAAAATCCTGTAGCATGAGGTACAAACTTTGATGATAAATATTTTTTAATATCTCAATTCTGTTTTAATATGCATTGCCTCCTTATTACCTGCTTTGTACATATTTTCTTTTCTTTTTCTTTTAAAAGTGTTGTTGCTGGCCTTTAGTTGAAAACAAATTTATATATTTATATATATATATATATATATATATATATATATATATATATATATATATATTTGTCTGTTAACACTCTAGCGGTCGCAATGTTTGTTTGATCGGTACGAAACTCGATATTTAGTCGTTTTATGTAAAAATAAAGATCAAGTTCGTTAACGGCTGAAATCGGACCAATGGGAGGGGGGTTTAGAGGGGAGGATTTTCGAAAATTCGAAATATCTCCGTTACTATACGTCGCATCGAAACATTGTACAGAAACAATCTTATTGCAAAGTAAATTTACTATAAATATTGTTATATACATTTATTCCCTATCTTGAATATTAACCGAGATATTTGCATTTTTATTAAATTTGGGCCGATAACGAAATTTTTGAATTTCCCGCCAAAAGTTAGTTCGGCTCTCGTATGGAGATTTCTCTATTGTATGACTTCACGTGGGAAATCTGCTTAGTTTACGCAGCCCCTGCGTGACGACTTTTGTTTTGACGAGGTGGGAATAGACAAGAAGGTTCTTCAAACCTTGGTCGAGGGTATCATTATTGATACTTAAGGGATCATTTCCCACCATATATTTTGAATTTTAGCTTTGACCAGGGATCTTATTATAGATCGACGGATCATGTTAGTACAATAATAGAGTTTCTAATTTAAGTTGCTGACTGTGTTTATTTTAGTTAATATTTCAGTTATTTAGCTGACTAAATACATATGTATTGTTTAACTGCTGTTAACTTCAGTTGCTGTGTGCTTCAGCATCTCATTGTAATTGAGCAGCCCCACAAACTGTATATAAATTTGTACAATAAAGTGATTTTCTCTTCTTGTTTTCTGCCTTCAGTAAACCCCGCATCTACTTATAGAAATTTTACATAGAACTATGAAATATATGATGAATGAGATCAATAATGTTTCATTCCAACAGGTGCGAAATCTGCTTAGTTCACGCAGGCCTTTTTTTTTCTCGGTTCTTTTGTGCCTATAAATTGTGAGTTAGGATACGTCAAGGGTGGCCGTGATATGTTTTCCTTCTAATAAGATTTATTGGCCGCCGTATAAATTTCGTTTCAGCTAAAAGGCTATTTCGAAAAGTGCCCCAGGCTTGGAGAATGTGAGATCCCATTACTGCCTTATTTTTCTCACGCCGTATTTCTATTTTATTTGCAACGTTTCCTGGATGTTCACGGCAACTTAATGTAGCGTGTCGTTATTTTTTTAAATGTCTACATTACAATGTTTACGACCGAAAAACTGCTCCCAGTAATTCGCAAATGCTTGCCTCAAGGTGTGGCGATGTATAAAGTTGCTTGAAAGTGTGACTGACAACCATATAAGCATAGATATAGAACAATTTTTACAAAGTCATTCGTTTGGAGTGTACTTTTTTTGCTAAAGTTACGGGAGACTCTTCGCGAAAGGGTAAATAATCAATTGGAACAATGAAAATGTGGATTTGGCACAGAATTACCGGAACGATTCGGACTGATGAAAGTCCGCCAAGCTGGGGTTTTGTTAACTAAGCAGATTTCCCACGGGCGTCACTTTTTTGCATTTACTTCAAAACTCAAAAGTTGAATGAGAACAATATTAGGTATTTAGGCTTCAAATAAAATGCTTCATAATGTAACAGCTCATTGTTAATATGACATGAGCATGCGTGGGGGTATACTAGAGGCCGAAAAATAAAAAAAATGCAAATATCTTGGATAATAATGATGATAATGATAAAACGTACATAAAAACATTTATAGAACATTACATTTGCTATAAGGTTGGTGTTATACAATATTTCTATCCGATGCATAATAACGGAGATATTAAGAATTTTCAAAATTCTCCCCTTCTAAATCCCCCTTATCCCTGATCGAATATTATCCGTTAAAGAACTTGATCTTCGTTTTTGCAAAAACGTTTAAATATCGAGTTTGGTAAAGATCAGAAAAACATTGCGACCGCTATATACTCGTATATATTGAATGTTAAATAAAGCTAATTTAATATCGAATCTTGGAAAAAATAATTTTCTAACATGTTTGTGTGTGTGTGTGTGTGTATGTGTGTGAGATTTTATAAATAATTTTGTCCTCATATTGTTAATCTTCTATGTAGGATCGATGAGCATTTGAGGAAATTTTTCGCAAATCATGAGTATGTTTCATGGCGTGTTTCCTTATTGTTAAATGGCGATGATTTAAATGGAAGGTTTAATGAAAGCTGAAAATTTAGAAAATGCAAATATCTCGGTTAATATTCAAGGTAAAAACATAATTTATAACAAAGTTTTCAGGACGTAATCATTTCGAATAAGTTTGACTATGCAATAGTAACGGAGTTATTTTGAATTTTAGGTTTCTAGAAACTTTTGCCCTCAGTATTCCATGCCCAATTTTCGCCATTAAATAACATGATTTAGCAGATTTCCCTTAGGTGAGATCGGCTATTGAGTTTGTATTCATGACACGATTTTCGTAAAATCTCATAAAATGTTCCTCGATCTGAGTTCGAAAATTCAAAATATCTCAGTGAGTCGGATCGAAAATTAATATATAACCAAACAGCTTGCAAATTTGATTTTCTGTAAATGCTGTTCTATATTCTTTTTCTCTATCTCGCATATTGATGAAGATTCTCAGCAACCCTCTACTTATTGTCATAGAACTTTAACAATAAGAGAAAAAATCATGAAACGTCTTATATCAAGCTAAAATGCCAAATATTGTTTTCAAGAGATTTCTATTATATGAGATGCATGCCAAATACCTTGTGCGATGACGCCAACAATTAAGACTTTATTATTATTACTTTTTATTAACGTTCACTTTATGCAACTCAAGCTAATTGGGACAGGTTATCTACAGGTTACCACCCTTTTCTAACCAGGGTGGGATTTTAGGATGTTATTTAATTAACATTTCAATTAAGATTTAATTGATCGCCCACTTCTAATTATCAGATTTTTATTAGCAGATTTCCCCTAAGGGTTATAGTTTTCAGCTTTCAGCAAACCCCCAGTTCTAATCATGTTAAACTAACAATACTCAGTTATGTATTTAACTACATTATTCGAACCTCAAATACCAAATATTGTATTCAGGAGTCATTTATTGTACCACATATATGCAAATATGTTCTGGGGACCCCCCACCCCGTCTTAAGTTTTTGGACTACTTAAATTTGATTGATTGAGATAAAACTTATTCTGATTCATTATATATTACACTACTAGATATAGTAAAAGTTGTCAATGAAATTAGTACGTTATATTCAGATATATGCCAGTAATTGTTTTTCTTTCCTGTGAGAAGTTGGCGGAACTGTCTGTTTTCATTTCAGACGCTTCCCGTTCTGGAGGCTTCTTATTTTCGGTTGTATTTATTCGCTTGATGTTGACGGTGCTTTATGTCACCAGTATGTAGATTTCTCTATTGTAAAAATTCACGTGGGAAATCTGCTTAGTTTACGCAGCCCCTCCGTGAAGGACTTTTTTTTTTTGTGAATGGGAACGAAATGGAAGAGCGCTCATTCATAATAGAAGCAGGTAATTAACCTAACACTTTTTTATTTTTCCATAGAGTCAACCTTTGAGTCTGTTGTTCCATTAGGATGTCCGGTTCCTGCTATTAGAGAAGCCATTCTATGAAATTATTATATAAGCTCACAGCCATTTTGTGTATTTCATTCAGTAACAAAGAAGTTAATTTAGGGAAATGTTTCCCTTTTGTGAATGGCTAAAATAGTTGCCATTATGTTGAACCACAATTGATGACTGGCCAGATCTTATAACAAGGCTCCCTTGTTGCTAGTCATCATCATGCAAACAATATTATATAATAAATAAAGACGGATAAATTTCAAAAGAATCTTCTTATATAAATAAAACTCTAAGGTGTGTCTGGTTTTAGCTGATTTCCTTTAGCTGAGCTCCAAATTTTGGATATAATTTAATATAACATTAAACAGATCATCGAATTCATGCCTTTTCGTCCACATAAATTCGCAGAGGTAAGAATAAAATAAGTCAAGATTTGTACCAGGTTCGATTTTATTATGTACTTCTTTTTTGCAGAAGCCCACAGTGATTCCACACAATAAAGCCATATTCAACTGATATTTTGTATCTTGGAAACACGTACCTCATCGCACGATAAATTCTGAAAGACATCCTCTTTTAGAAAATGCCATCTGAATGATTTTTTTTTTCTTTTTACAAGTATCATTTGATGGTTCGATTAACAATTACGTTTTTTATGAATTGTTACATTTTCTTACAATCAGGAAATTGTATAGTTTTCGTCTTGTAATTGCTTATAAAACTTAAACAAAGCCATGTTAATACCAAGAATTTTCTTCAACTAGGCATAAACTTGATACAGGCCTGCTTGGATCCCATGTGTCAAACGGCCTTACAACAAGTGGTCTAGCTAGTTTCAATAATGACTGGAGTAGCATCATCTCCCTTCACAGCAAAATGTTTCCTCCTATAGTTAATTTGATTTTTTTTTTTTTTTTTTTTTATGTATTTCTTCTACATAGTAACCTTATGTGGAGGGATTTTATTGTTCTGCACATCCCATGCATATTTGCATTATATGTGCATTTTGTCAAAACGTTTAACATTTTTTTTAATATAATAATATATATACATATTAAAATGTAAAAAGATTAAATAAATTAAACTTGACAAAATAAAACAAAAGCAATAAATAGAAAAATTCAGTGATACAATTAAATAACCAATAAATTTACATAATATTAATTTTATATTATATTTTCCTCTCTCAGCTTAAGGATATCATAGGCTATTGCTTTTAATAAATTTAGGTGTTTTGAAAATAAAATATCAGGACTGATAGGCCATGCGGGAATATGAGTCTTTAACTGTCTTTGTATGTCTTGAGTCAGTCTACATTCATAAATCAGGTGGGTGAATGTCTGTTCAGTGTAACTGTCGCATTTACAAGCATTTTTGAGTCAGAAAGTTTGAATCTGTGTAAGTAAGAATTTTATTTCCGTGTCCAATTAGTATTTGTGTTAGATAAAGTAGTTCCTCAGTTCTTTTTGAACGTTAATGCCACGGTCGCCAATGTAATATATTCAAATATACCATTTTATTTACACAGTAATACAATGCAATAATCCATTCTTTTGTTTCACACATGTTACATTTTAGCAGATTTCCCTTAAGGGAAAGGTCGTACTCATGACGCGAGTTTCGAAAAATTTCTTCAAATGTCCATCGATCCTACCCAGGTGATGAAGAAAATGAGGTCCATTCAAATATATATATATATATATATATATATATATATATATATATATATATATATATATATATATATATATATTTGTCTGTTAACGCTCTAGCGGTCGCAATTTTTGTTTGATCGTTACGAAACTCGATATTTAACCGTTTTATGTAAAAAGACAGATCAAGTTCGTTAATGGGTGAAATCGGACCAGAGGGGGGGGTTTAGAGGGGGGGATTTTCGAAAATTCAAAATATCTCCGTTATAATGCATTGGATCGATAAATTGTATAGAACCAATGTTATTGCAAATTACAATTACTATAAATATTGTTATATACATTTATTCTCTATCTTGAATATTAACCGAGATATTTGCATTTTTATGAAGTCTGTGGTCGAGTATAGTTCGGATTACGTCGGCCATCTTCGTCATTTCTCGGCTCAGGCGGAAGCTTCTTCTAACCTGTCGTTTTTAACCTTACCTTACCTTCCTTACTTTGTGAGATTTATGCAAATACGCTCTGTCCATCCGCCCCCCCCCTCTTCTTTAGTTCTTGGACTACTAAAATTTGAGTTTTTAAAATATAAATTATTCTTACAATTCAGAAGCCGCTTCAGTTGGGAATTTATTTTAATTAACTGAAAGATTTCTCATTATCTAATCACGGTGGTATTGTGTTACCAGTATGCAGATTTCTCTATTGTAAAACTTCACGTGGGAAATCTGCTTAGTTTACGCAGCCCCTGCGTGACGGACTTTTATCACATGTCAAATAGGATGTATTGATATACCACAACAAGTTACCATAATTACACCATAATATAATAATCAATGAACAATAATAGACATACTAGAGATAGCTATAGTTTCACCGTCGGTGTTCCGGTCGGGGTGGCATTGCACTGTGTAAGTGCATAAGGGACTAGAGCTGCAGTTGCATAGAAAGTGCATGCAGGAGCCCCGACCATTACCCACGCCGCATCGTGATCTTACCACCATCGTTTCCAATCTACAACTACGCTTATCTTACGTCACGTAGCCTCTCGTGAATTGCATATATGCTCATGATGATGATATATGATTTATTTACTGATGGATATTGTATATAGGAACAAGGATGAAATAGTCAGTAGACCAGGGGCAGTGTCAACTAAGCAGATTTCCCACTTGCTGGTATAAAAGACTACTGATCACATCTCACCATATATTCCATGCATGCAAATAGCAATCCGAAGAGTACGAGTGGGGGCTTACTGAAGCCTCAGAACAAACAACTTCGAATAAATCACTTCATATTTGATATACAAGAAAATGTATATAACAATAATTGTAGAGCACCAACAGCAATGGTTCTACACGTTTTTCGTTATAACTTTCAACAACGGGGATATTGCGAATTTTCGAATCCCCCCCTTATTCAGTGTCCGATTTCAGCCATTAACGAAGATGATATTTTTAATGTCGAATGACATGAGTAAATATCGAGTACGGTAAGGATCATGTAAACATTTCAGTCTAGAAATAATATCTAAATTGATGTCATCAATATTTTGTATTTAAACTCAGAATAAGACGTTTCCATGATATATTTGTGTCTTCGTATAGTGCGATGACTGAAAGTTGGGTTTTACTGAAGAATGAAAAAAATAAATAAAAAAGTCCGTCACGCAGGGGCTGCGTAAACTAAGCAGATTTCTCATGCGAACGCTTACCATAGATAAATATACATAAAGGTAACACTACCGTGAATGCTCAGTAAATTTACAATACAAGTTAATAATCTCTATAACGGAAAGCGGCTGAATTGTAAACAAACAGTTCAGACAACCTCGTAGCACTGAGCAGATAGACCCGAAAGACAAACAATTAATGAAATATATCTGAATACAACATATTAATTTTATTGAAGAAAATTTACTAAAAGCTAGTGCTGTAATTTGTAATGAATCAGAATCAGTTTTATCTCAATCACTCACATTTTTGTACTCCAAAAACAAAAGAAGGGAGGGCGGTTCAACAGGACGTATTTGCAAATATCTCACAAAACAAAAGTTCAATGAAAACAATATTCGGTATTTAAGCTTCGAATAATGTAGTTTATTATATAACAGAGTGTTGTTTTTGTGTTAGACAAGTAGAAGTGGGGGTTTGCTGAAAACCGAGGACTGGAAACTGCAAATATCTCGGTTAATGTCCAAGATATTATAAATGTATATAACAATATTTATAGTAAATGTAATTTTCAATAAGTTTTATTCTATTGACTTTTTCGATCCGACTTATAGTAACGGAGATATTTCGAATTTTCAAAATTATCCCCCTCTAAACCCACCTCCCACTGGTCCGATTTCAGCCGTTAACGAACTTTGTCTTTCTTTTTACGTAAAACGACTAAATATCTAGTAAAGATTTCCAATTTTAAACGGGCCTCATTTTCGTCATCTCCTGTAGGTTCGATGGACATTTGAAGAACTATTTCGAAAATCGCGTCTTGAGTACGACCTCAATAGCTGATTTCCCTTAAAGGGTAAGTAATAACTTCAAGGATTGGAGACGTGAAGATATTCCCATTCCCAACACTGTTCGTGCCAGCGGACAGTGATCAGCTCCAGACCGATCCCATTATGATAATCAGAGACAAAGTTTCCCGGAAGGAGTGAAGCAAGGCGTCATCCACTTGCGCAACTACCCGGGGCTTCATCGAAATTGGAGATATGCAAGTTGAAATTTACCGAGCTGAAATGTGTTATGGCGGCGAAGAGCAGTGGCTTATGTAAGGACGTGCGTGGTAACAGCTGATATATATCTAGTCATGTATTATGTATTAGGATGCTACCTGAATGCGGTCTCTTTGTGTTAACACAGGACTCCATTTCATAACGTCATCGTGATATGCCTCCGCTTTAGAGAAGTAGCTCATGAAAGTCCGGACTGCCAAAAACTAAGCAGATTCCCCACCTGCAGATATAACACGCTTCTGATCTCATCAGAGCAGATACTCCCTATTTATATATTAAAAAAAAGTCCGTCACGCAGGTTCTGCGTAAACTAAGCAGATTTCCCACGTGACGTTTTCCAGTAGATAAATCTTATCTCTAAACCTATTCAAGAGAGACGAATAGTTAAGGAAACGGCCGCCAGAGCTCTCGGCGGAAATTCCCGAACATAGCCGACTCCTGCCGACCACATACAGAATACAAATGCAAATATCTCGGTTAATATTCTAGATTCAAAATAAATGTATTGAACAATATTTATAGTAAATGTAATTTGCAATAAGATTGGTTCTATACAATTTTTCGATCCGACGCATAATAACGGAGATATTTTGAATTTTCAAACCCCCCCTCCCACTGGTCCGATTTCAGCCATTAACGAACTTGATCTTCCTTTTTACATAAAACGATTAAATTCCGAGTTTGGTAACGATCAAACAAAAATTGCGACCGCTAGAGAGTTAACAGACAAATATATATATATATATATATATATATATATATATATATATATATATATAATTTTAAACGGACCTCATTTTCGTCATCTCCTGGATAGGATCGATGGACATTTGAGGAAATTTTTCGAAACTCGCGTCATGAGTACGACCTCAATAACTGATTTCCCTTAAGGAAAATCTGCTAAAATCCAATGAGTAGAACGGTGAGGGGTTTCTAAAGCCAGAATACAAGAAAGTAGGAATAATTTGTGTTTACACTTGAGTTACGAAACAATGCATAGAACAACAATTGTGAGACATCCATAGTTAATAACTTTAGTACACAATTGTTAATGTGTTAATGTAGCAATGGTTGTCAATGGGTTCTTAAAAGTAATTTTATTATTTGTGGATAAGAAATGGGCCCTGAACGGGTGGTAGGTAAGTCATGAAACATAACGGGAAATTGTGAAAAAAATTTGCCGGAAGATTATTATTATTGGTGGCCCTAGCCATTAAACTATGAGTAATATGCAATAGTATTGGGTCCAGAATAAGTAGAAAATAGTCAGTCATGCAGGGCCTGCGTAAAAAAAGCAGATTTCCCACGTGAAGTTTTACAATAGAGAAATATGCATACTGATAACACTTAGCACCACCGTGAGTAAATGCAATCGGTTTTGAGAAATTTGGTATCTAAGCTAGAAATAAAAGTCCGTCACGCAGGGGCTGCGTAAACTAAGCAGATTTCCCACGTGAAGTTATACAATAGTGACAGTTACGGCAAAGGGCCGAACTAGCTTTTGGCGGGAAATTCAAAAACCCGTTATCGACCAAAATTTAATAAAAATGCAATTATCTCGGTTAATATTCAAGATAGGGAATAAATGTATATACCAATATTTATAGTAAATTTAATTTTCAATAAGATTGTTTCTGTACAATTTTTTGATGCGACGTATAGTAACGGAGATATTTCGAATTTTTGAAAATCCTCCCCTCTAAACCCACCCTCCCACTGGCCCGATTTCTGCCGTTAACGAACTTGATCTTTCTTTTTACATAAAACGACTAAATATCGAGTTTGGTAACGATAAAAAAAAATTGCGACCGCTAGAGCGGTAACAGAAAAATAAATAGTTAGATAGATAGATCTATATATATACATAATTTTGAACGGACCTCATTTTCGTCATCTACTAGGTAGGATCGATGGACATTTGAAGAAAAATGTCGAAAATTCCGTCATGAGTACAACCTCAATAACTGATTTCCCTTAAGGGAAATCTGCTAAAATGCGTCATGATAAAACAGCTTAATGCCAATATGGCATGTGGAGGGCATATAAGAACATTTATTGAAACTTAAATGTTCAATAAGAGTTGTTTAATACACTTTTTCTAACCGACGAATAGTAACGGACATGTTTCAAATTTTCCAATATCCCCCCTCTAAAGCTTTTCATCGCCAAGTCCAATTTCACCATCACGAACTTAATCTTTATTTTTACATAAAATATCCTGTTTGGTAACGATTAAACGAAAATTACGACCGCTAGAGGTTTAATATATATATATATACTAGCTCAGATACCCGGCTTCGCCCGGGAATTCATTTGAGGCTGAATGGTGATGGTATTTTTTAGCAGGCTTTACATTGCACAAAATTTTGACATTTACCCGTCCCAGTGTTTAGGATTGATACCCGTCGTTGCCGGTGATTTGCTAAGAATAGAATTATTTGTTCGATAATTCTTCACAGTCTTCCCAATTTTTATATTTCCCGTCTCTTATACATGTAAATATGGTGAATTTTTATTTCAGGCCTCCCTTATAACCTCCCTCCCGTTCGAACCTAAAAATTTTAATATAACTTATAATCATGGAAGAATTAATGCTAATTGACATACCGAGATTTGTTAAGTTGGTTCAACCGTTAGTGCCCGCTAAGGTTTTAACGTATAATTCATTTATACTTAGGTATACGACAATAGTGTATATAACAAAAGTTACTCCAAATAACAAAATAAACAACTTTTGTTATGTTTATGTTTCCGGAAAAACCAATAGGAAACGAAATATTGCTATTTTTAATTTCAGGCTTCCCTTATAACCCCCACTCCTGCCCGTCCATAGAAATGTTGGTATGGCTTATTATAATGAAGGCCTCACTGCTAATACACATACCGAGTTTTATTTAGTTCGGTTGAGTCTTTTTTGGCAAATAATATTGTTGACTCCCGCTATAATTTTTAGCGTATAACGCATTTAAACTTCGGTATACGACAAAAGTGTATATAACAAAAGTTACTCGAAATAACAAAATAAACAACTTTTGTTATGTGCATATTTGCCGAAAAACCAATAGAAAACGAAATATCGCTATTTTTAATTTCAGGCTTCCCTTATAACCCCCACTCCTGTTCGTCTCAGAGAAAATTAATATAGCCTAAAGTCTAAGTTGGGTTATTAGTAATATACATACCAAGTTTCATAAAATTCGGTTCAGCCGTTTATGCGTGAAAAGGTAACAAACAAACAAACAAACAAACAAACAAACAAACATACACGAAAGAAACAAAATGCAGTTATGGTGTCTATGACATGTGAAACGAAAAGTTATCGTGAAATTTCGCGAAAAAAATCAATGTACAGACAGAGGTTACAATTTTATATATATATAGATATATATAAAGTTTTAAAGGGACCTCATTTTCGTCATCTTCTAGGTAGGATCGATTGACTTTTGAGGAAATGTTTCGAAAACTGTGTTATGAGTATTTGGTATTTATGCTTCGAACAAAGGCCTCTATGACATAAACTACCACAAAACTTGTGACCTCTTGGGAATAAATATATACAACTACACAGGATTTGCTTCTGATGGATTTTAGCAGATTTCCCTTCAGGGAAATCAGCTATTGAGGTTGTACTCATGACGCTATTTTCGAAATTTTTCTTCAAATGTCCATCGATCCTACCCAGGAGATGACGAAAATGAGGTCCGTTCAAAACTGGATGTATATATATATATATATTATATATATATATATTATATATATATATATATATATATATATATATATATATATATATATATATATATATATATATATATATATACATATATATATATATATTTGTCAATTGGCAATTTTTGTTTAATCGTTACCAAACTCGATATTTAGTCGTTTTATGTAAAAAGAAAGATCAAGTTCGTTAACGGCTGAAATCGGACCAGGGGGAGGGGGGGTTTAGAGGGGAGGTTTTTTGAAAAATCAAAATATCTCCGTTACCATACGTCGGATCAAAACAATGTATAGAACCAATCTTATTACAAATTAAATTTATTTATTAATTTATTTGATATTTGTATTTTTATTAAATGTGGTCCGATAACGAAGGTATAGAGAGACCGCTCTCGTATAAAGATTTCTCTATTGTATAGCTTCACGTGGAAAATCTGCTTAGTTTACGCAGCCCCTGCGTGACGAACTTTTTTTTTTATGATACTTTCAAATGAAGAGAAGCCAAATATCTTGTATAAATAACAGAGTCTTTAAAAAATGTCGGTCGCCGGAACGGGAATCGAAATCATTTCTTTTATTTATTTTGGTAGCTTTCACTCTTCTGGCTGTTTTCGAGGCTATAAATGTGCGCAGAGCATCATCATCATCTCTACACCCCCAATCACCATGATCTGGAACGAGTACTGAACTAATTACTCCCATAGCTGGCGGTTAACGCACCGCGTTCCACGTCATGCTTTCAAGAGCAACGCGCAGTTTGTTTAGTTGAACTCGAGAGTTTTAGTTTTAACGATGAGTGAACGTTGGAACAAGACTCAATGGGATTTCTGTTTAAATGTGTGCAATGAGTTCCTTGTAAACCTATGAAATTAAATATCCGAAATGTTTTGCTGCACTTCAATTGAAATTGCCTCATTGAAAAGTCTCCATACAAGTTCATTGACTATAACAATCAATTATTTCATGGAGCTTATTTTATAGATCGCTTCATAAGATGCAAAACATTATACACATATTCAGTATCTCGAATATGTACAGAGAAATTTGCATTTTTTTAATTTTCGCCTCTCTCTACACTCCTTGTCTCCTTAGTGGATTTCCATCACAATGAGAGACCCAGAACTAAGTGACACAAAAGTTCTAAATAAGAAGTTTCAGTTATAAGCGATACAAAGACATCACACCGCATCCAATCTAAATGGTTTTAAGGTGGGTCGAACCGGATAATTCCGTTGAAATCGCCAAACACACAATAATATTATGTATTAATAATACTTCCTTCACTTCTTACAAGGGTCCCAAGAAGAATTCGTACAAAGGAGTAAAATACACTTATGATCTCCTTTTACCACATATGCCCTATTTCTATGTTAACCAATCAAGGAGCATAAAAATCGAAGAAGTGATTCATATTTAATTCTTAAATACTACTTATTGTTAGACCAAGTTTGTGTAGAGAGAGAGAGAGAGAGAGAGAGAGAGAGAGAGAGAGAGAGAGAGAGAGAGAGAGAGAGAGAGAGAGAGAGAGAGAGAGAGAGAGAGAGAGAGAGAGAGAGAGAGAGAGAGAGAGAGAGAGAGAGGGAGGGAGGGAGAGAGAGAGGGAGAGAGAGAGGGAGAGAGAGAGAGAGAGAGAGAGAGAGAGAGAGAGAGAGAGAGAGAGAGAGAGAGAGAGAGAGAGAGAGAGAGAGAGAGAGAGAGAGAGTGAGAGAGAGAGAACCTAAATTTTCTTTAAACAGTAATATTCTTAAAAACGTAAAACGGCCACCAGAGCATATATTATATGACTTCGGGGTACAATTCCACTGTCATGCGCTTTATTACCAGTAACTTTTATTTATTCTTGTTTCAATTGTAGAAATGTGAAATCCTACTCCACGTATTCCCGACTGTTTCAGTTTACGCAATGTGGGAGTATTCATTCAGTAATTATGGCGCAAAGATATCAGCTAGTAGCCTTGGAAGGTAATGGTGATGTTACTTAAATTATTTATGCACTCATCTTCGTAAATTGCGCCACCTGAGAAGGAAGTAATTTCCCCCGGGCTCATTTCCTCCATAAGATCATCTGTCAAATACTCATAAACATAAGTTCATCTTAGGATTGTGTCATCTCGGCGCATCTGCATGCAAATGATAAATGTAAGGTAAAACAGGGAGAAAAGAGTTGCGTAATTTGCATAATATGAAAATATGACCACTTTAGCAATTGTTGGTGGAAGCTCAACCAAAACACCATTAGTCAAACCATTACAGCAGATTTCCATGAAAGGAAATCGGCTATTGAGGTTGTACTCATGGTGCAATTTTAGAAAACTGTCCTCAAATATACTTAGATCCTACCTAGGAGATGACGAAAATAAGGTCCGCTGAAAATTATAAATATTTATGTGTGTGTGTGAGTGTGTTATTGCTCCAGAGGTCGAAATGTTTGTCTTATCGAAACTCTAAATATAAGCGTTCTATGGAAAAAACTAAAGAGCAAGTTCATTAACGGCTGAAATCTGGCAGGGAGAGTTAATAGGGTGAATTTTGAACATTATAATATATTCATTATTATACGTCAGATCGAAATATGTATATAACCAATCTTATTGCAAATTAAATTACCTGTAAATCTTGAAAGACATATTTTCTCCATCAAGAATATTATATGAAGATTGAAAACTAAAAAAATCCAAATATCTTGGATTTGAATTTTTTTAGTTTTCAGCCTTCAGTAAATCCCCACTCCTACAAATGTCATACTAACTATAAGCTGTTATATCGTGAAGCGAATTAATCTAATTGTAAATACCAAATACTGTACTCAAGAGACCTTTTTCATCCGAAAAAGATGCGAATTCGTTCTCTGAGGACGTTATCACTTTAAGATTTTACGTCTTTGTCCCTAAATGTTTATTTGATGTATAACATGCTCTGTATTTAAACATTTCCTCCAACACTAAAGATCATTTTTGTTTTGGGCTGAAATCGGACATGGAATAGTGGGGGTATAGAGGGGGGCGGGCACGAAATTTCAAGATATGGCTAGTTGAAGGTCCCATCTGAGCCAAGTCTACTTCCCAAGGGCAGTACAGAAACACCAAATTCTGTTTAAATTATCACAAGGTCTATGGATTTAAGTCGAAAAAATAAGTTAAATTGGAAACACAAAACACTATACATGGGAGTATTGGAAACATGAATTCATTACTCGTCTCAATCGAAATTACTTTATTACAAAATACTAATTAAATCTGTTAATGAAAATGATATTTCATGAGTAGGAGGGGAGAGGGGTACCGAAACCAAAAATGCGAATATCTCCCTTTGTAATGAATTTAGTGAAAAAACCTCCATAACAACATGTATATAACATTACATTTACAATAAGATTGATTCTATACAATGTTTTGTTACGACGCATAATGACGGAGATATTAAGAATTTTAGAAATTTCTCCCCTATTCCCCCCCCCCTCTCCCACTTGTCGGATTTTAGCCTTTGACGAGAGTGATTTAGTGACGGAATTCATTAAGTAAAATCCCGAGTCCCACCCTGGCTAGAAAAGGGTGGTAACCTGTGGATAACAATTAGCCTTAGTTGCAAAAGTGGACGTTAATAAATAATTTAAATTTAATGAAAATGATACCGAACAGCTGTGAAAATTGAATCATCTTTAGAAGGAACTAGATCTGCATGGATATGTCATGTTGGATTGAATAAAACTGAAAGTAGTCAAGAGAAGCGTCATGAAACAGCTTTTCACTATTCAAGGCCTTCACGATTGAAGGCATTCCGAACTGATGGCAACTCTCCAAGGAAGGAGGCGATGCTGATAACCAGTCTGTGTCTAGGAACATGTGTCATTACTTTTTAGATACATGGATGACATTTGGCAGTACCAGGGCTTGGACTTTCTTCAGCGCTCTTGCTCCAAAATTCGGTTTTGGTTTACTCTGAACGATTGCATTATGCGAGATACATGCAAATTCGTTGTTTGATAAAATCATCAATTAAGATCTTACGTTCTTGTCACGGAAAGGTTTAATTGATCTATTCCATACTTGATATTAAACCAACTGTTTTCGCCAACACCTGAAGATCATATTTGATGTTGTGTACAGAAATCAGCTAACCAGGTTGCACTCATTGCGTGATTTCCAAAAAGAAATCCTAAAATGTCCAGAGGACATGCAAAAATTATATATATTTGTCTTTTAATGCTCTCAATTTTTGTATGGTCGTTAACAAACTCGATATTAATAGTTTTAAAAAGAAACTAATAGTAAGAGTTTAGATGGGGGAATCCCAAAATCCATATCTAGGTTAGTACGAGTAGAATCGTAAATTGTTATAGAACCAATCTCGTAAAACTATTGATAGTCTACAATTGTAGTTCTATTCATTTTTAATAGAATTCCCTTAAGGAAATCAGCTATTGAGATCGTACTCATGACGCAATTATCGAAAAATATCCTCAAATGTCCATCGATTCTTAACTTTTGTTTGGTCGTAAACCAAACTCGATAATCGAACGTTTTATGTGAAACTAAATGTCCAGTTCATTAATGGATGAATTCGAAATAGTTTGATGGATGAAATGGGGGAATTTCGAAACTTCATAATATCTCAGTTATTATGGGTCGGATCGGAAATTTATATAAAAACAATTTGATTGTAAATTTAATGTGTGTGTAAGTGTTGTTATGTACGTTTTAGCCGATTTTCCTTAAGGGAAATCAGCTATTGAGGTTGTACTCATGACGGAATTCTCGACATTATTCTTGTGTGTGTGTGTGTGTGTGTGTGTGTGTGTGTGTGTGTGTGTGTGTGTGTGTGTGTGTGTGTGTGTGTGTGTGTGTGTGTGTGTGTGTGTGTGTGTGTGTGTGTGTGTGTGTGTGGATGTGTGTGTGTGTGTGTGTGTGTGTGTGTGTGTGTGTGTGTGTGTGTGTATATATGTCTGTTACCACTCTAGCGGTCGCAATTTTTGTTTGATCGTTACCAAACTCCATATTTAGTCGTTTTATGTAAAAAGAAAGTTCGTTAACGGCTGATGATCTATATGATATAGTATCCACCTTCAATATTCAATTCAGAGATAAGCTACAGCTGTTATTGCTTCTGTTTGATCAGTTTGTGGGGTTTCTGCTTGCTTTTAGCAGATTTCCCTTAAGGGAAATCAGCTATTGAGGTTGTACTCATGACGCAATTTTCAACATTTTTCTTCAAATGTCCACCGATCCTACCTAGGAGATGACGAAAAGGAGGTCCGTTCAAAACTGTATATATATCAATCTATCCATATATTTGTCTGTTACCGTCCTAGCGGTCGCAATTTTTGTGTTTCGTTACCAAACTCCATATTTAGTCGTTTTATGTAAAAAGAAAGATTAAAATCGTTAACGGCTGAAATCGGGCAGGTGGGAGGGGGTTTAAAGGGGAGGATTTTCGAAAATTCAAAATATTTCCGTTACTATACGTCGGATCGAAAAATTGTATAGAACCAATGTTATTTCAAATTAAATTTACTATAAATATTGTTATATACATTTATTCTCTATCTTCAATATTAACCGAGATATTTGCATTTTATTAAATCTGGGCGGATAACGGATGAGTGATTTTTCCGCCAAAAGCTAGGCAATTTTTACTATTTGTGGGAAATCTGCTTAGTTTAAGCAGCCCCTTGTGACGAACTTTTGTTATTATCTTGATTATTTACCGAGATATTTGAATTTTTTAGTTTCCGGCCTTCAGCAAACCCCCACTCCTACTCATGTCATATTACCAATAACCTGTTATATTATGAAGCATTTTATTAGAAGCCTATATACCAAATATTGGGACGCAGGAGGGAAATCTGTTTAGTTACTCAAATACTAATCGAGTTATTCGTACTTCCTTGTTTTCAGCTCTCGGTAGGGGCCCCCCCCCCCCCCCGGGCGGCCCTTTTAATCTGTTTTAAATGGAAATAGAGAATATGTAGTGAAATGAGATCACAAGTATGCTATGCCGGAGCGTGGGAAATGTGCTTAATTTACACATCCCTAGCCCTGAAGTATTTTATTTTTTTTTAACCCAATCTTGATAATTTTGACGCCTTGTCCGGAGTATCTTTACGTCGGCACTCCTTCTCGGCCTTGGCAGTTTGCGCACAATTCCCACGGATGTTCGTCAGATGGAGAAACAACCTCTTTGCCCGCCACAGTCATAATTGCCAGCTGTCGACATACACTTCGTAATTACTCCCCATTTGTCAAGGAAAGCGCTATTAAATCGCGCTGCGTAATAAAAAAGAAGTGCCGAGAACCTTGGCTCATCGCAAGACTGATATGCAGGATGTATAAATATACGAAACCTTAATTAACACACAGTAAAAAAAATATTGGGAGCGTCTCATATTTAAAATTGGAAAAGGTTAGTCTCTCTGGGGCTGCGTAAACTGAGATTTCCCATGTGTTGGTAAGACAGACTAGCGATCTCATCTCACATTCTATTCCGACTGAAATTAAGAAAACCCCAATTATTTACTTAATATTTGAGTTATTATAATATAAAATACATAGAAGAACAGTACTGGTGGTACAAGATATGAATGTTGCACCGAATAAATATTACGGAAAGGTCGGCAGCTGAAGTATAGTTTTGTTTCAAACTAAGTGACCGACAACCATGTTACGTAAAGATAGCTCCAACAGACGTCATCTGTTGGATCTATCTTTATGTAACACTAAGGGTATAAACAATATTTCTAGTCAATTTAATTGGCAATAAGATTGGTTCTATACGATCTTTCGATCCGACTTATAATAACAGAGACATTTCAAAATCCCCTCCCCCTACTAAACCCTCCAACCCACTGGTTCGATTTCAAACATTAACAAACTTGAACTTTAGTTTTGCGTGAACTCTACTATATATATATATATATATATATATATATATATATATATATATATAGACACACACACACACATTTTTGAACGGACCTCATTTTTGTCATCTACTAGATCAGTGGATATTTGAGGATATTTTTGAGAAATCGCGTCATAAGTACAACCTCTATAGCTGATTTCCCTCAAGTGAAATCTGGTAAAAAAAAAATTAATAACCGCAGGAGATGGAGCTACGTCGAGTTTTATGCCCGTAATGAATTCCTGTGAGTACAACTTCAAATATTCCAGTTTTAGCGTTATTTTCCTTTCTAATCCATCAATTGGCAGTTCCCTTGACGTCACATGTCACTCGGAGAAAGTAAGCAGGTTGTATGCCGAGGTGAAAAGTCCGTAATGACGTATGACGGCCTACAGCCAGCTGATTGCGAGAAACAGCTGGAATGAAAGTGACAACCAGTCTTATCGGACACCTTGTAGTCATTGCACAGAGTGGAAACACCGACAAACCCACTCCCGACATTAATTCTACCACACTTAGTCCTGGATCACGCAACCGTATCCCTGATTAACACCTTCCTCTCCTACAGTCCTAGTGGCTGGAGCAAGAACAGAAAGTCCGGTCACGCAGGGGATGCGTAAAATAAGCAGATTTCCCACGTCTGTCACGTATTTGCATTTATCTCAAATCGTAAAGTTCAATGAGAACAATATTTGTTATTAAAATCAAGTGCTTCATAATATAAAATGCTTATTGTTAATATGACATGAGTAAGAGTGGGGGTGTACTTCAAGCCGAAAACTAAAAATTTCAAATATCTCGGAAATATTCAAGATACAGAAAATATGTATAGAACAATATATACGGGTAGGTCCTATACAATTTTTCGATCCGACGCATAATAAAGAAGATATTAAGAATTTTCAAAAATCCTCTCTAAACCCCCTCCCTCCCATTGGTCGGATTTCAGCCATTAATAAACTTGATCTTTCTTATTACATAAAACTGTTAAGTTTGGTTATTTTTTTTATTTGGTGTGCTTTGAGTGCAACGTGTTAGGTTAAGGCAAAGAACTCATTTTTTAGGTGCTAGCACCTTTTTTTAAAATGTCCTTTACGGGCTTCCAAGGGGTTAGGGACCCCCTTATTTAGGGTGTATTTGAAATATTATAGGTTACATAGCATTAAGTTCAAATAATTAAACCACAATTGCGAACGCAACAGCGGTAACAGACACACACATTATTATAAAATTTTAATTGATAACGTTATCACGCTAACTATTTGTAAGTATCTCACATAATAAAGATACGTTGAAAACAATATTTGGTTTATATGCTCCGACTAAGACGTTTCGTCATATATCCACTTATTTTTTAAAGTGTGATGAATAAAAGAGGAGGTTTATTGAAGGATGAAATCTAAGAAATACTAATATCTCGGTTAATATCGAAGAGAGAAAACATTTATATGACAAAATTTATTGATCATCAAATGAGCAATAATATTGGTTATATACAGCTCTTCGATAAGGCGTAAAATATGGGAGATATATGAATTTTTCAATAAATATCGAGTTTTGTACCCATCAAACGAAATTTTTTATTCCTCCCTACCCCTCCACTCCTTGTATAATTTCAGTGATTAACGAACTTAATCTTTCTTTCTACAAAGAAAGCTTAAATACGGTATTTGGTTAAGATCAAACCAAAATTACCACCAGAGAGATATAAAACATAATTGTTAATTTTTTTATTGTTGTAATTCATTTGATTAAGTTAGTTTATTTTCTCTTGTATTTAGTTTGTTTTTTATCAGCATATTTATAGGTTTTTTATTTGTTATTTGTAGAATAATTATGCATGTTTTATACTTTATTTTTTGGTCCTTATTTATTTCATAAAAAGATAATATTACATGGAACGGATGTGATAGGTTAAGGCATTCATCTGGGAAAGAATTGTTTTTGGGTACTTGCACAGCTTTTATTTGTTATTATGTTTGTATCCCAAACTAATGAATATATGTATATATATATATATATATATATATATATATATATATATATATATATATATTTGAATTGAGCTCATTTTCGTCAACTTCTAAATGGGACCTTAGAGAAAAAATGTCGAATAGCGCGAACGCTTATAGAATACAACCTGAATAAGGGAGGTCCATATGGAAAATCTGCTACAAGGGTGTCAGAAAGAAGGACTGACTGCAGCCAATTCCGTCAATAGGAAATGGTTGATGATGATGATGACGGCTGGTCGTGGCGTACGCCGGCAGAGAGCGTTGCGCCACTCCCCCAGATGATGTACGTAACCCCAAAAAAGATGCACCAGGAGTCACGGCGAACTGTTGGCAGCAGCTGAGGGAATTAGGTTGCCCACTTATCGGCCAATCATATCTCGCAGATCTAGTCGTGCCTAAAGGTCTTTTTTTTGCCACTCCGACTTTTATATAAGCACTAAATGTGGGACGGGTATTGAACTTTAAGATGGCACACCACTAACTGTTCCTTAGATAAAGTATGATATAAATGTCGCATGTCCTCATTTACAAATTACAAAATATACTAATGATTTGCTTTGATCACGATATCACAGAGGGACCAATTTCGGTTTTTTGTAGTGTTTGTTATTGTCGTTTGTTTGTTTATTTATTTATTTGTTTGGTGTCACGCAAGTTTAGCGATTTACACCCTTTATCACACAAAAAATGGTAAAATTTCTCCAAATTATTCAATCTAGTTATTAAATTTATTGTTGGCGCTCGGCGATAACAATAGTGCAAAATAAAATAAAGTAGGAACTAATAGAAAAATAACAAATTATTAAAACAGAAAAAAAAAGAACTATTGAACGGGGAAAGGTTCTTATGAAAGAATGAATAAAGTTCCGCGGTGCATTAGAAAATTTAAGAAAACTTAACGACAATATTGCGTCAATCAATATGAAGTGATCCAAGTTGTAAGGGAAATCAGAAATGAAAGAAATGTTTCGGTTTCTATTGGTTTATAGACAAACGTACACACATGAGAAGTTGTTTATTTTGTTGTTATGAGTAATTTTTGTTTTAAAATTTAAACGAGATATAATTTGAAAACTATAACAGGAGACCAATTTCATTAGTACTAAGTTTAATTAATTATTATTACTAAGTTTAATATAGTAAAATTTTATTAGAGTGAAATGTACTAGATGTAGGCAAACTATGACAAATGGTGTTAAGTATTTAGACATATATGATTCTAAATATGACTCGGATTATTAAGATTATAAACCTCTATCCCTCCCCCCAACGTATTTGCTACAAAAAAAAAAAATAAGCTATATGATCATTTCGATTATTTAATTTTTATCATGTATTATTTAAACAAAGTCGTTCTGAATTTGCACAACGTGTGATAGCGACAGCTGCGTAGAATCAAACTTTTAAATTCTTCAGGGTAAGTTACATTGTCTTATTTCTTATTGAAAAGACGTTATTGAATAAAAATTATGAACTACCTATATCTATTAAACGTTAATTAGTAATTTTTCATTATGACTACACGACCCAAATGCATTTAAATTGAATAGTCATAGTTTAAAGTGTGGTTTTGGAAGTCTTGCTATAAAAACACCATCATTATTCAATCGGCAATGATTTTCTGGGAATCGGGGGCTAGTACATTATCTGTCTTAAATCTCACTTGATACAACCGTTTACTAAAAGAAATAAACGTCCGTCACGCAGTGCTGCGTTAATTAAGCAGATTTCCCACGTGCATCATTTGCGTTTATCTCAAAACGTAAAAGTTCAATGAGAAATATTGGGTATTTTGGCTTCAAATAAAGTGTTTCATGGCATAAGAGCTTATTGTTAATATTACATGAGCAGTAGTGGAGGTTTGCCGAAGACCGAAAACTAAAAAATGCAAATATCTCAGTAAATAAACAAGATAGTGAAAAAATGTACATAACAACATTTATAGAACATTAAATTTACAATAAGATTGGCTCTATACAACGATTCGATCCGACGCATAATAACGGAGATATTAAAAATTTTTGAAATTCTCACCTCTAACCCCCCCCCCCCACTGGTCCGATTTTAGCTGTTACCGAAAATAATCTTCATGTTTACGTAAAACGTTTAAATACCAAGTTTGGTAACGATCAAATAAAAATTGCGACTTCTAGAGCGTTAACAGACAAATATACATAAACATATTATATATATATATATATATATATATATATATATATATATATATATATATAGTTTTGGACGGACCTGATTTTCGACATCTCCTGGTTAGGATCGATGGACATTTGGGGAAAGTTTTCGAAAATTGCGTCATGAGTACGATCTTAATAGCTCATTTCCTTTGAGAGAAATCTGCCAAAAGATTGTAAAATGATGAAGTACTGGAGTTAGCTTGTCAGAATGTTCTCCAAATCATATCGATTTATAAGACGATTTGCCAACTGGTTGGAGCAACTAGGTTTTGGCGGGAGCGGGCGGAAGCCACCGCCTCTCTGATTACAGCCGCATAAATTGTGGCGATAAAACAGCGCTAGGAGTTATTACAGCTGGGATACCTCACTCCCTTTCTCTATCATTGGCAAATCTGACAGCGAGCAAATTGGCCACATCCGTGGGAATAAGCCGGCCACCAGCTGACGAGGCATCGCGGAACCCGCCATTTAGCAGTCAGCTGATCAACTCCTTTAGGGCCCGCCCCAAGGCGGGAAAGCTTCTCGAGATGACACCTTACGAGTGTAGTAGCAAAAAGTGAAATAGAATTATTTTCTTGGGCAATTCATTATACAACCAATATCAATAAAACTCCGCCACGCGGGGGCTGCGGAAACTAAGAAAGTTTTCGATCGACTCATAATAACGGAGATGTTTTGAATTATTGGAATTCACCCCCTCTAAAGCCCCCTCCTCTCTCTTACAAATACATACTTATACAATTTAGTAAGGTTTCAAAGATTTTTAGGCACTTTACAAAAATTTCATAAAGCTGATATGTCAAGAGGACACCCCAAGTTTTAAAGCCTTTATTTTCTCTTGCAGGCCTTTATTTTCTGAGATTTGTAGTCTAGGTTTAATAGATCTACTCCAGTTCAAAAACGCTGGCTCCGCTAAAACGCGAGCTTTTAGCAGATTCCCATTAGTGGAAATCAGCTGTTGAGGTCGTACTCTTGACGCGAATTTCGAAATATTCATCAAACGTCCATCGATTCAACCTAGTAGATGACAATAATCAATTCCGTTAAAAAATTATATATATTAATGTCTGTTATCGCTCTTGCAGTCGCAATTTTTGTTTGATCGTTTCCAAACTCGATATATAAGCGTTTCATGCAAAACTAAAGATCAAGTTCGTAAACGGCTGAAATACTAACAGGGGAGGGGGTTGAGACGGGGGTAATTTTGAATGAAAGATTTCTAGTTATCGTTTGTATTTATTCACGGTGGAGTATAGATTTATCTATTATATAACATAGTGTGGGGAATCTGCACAGTTTACGCTTCAGCTGCGTGACAGAGTTTTCATGAGTGGTTTCATTTTGGACACCCTGTTTAATTTTGAACTGATGGTTTTTCGTCATTAGAATGAATGGACTGCTTTTTCACGAATTGTGTCATAAGTAAGACCTCTAAAATCTGCGTTTATGATGTAGGGCAGTAATCTAGTGCGCAATGCACTGCACCACCCCCGGTAACTGAAGCCGAATGCATAATTAGTAGATTAGATTTCTAACATGCATTTAGGTATGCAACCGGGACTCTAGGTGGATTAATATCCTTATCGTGTCGTGTTGTGCTGAGCCTGCGCACTCGATGATAATGCAGCCAGGATGAGAGATAGGGAGGGAAGAAACAATGGATTCCGTGCTGAGAGGGAGGAAACACCGAATAGAATAGCAATACCACTGACTCACGACTTGCTACACTCGCCTTTCCTTAGTTAATTGCCAAATTGGCTCATATACTCTCTCTCTACCCCCCCCCCCCCCCCGGGGAAGAGAGAGAAAGAGAGAGGGAGAGAGAAGAGAGAGAGACAGACAGACAGAGAGAGAGAGAGAGAGAAGAGAGAGAGAGAGAGACAGACAGACAGACAGACAGACATAGAAGAGAGAGGGAGAGAGAAGAGAGAGAGAGAGAGGGAGAGAGAAGAGAGAGAGAGAGAGAGAGAGACAGACAGACAGACAGAGGGAGAGTGAGAGAGAGAGAGCGAGAGAGAGAGAGGGAGAGAGAGAGACAGAGACAGAGACAGAGACAGACAGACAGACAGAGGGAGAGAGAGAGAGAGAGAGAGAGAGAGAGAGAGAGAGCGAGAGAGAGAGAGAGAGAGAGACAGACAGACAGACAGAGATAGAGAGAGAGAGAGAGAGAGAGAGAGACAGAGAGACAGACAGAGAGAGAGAGAGACAGAGCGGAGAGATCGAGAGATAGAGAGAGAGAGAGATAGAGAGAGCGCGAAGAGAGAGAGAGAGAGAGAGACAGAGTGAGAGAGAGAGAGAAGAGAGAAGAGAGAGACAGAGAAGAGAGAGAGAGAGAGGAGAGAGAGAGAAGAGAGGGAGAGAGAGAGAGAGAGAGGGAGAGAGAGAGAGAGAGAGAGAGAACGAGAGAGAGAGAGAGAGAGAGAGAGAGAGAGAGAGAGAGAGAGAGAGAGAGAGAGAGAGGGGAGAGAGGAGAGAGAGAGAAGGGCAGAGACAGAGAGAGAGAGAGAGAGAGAGAGAGAGAGAGAGAGAGCGAGGGACAGAGAGAGAAGAGAGAGGGAGAGAGAAGAGAGAGAGAAGAGAGAGAGAGAGAGAGAGAGAAGTGAGAGAGAGAGAGAGAGGAGGAGAGAAGAGAGAGAGAGAGAGAGAGAAGAGAGAGAGAGAGAGAGAGAGAGAGAGAGAGAGAGAGAGAGAGAGAGAGAGAGAGAGAGAGAGAGAGAGAGAGAGAGAGACAGAGAGAGAGAGAGAGAGAGAGAGAGAGAGAGAGAGAGAGAGAGAGAGAGAGAGAGAGAGAGAGATAGAGAGACAGACAGACAGAAGGAGAGAGCGCGAGAGCGAGGGACAGAGAAGAGAGAGAGAAGAGAGAGAGAGAGAGAGAGAGAGAGCGCGAGAGCGAGAGAGAGCGCGCGCGAGTGAGAGAGAGAGAGAGAGAGAGAGAGAGAGAGAGAGAGAGAGAGAGAGAGAGAGAGAGTCCCCCGTCCCATCTATTCTAGCCAAGCTTCTTTAATTCACGGCATATTCGTGTAAACCTGTTACGTCAGAGTTCCATTCGTTTCTTATTGTACCAATCGCGATTAAACTGTTTATTTATTTAACTATTAAACGTTATTAGTGCCTCATGTGGCAATTACTATATGTATCATTGCGTTACGACCCTATTTCGAATATCAGAGGAGCAATTTACATAATACGAGCCCACTTTTATACTCATGCAATTTAACTGCAGCACTTTCATATAGTCCTAAACAGATCTATAATAGAAATGCGAAACAGTTATTATACAAAGACCGTTTTAGGCTGAAACTTATTGTAATCATACCCAGAATTGTACGTAAAGTTGAAGATTATTTGTTATTATTGGTTGTAAAATAAGTTCGTAGCGTTTATCAATATGTCAATTTAATCCTCTCTGTGTGTATAAAATCATGTTTAGTTGGTCAATAATGTTTACATATTCTAAAAAAAAGGATTAGTTAAGGTGCTTTTATGCATCAGATTCAACGGAGATTCCTTAGTCTTTGAGTGGTATGATTGCTCTAAATGGAAGAGAAAAGCAAAGACACAGTTTTCCATGACGATAACACCCGTTCTTAGGTGTCTTTGGAGACCCGGCAGAAATTATTGAAGTTTGGCTCGGATGTGGTCCCGCACCCACCAAATTCACTAGACCATGCCCCAACAGATGTGCACTTATTTCGGGCACTTCAAAACTGACTTAGCGGGAATCACTGTAATTCGCTGGAGGACTGCGAAACGCAAGTAGTGGAGGTTCATTGCGCAAGAATCTGAGAAGTTCTGGGAGGACGGAATTAAAAAAAAAAATTACCTGAAAGATGGAATCACGTAATAGATCAAAATGGATCATATTTAATCGATGGAGCATATTTACAAGAATCGAAAGTTTTTATTGAAATCACCAGTAAAAAACGCCAAGAACTTATATTACAAACAATTATTTATTAACGTCCTCTTTTTGGTACTAAAGCTAACCAGGACGGGTTGCCTGCAGGCTACCACCCTTGTCTAGCCAGGAGTTTGCCTCTCAATACATTCACATTGCCCACCTAGAATCGAACTCGACACTCTAGGTTTGCCATGTCAGAATAAGGCCAACGCTTTAACTCTGTTTGGCTAACCTGAGCCCCATTTGAGTAAAGGCATTGGTCTTGACCACGGAAAAACTAAATCATGAGTTCAATTCTCAACTGGGAAGAACCTTGGGAAGAAAAGATTGGTAATCTGTAGAAAAGCCGACTCAATTAGCCTTCGTATTACAAAATGGGCTACACATCATACAACATAATTATAAAAAAGTCCGTCACGCAGGGGCTGCGTAAACTAAGCAGATTTCCCTCGTGAAGTTTAGTAATAGATAAATCTACATACTAACGCAACACCACCGTGAATATTAAGTGAATAAATACAAACGTAATGTTTCAGCCAATTTCAATAACCTGCCGACAGGAAGCGTTAGAAATCTAAACAAACAGGTCTTCCCGCCTCACACCGGAAAGAAAAACAATGACTGAAATATATCAGAATATAGCATATTAATTTTATTGAGAACTATTTACTATATCTAATACTGTAATTAATAATGAGTCAGAATAATTGTTATCCCAATGAATCAAATTTTTAATCCAAAACATTAAGACGTGGAGAGGGCGGGGATCACCAGGAAATATTTGCATGTATCTCGTATCACAAAGGTCTCTTGAATATAATTTTTGGTATTTAAGTTTCGAATAATGTGATTTATTATGTAGCAGAGTATTGTTTATGTAACACGAGTAGAAGTGGCGGTTTGCTGAAGGCTGAAAACTGAAAAATGCAAATATCTCGGTTATTATTCGAGATAGTGATTAAATGTATATAACAACAATTATAGTACACTTAATTTGCAATTTTTCGATCCAATGTATGGTAACGGAGATATTTTGAATTTTCGAAAATCCTCTCGTCTAAACCCCCCTCCCCATGGCCCGATTTCAGCCGTTAACGAACTTGATCTTTCTTTTTACATAAAACGACTAAACATCGAGTTTGGTAACGATTAAACAATATTTGCGACCGCTAGAACGGTACAGACGGTATATATATATATATATATATATATATATATATATATATATATTATATATAATATATATATATATATATATATATATATATATGAATATGAATGGACCTCATTTTCGTCATCTCCTAGGATTGATGAACATTTGAAGAAAAACTTCGAAAATCGCATGGCAAGTACGACCTCAATAGCTGATTTCCCTTAGGGGAAAACTGCTAAAAATAAATCTCACCTATCGAGAGAAAATGTTACTTGTTCTAAGACCATCTTTTCGCAGAATGAGCTTATTCCACGAAAACTGATGAATTGTTGTTACAAACTTCTATGAGCTGATACGAGCATGGGTTAGGCATGTCTCGTTAAATCACGTAGTAGTGTCTTTTTCGCCACTTCGTTTCAGTAATAAAGGCTAATTTATTGTTACCGAACTAGCGAAAATGGGCCTTTTGAGTCAAATCTAATAGAGCAAAAAGATCTTCGACGGGGGTCTGGAGGGAGTGGCGATCACGCACGAGTTGACACGATCCACTTGGAGGAATGCCGCGATTACGAATCACGCGGAGGACAACACGAATCACATTAGCAGCCTTCATTCCGTAAATGTGGAAAACCCAAACTCAAAAAAGGGGCACATCAAAGGCCCACCCACATTTCACATATCTTGTATAACGTATATTTCTACATATGATATCGAAGCTCTGTATATATACATATATATATATATCATATATATATATATCATATATATATATATATATATATAAAGTACTATAATTGTCTGCTTACCGCTCTAGCGGTCGCAATTTTTGTCTTTATCGTTTACCAACCTCCGAATTATTTAGTCGTTTTATGTAAAAAGAAAGATCAAGTGCGTCTAACGGCTGGAATCGGACCAGTGGGAGGGGGGGTTTAAAGGGGAGGATGTTCTATACATTTATTCTGTATCTTGAATATTAACTGAGATATTTGCATTTGTATTCTGCATGTGCTCGGCAGCAGTGGCTATGTTCGGACTTTCCGCCGTGAGCTCTGGCGGCCGTTTTCGTAACTATTCGTCCCTCGTGAATAGGTTTAGAGGTTTCTTACTACTACAGCTGTTATGAGGCAGATTTCTCTATTGTAAAACTTCACGTGGGAAATCTGCTTAGTTTACGCAGCCCCTGCGTGACGGACTTTTTTTATAGTTCTAGTAATAACCAAGTTATTTGTTTATCTTGTATTCTTCTGCCAGTAAGCAAATCTGCTTAGTTCTTGCTGGACGAGCTTTATTTTAAAATTGAAATCAACTACCACTTTATATAACTAAAGCTATTTAGGACGACCTATATTTAGTTGAATGGACTTTAAAAGCCAAGAGTTCAAAACATACAATGAACCACTAACCATAAAACACATACTGACTAACTGCAGGAACTTTTCTATTTAATAAAGCAAAACACTTACTCACATTTAACCCACTCATAGCTCATGACGAGAACTGAAAGAGCTCTCTGCAGAACATACAATGAACCACTAACCATAAAACACATACTGACTAACTGCAGGAACATTGACGAACTTCTTACAGACAGGAGCCCACATATCGACAATATAGTAAACCACCTTAAAAATTTGAATTTGATTTACAAAACTTAACTTCTCTTCTTTTTACAGATTTCCCTTAATGGAAATCAGCTATTGAGGTTATACCCATGACGAAATTTTCGAAATTTTTCTTCAAATGACCATAGATCCTACGTAGTAGATGACTAAAATGAGGTCCGTTCAAAATTATATATATATATATATGTTTGTTCAAACGACTTTTGTCACAACGAACTTTCGTCAAATGAACTTGGCTCACGCCGTTTCCGTCAAGAGTGTTTGGAAATACACTATACTACACGAGTGTTTGGAAATACGTTTGGAAATACACTATACTACACGAGTGTTTGGAAATACGTTCTGGACTTAACCGTTTGTCAAGTGAAACAGTGCAATACTGTGTGACAAACGGTTTATGACAAACGGATAAGTCCAGAACGTCATAACCAAACGTCGTGTAGTACAGTGTATTTCCAAACACTCGTGTAGTATAGTGTATCTGTGTATATATATATATATTATATATATATATATATATATATATATATATATTTCTTTGTTAACGCTCAATCGGACGCATTTTTTATCTGATCATTACCAAACTCGATATTTAAATGTTCTGTGTAAAAATGAAGATCAAGTTTGTTAAGAGCTGAAATCAGACTAGTGGGAGAGAGGGTTTAGAGGGGAAGATTTACGAAAATTCGAAATATCTCCGTTACGGGACGTCGGATCGAAAAAGGGTACTGAATCAATCATATTGCAAATTAAATTTACTATAAATATTGTTATATACATTTATTCCCTATCTTGAATATTAACCAAGATATTTGCATTTGTATTTTGCGTGTGGTCGGCAAGAGTCGGCTATGTTCGGACTTTCCGCCGAGAGCTGTGGCGGCCGTTTCCGTAACTATTCATCCCTCGTGAATAGGTTTAGAGGTTTCTTACTACTACAGCTGTTATTAGGCAGATTTCTCTATTGTAAAACTTCACGTGGGAAATCTGCTTAGTTTACGCAGCCCCTGCGTGACGGACTTTTTTTTTTTGATTTGGAGTTGTGAGAAATTTCATATAATTATAAACAATTTTAAATAATATAAATGTACTAGTATATCGTAATTTTGATTTTATTAAAACCATTTTAAATTGTTGTCTTTATACTAGCCTAATGTTTATTTGTTGTTTTTATTACTTGTATTTAATGAATGTTTATTGTATTTTAATTCTTATTGTTGGTTCAGTTTTTCGTTAAGTTTCTATAATTTCGTTTTTATTTTACATTGTTAAACTTTGAGCCGAATTGCGGGTGCTCCTGTATAAATAAAAAAAAAAAAAAAAAAAAAGTAAATGTTAATGGCCATAACTGCAGATAATTAAAACCTAAGCAAGAACAAATTGCGACAATTTAAAATCTTAACCTCGTTCTCTTTTCGCTTTCAAAATATTAATGACTTAGATCAATGCCATGACAATTCATTGAATTCTAATAAGGTTCACCGACATTATAACTGAATAATGGCCACGGCCTTCTCAATATGGAAATAGATCCGCATATTTCCAGCTTATGTAACACATTAACATAACAACAATCTGTAATAAATGCATATTTATTTTATGAACAAAGGGTTGAGTTTGAAGAAATTCTCCAGGTACATCAAGTTGTTGTAGTGCTCATTCTACGTCAAATGGAAGGTGTTTATAATAACCCCGTAACTCCTACATTTAAATTTTCCGTGCTTAATAAATAACACTGGTCGACAAAAATGAACTTTTGAAACTAGTCGATGAAAAGAACTAAAATAACATTTTCTGTAGTATTTTTCGTGCTGAATTCAAATATAACTTTAGTTTTTCTCCATCGGGCAGGGATTTAGTGTGATAGTCATTTGTGTTTTTATAAAATTCAAAAAGAATCGATCTAACTCAAAATTATAACAACTCATTCTGACTTAGCTAAAAAGTGGTAGATAGTGATTTTTGGTCATATTTTGCACCTGGAACATCTCTTTTCTTGATCCAACAGTAGCCATCATTGGAACATCACTTGCCTTGGTACCTCTACGTTTATTGAAGTGGATTCCATCCTTTGAGTCTGGTAGTTAAACCTTCAGCTTGTTTAGACGGATTTAAATCCCGAATCTTGTCATTAAGGTCTTTCAGATTAGGAAACTACGGTTATGATGAACAGGTGTAAGCATCCAAAAAGGATGGAAGGAAATATTTCATTACTGAACAAACTTAGCTCAATACTGACACATCCCAATGCCAGATGAACAGATCTGAGCATGTCCAAACATGGATGAACCTACACAGCCTTGTTTATGCTGCTGTAGCATGATATTACAAATAAATCTTCTTTAATACAGCTTGGATAAAATCGCTACATATGTGGTAAAGTTTCCTCTGACAGGTAAAAAACCCGCTAAAATCATATTTTAAAACGGACCTGTCACAAAAAAAAAACAGTGCCTGATGGAAAAATTCTTACTATATATCTGAAATCAGTATGAACTAATGCACTAGATTCAATAATCAGATTTCTTGTGAAGAAAACCTTGTCGACCAGTGTAATCAGAACTTTTAATAAGAATATTATAGCTCTAAACTGTCCAAGGAAGGGTTATGTGATCAAAATAAGTTCGTCACGCAATGGTAGCGTTAACTAAGCAGATTTCCCACGTGTGTCAACAACTTGCATTTTTTTCGAAACGTAAAAGCTCAATGACAACAATATCTATTATTTAGTCTTTTAAAAAAAGTGCTTCATAATATAACAACTTATTGTTAATATGACATGGGTAAAGATAAGGGGTTTACTGAAGCCCAAAAACTAAAAAATGCAAATATCTCTGTTAATAATCAACTCATTGAAAAAAACGTACACAGCAATATTTATAGAAAATTACATTTGCAATAAGATTGATGCTATACAATTTTTCGATCCAAAGCATTTTAACAGATCAGATGTATTAAGAATTTTCGAAATTTCCACTTCTAAACCCCCCCCCCCCAATCTCCTACTTTTAGCTATTAACGAACTTGGACATCAGTTTTACATAAAAATAAATCTGAGTTAAAGCGCTGGCCTTAATCCCACATGGTAAACCTAGAGTGGCGAGTTCGATTCCCCCCTGGGCAGAGAAATTTATTTAGTGACGGAATTCATTAAATAAAATCCTTAGTCCCACCCTGGCTAGAAAAGGGTGGCAACCTGTAGGATAACCAGTCCAAATTAGCCTTAGTTGCAAAATGTGGACGTTAATAAATAATTTAATTTAAAACGTTTAAATGTCAAGTTTGCTGATAATCAAACGACAATTATGACCGCTAAAGCGTTAACATATATATAGAGAATGGATATAATGAATTTAGAGTGGCATTAAGGTTTTATATATGTATAAGTTCTGAACTAACCTCATTTTCGTCATCTCCTGGCGGGTAGGATCGATGAATATTTCAGGACATTTTTCAAAAATCATGACATGAGTACTACCTCAATAGCTGATTTCCCCTAATGCAAGAGCTGCTTAAACTAATCCGATTTCTCAAATGTTGGACTGAAACACAACTGGTTTGCCGAGATGAATATCCCTATTTCCAAAAAAAAAAAGTCCGTCACGCAGGGGCATTGTAAACTAAGCAGATTTCCCACGTGAAGTTATACAATTGAGAGATCTGCATACTGGTAACACAATACCACCCTGATTAAATACAAACGGTAATGAGAAATCTTTCAGTTTATTAAAATAAATTCCCAACTGAAACGGCCTCTGAATTGTAAGAATAATTTATATTTTAATAACTCAAATTTTAGTAGTCAAGAACTAAAGAAGGGGGGGGGCGGATGAACAGAACGTATTTGCATAAATCTCACAAAGTAAGGAAGGTGAGGTAATGAGAGAAATGGCCGACCTAATCCGAACTATACCCAACCAAAGACTTCATAAAAATGCAAATATCTCGGTTAATATTCAAGATAGAGAATAAATGCATATAACAATATTTATAGTAAATTTAATTTTCAATATGATTAGTTCTATACAATTTTTCTATCCGACGTATAGTAACGGAGATATTTCGAATTTTCGAAAATCCTCCCCTCTAAACCCCCCCCTCCCACTGGTCCGATTTCACCCGTTAACGAACTTGATTTTTTTTTTTACATAAAACGACTAAATATCGAGTTTGGTAACAGACAAATATATAAAAAAAAAAAAAGATCTTTAGTGATTACTGAACGGTTAAATATGGAGTATGGTATAGATCAAATAAACTGTTTTTAACGGACCTCATTTTCGTCATCTACTAGGTAGGATCGATGGACATTTGAAGAAAAAATTCGAAAATTCCGTCATGAGTACAACCTCAATAGCTGATTTCCCTTAAGGGAAATCTGCTAAAATTCTGTGCATTTTACGGCTAAAGGATGCGTCAATCCTTTTGAAAAAATCCTCTTTCAACGCACTTCGCATTCCACTTAGGAGAAGAAAGGAAGGAGTTTTTTGCGTAATTTTGTCTTGGCCAACCTCAATAGTTACTTTTTTTTAATGGAAAACCGCTAAACCCTTAGAAAAATATACCCATCATAATGTTTCAGTCTTAAATCCATTTGTGGGAAGTCCAGTATAAAAAAAATTCCCACCTCAGACACACACATATATATTGGGAATGTATGTTTTTTTCTGACTTGTCAAATGTCAGTAGAGAGCATTCTTCCTTTCTTCGGAGTGAAGGAATGTCTTCCCTATTGGAGAGAGGTTTCTTTTCAGAAGTAGCGAGGCGTGAGGGGACGACAAAAAAAACCCTGGGGTAAAAACTGGACATTGCAGCTCGACTCAGGAGGGGAGGATCTGCCCGTTTCCTAACGGGTTCTAGCCGACGAACAAGAGGATATGGGCTATGGGCAAGAGATCTGAGGTCATTGCGTGCCTTCAACTTCTGTTCCTCATCAACACTTGGGACGAGACTTCATTATCGAGAACCACGTACAATCCAATGTTTCAAATCAGGGAACGGAACCATTTTCATATCTTGGGAAACTAATAATATTTTTAATGCGAAAAATCAAAATTAAAGGGGAAACACCTGATGATTGCGTTACTTGCTTGCACTCTTATTAAATTAAATATAGAAAATGATCTACATACTTAAAACACTTCAACTTATTTCGTTTAAAAAAGTCATACGATATCAACTACAGAAGCGACCATTAATTTTTCTTCTCGCCATAAATACAGGGTGTAACCGATTTTAGTGCGCAAACTTTGAGAGATGGTTCTAGACACAATTTTTAACAAAAAAGGTCAACACGCAGAGGCTGCGTTAACTAAGTAGGTTTCCCACGAATTTGCATTTACCACAAAATGTAAAAATTTAAAGAGAACAATATGCTAAAAATACATATGTCGTCAAGTCCGAAAAATAATACAGTTTTTTTTTTTTTCAAATCGAAGGACCTTTTCTTCATCTAACAAGCAATAACTCCAGAAATTATTTCAATATCAAAAATCTGAGTTTACCATTCGAAAGAGCAATGAATTTCCCTTAAAATGATGCCCCAAACAACCACAAGCCATTGTAAATGAAGAACTAAGGTTTAATGAGAATTAGTAACGCACATTTTCTTTCTCTGTAAACTTTCTTCTTTTACTGCTCCACTATCTGACGATAACATTTTAACATTCAAACTTTGGAAAAACTTCTACATTTAGGAAACTGCAATTCTCTCCTTATCGTTTTCAAACCCCACAATATTCTTCAACGCAAAGACATTCTAAATTGTAAAAACGGATTTTATTTCAGCTGGACCTTTTAATAAAATATTTTGTTCTCAACCAATTTTACCTCTATCTGCGATAATACATTTGAAAAAAAGAACCAACCTTCTTTATTAAAATAAATAAAGATTTTAAAAAAATCAATCCAATTTATTAAAATTAACCCACTGAGTTTCTCAATGCAGACACCTTATTATTATAATATAGGAATTCCATATGGAGACCTCTATTAGGTATTAAGATAGTTAAAATGTTGGCATTATCCTCTTAGTGTCTTATATCAAATTCAAAACTAGTCATTCAGAGTTTTACAGAATTACTTTCAAAAATGTTATTCACGAAATCAGAATGCTAAAAATTACCATCACGCAGGTGCTGCGTAAATTGTGCATTTTTCCTACGTACTGTTATATTCTCAAATTCTATTTCTGGCGAAAAGAGAGGACTTTGCAAATATTTAAGCTGGGCTTGAGATATTTAGTGGTTATACAGTGGAAATCGTACGTGTAGGAGTGGAGGTTAACTGAATGATGAAAAGTTCAAATAATTCGGCGAATACTCTATTTAGGGGGAAAAAGTGTAAACGTTAATTCTAGTATATTACTTTATTAATAACTTGAATTAGGCATAATCGTGCCATATTTGGATATGTCTCAGAATATCGTAGAAAACCTATTTTAGCTGATTTCAGGTACCCTCTCCCCCCCATTCTACTCATGGGGTTTTTGATTATAAATAGAGAATACCTGGTGATATGAGACCACAAGTGTTATAACAGCACTTGAGAAACCTGCTTAGTTTACGCAGCTCATGCGTGATGGACTTTTAGCAGATTTCCCTTAAGGGAAATCAGCTATTGAGGTCGTACTCATGACGCGATTTTCGAAAATTTTCTTCAAATGTCCATCGATCCTACCCAGGAGATGACGAAAATGAGGTCCGTTCAAAACTGTATATATATATATATATATATATATATATATATATATATATATATATTTGTCTGTTAACACTCTAGCGGTCGCAATTTTTGATTAATCGTCACCAAACTCGGTATTTAATCGTTTTATGTAAAAAGGAAGATCAAGTTCGTTAACGGCTGAAATCGGACCAGTGGGAGGGGGGGTTTAGAGGGGGGGATTTTCAAAAATTCAAAATATCTCCGTTATTATGCATCGGATCGAAAAATTGTATAGAACCAATCTTATTGCAAATTAAATGTACTATAAATATTGTTATATGCATTTATTCTCTATCTTGAATATTAACCGAGATATTTGCATTTGTAATCTGCGTGTGGTCACCAGTAGGCCATGTTCGGACTTTCCGCCGAGAGCTCTGACAGCCGTTTCCATAACTACTCGTCCCTCGTGAATAGGTTTAGAGGTTAGGTTAACTGTTTTTTGGGGCTAGAGACTACTGGGTTATTACGCCCTAAATAATGTTTTAGGTTTAGAGGTTTCTTACTACTACAGTTGTTATTAGGCAGATTTCTCTATTGCAAAACATCACGTGGGAAATCTGCTTAGTTTACGCAGCCCCTGCGTGACGGACTTTTGATTATTGCCGTACACCCCCATTGCCCCTGGCTTATTGAAGAACTTAAGGTTTACTTTAACATGGGCCGGTTAAATAACATTCCCCTCCAATAACCTCTTAAATATTAGTTGTATGAAAAACTTGCCAAAACCAAACTCTTACAGATGTAATTTTCTCATAGAGTACCACTAAACACTTCAACTTCTGATTAAATTTCAAGTCTTATTACAGGAAAAATATAGAATAGGTAACGCTGGGCAGTAACTTCTGGATCAAGTGGGTAATCTGCTCGTTTTAGCCAATTCTCAAAGTGACGGACTTTTCTTTTCTTCACAGGCCAGCTTTGACCACTAAAGATGTCAATATTTGTTTCTTGACAAAAAGTTGAAACATGTAGTTTGGGCTTAATATCACAGAAACTGTGACCGGAAAACCTATAGATGGATATATCGACAACACAGTCTGAAATCCAAAATTTATTTCTATAAGATTTACTGCCAAAAATAATTGTTTGCCATATTAATAAACCTGAGTCTTAAGAAAAGTAATGAAAACAAATTTCATCATTTAATCAACTGCTTCAAACATATAGGTTCTTCTAACTGGAACAATATTGCTTTATGAACTGAGATCATAACTATTGAGTCAATAAACCACAGATTATCTTACCAAAGGTGTGAGATGTAATTTGATGGCGAAAGGAGAATTGTGCAACTCACCTGTAAAAGAAAAGGGTTCTATTAGTTTAATATAATGCAGACATTGCTTGCCAAAGGGGTATTAATATATCTATATATAAATGAATGTTTGTCTGTATGTCCTTTATAGAATCGTAAACGGCTGAGCCGAATTTTATGAAACTTGGTATGTATATTAATACTAACCCAACGTCGGTTTTATGCTATACAAATGTTCTCTTAGACGAACAGGAGTGGCGGTTATAAGGGAGGCATGAAATTAAAAATAGTGATATTTGGTTTCCTATTGGTTTTTTAGGCAAATATGCACATAACAAAAGTCGTTTATTTTGTTATTCAGAGAAGCTTTAATTATATACACTTTGGTCGTATACCGAAGTATAAATGAGTTATACACTAAAAACTATAGTGGGAGTCAAGAATTTTACATGGCACAAAAGACTCAACCGAACTTAACGAAACTCCGTATGTGATTTGGTAATAATACCTCCCTGATTATAAGCTATATTAAAATTTCGAAGTAGGAAGAGGAGTGGGGGTTGTAAGGGAGGTCTGAAATATTAAATCGCGATATTTTGCAACCTATTCATTTTTCGGCAAACGTGCTTATTTCAAAAATTGTTTTTTTTTTTTTTTGTTATTTAAAGTAACTTTTGTTATATGTAATTTTGTCGTATAATGAAGTATAAATGAGGTATACACGAAAAACTATAAAGTCAACAATGTTATAGGACAAGAAAGACTAAATCGAAATCAACGAAACTCCGTATTTTCGACTATAAGCTATATTATCGTTTTTAGGAACCGTCAGGAGTGGTGGTTCTTAGGGAGGCATGAAATGAAAAATTGTCTTATTTCGTTTCCTATTGTTTTTTTGGCGATCGTGCACATAATTAATTTGATCTTTAGAGTAACTTTTATTATATAATTCTTTATTGTAATTTAGTAATTTAGATGGTGGCGTAGCAATGCGCGCAGGGTATAGGCTAGTATATAGTATATATATGAATCGATGGAAATTTGATATTTTTTTTTGAAAATGGCGTAATGATTACAAACTGAATAGCTCTTTTAACGTTAGCGAAAACTGCTAATGAAGTAGCTTTCTGGCAGATATAGATGATTTTGAAATTTCCCATTACTGATTAAAAAATTGTCATTATAGTTTAAAATTAGAGCCCCCCCCCTTCAATAAATGCACAAAAATGCTTGGTTAGATCACTATGTATATAAATGTAAGGAGTGTAGTGTATGTCTAAAGATGGGAGATTCAGCGGACGAAGTGATTCACTCACATCCTCTGTTTGTGTTCCAGCTCCAGCAAAGCATACTGATCAACTACAGAGTTAACGAACTCACTCAATGCCACTCACCAACTCCAGCTTGCACAATACAAACTCAAAGTATATTTTACAACTAAAGTAGACAGTGATATTAGGTTATGGCAAATGAGTTGGTCTCTGACACTGCCTTTTTCCCAAATAAATGTTCTCCTGGTGGATACGTGGGAACAAAAAAAAGTCCGTCACGCAGAGGTTGCGTGAACTAAGCAGATTTCCTTCATGAATATTAATAATAGATAAACCTTCATACTGCTAACACAACACCACCGTGATAAAAACAAACGATAATAAGAAACTTTTCGCCCGGAAGCGTCTGAAATGTAAACATACAAGGCTGGCAACAGCTCAGCGGAAAGAAAAACAATAACTGAAACATATCAGAATATAACATATTCATTTTATTGGAAACTATGTACTATACCTAGTACTGTAATTTATAATGAATCAGAATAATTTTTATCTCAATCAATCAAATTTTAGTAGTCCGAAAATTTATGACGGGGGCGATCACAAGAACATATTTGCATCTATCTCGTATAATAAAGGTCTCTGAAAAACAATATTTGGTATTTAAGCTTCGAATAATGTGGTTTATTATATAACAGAATATTGTTTATGTAACATGAGTAGAAGTGGGGGTATACTAAAGGTTGAAAAATGCACATATCTTGGTTAATATTCAAGTTAGAGAATAAATGCATATAACAATAATTATAGTAAATGTAATTTGCAATAAGATTCATTCTACGGAGATATTTTTAATTAATTTTCGAAAATCCTTCCCTCAAAACCCCCCTCTCATTTGTCCAATTTCACCTATTAACGAACTTATCTTTATTTTTCCATAAAACGTTAAATATCGATTTTAGTAACGATCAAGGAAAAATTGTGACCGCTAGAGCGTTAAAAGACAAATATAATTTTGAAACGGACCTAATTTTCGTCATCTCCTGGGTAGGATCAATGGCCATTTGAAGAAATGTTTCAAAAATAGTATATGAGTACGACTTCAATAGCTGATTTCACTAAGGAAAATCTGCTAAAATGTTATTCATTAACGTGCACTTTATGGTACTGAGGCAAATAAGGAGGGGTTGAGTACAGGTTTTACTACCCTTTTATAGCCAGTCTTCCTATTCATATTGCCTAGACGGGAATCGAACTCACCAATCGATTTTACAACATGATGAGATTAAGAGCTAGGACAAACACATGGCTAACCCGAAACCCTAAGAAGGTGAGATATGTCCGCTTCAGAAACACCAATAAATTGAGACTGCAAGTTTAAAGAAGAAGAGTGAAGTAATAATTTAGTCTTTTTCTTCAATACCAAGTTTCGCATCAACATCAACAGCTGCTGGCAAATTACCTTAAAACTATTGGAATGGAATAAATTAAAATTTAGAACGAATATATCTATGAATGAAGGAGGGAAGGGGAGGGGTATTGTTTGACCTGGGAGTAATATAGTAAGTGTGGGAGGAACTTTCTAAATTAGCCTATACTTTCACCGCTCCTCTCACTCTTTCTCTCTCAATAACTCATCTCTCTCTCTCTCTCTCTCTCTCTCTCTCTCTCTCTCTCTCTCTCTCTCTCTCTCTCTCTTCTCTCTCTCTCTCTCGGCTCTCTACCTCCTCTCCTCTCTCTCTCTCTCTCTCTCTCTCTCTCCTCTTCTCTCTCTCTCTCTCTCTCGCTCTCTACCCCTCTCTCTCTCTCACTCAATCTCTCTCTCTCTCTCTCTCTCTCTCACTCAATCTCTCTCCTCTCTCTCTCTCACTTCTCTCTCTCTCTCTCCTCTCTCTCTCTCTCCTCTCTCTCTCTCGCTCTCTACCCTCTCTCTCTCTCCACTCAATCTCTCTTCTCTCTCTCTCTCTCTCTCCACATCAATCTCTCTCTCTCCTCTCTCTCTCTCTCTCTCTCCACATCTCTCTCTCTCACTCTCCTCTCTCTCTCCATCATCTCCTCACTCTCTCTCTCTCTCTCTCTCTCTCTCTCTCTCTCTCTCTCTCTCTCTCTCTCTCTCTCCCTCTCTCTGTCTCTCACACCCTCTCACTCTCTCGCTCCATTTCTAGAAATATTTAATAGCTTATCAAAATAAAATTCTTTAAAGCATTATTACGGTTTTCGGGTGGTGATGTGTCCGTGGCTGACTACGGAAAAAATATATATAAGTTGGTTAAAATATATATATAAAAGTTTGCTTTTACACCATCTCTAAGTTCCTGGAGTTTAAAGGGGGAAATTTTGAACATTCAAAATATCCCGTTATAACACGTCGGATCGAAAAATTGATTTGGACCAATCTTATTGCAAATATAATGATCTGTAAATGTTAATGTTATTAATATGTTTTTTTTTCAGTATCATGAGTATATAGGGTAAGGTTAAATACCAAATATTGTTTCCATAGAACATTCGTTGAGCGATGACACCATAAATTAAGGTTTTACGTTCTTGTTTCAAAATGTTCATTCGATCTACACCATACTCGATATTTAACCATTTAGTCAACACTAAAAATGTTATTGACTGAAATCGGTCTTGGAATATTGGGGCTTTGATAATTCAAAACCACCCCTAACCATCCCTTCTACACCTAGATTTTTTTTCATATATATATATAGATAGATAGATAATATGTGGTGAGATGAGATCAGTAGTGTGCTATTCTACCATGTGGGAAATCTGCTTAGTTTACGCAGCCCTTGCGTGAAGGACTTTACTTTTTAAACCCCGTACAATAGAAAGTCCTTTACCACTATAACTCATGAAATGATGGTACATTAACAGTGTAACTTGGTCATAGTGCTCACAAAAAACGACTGTCTTAGTCGAAAGTTAAGGCGGGAAAAGTTAATTGTGAGGCTGGTGTCGAAAACATCCTCTGTCGAAACTTGCCGGACTCACCTTGTCAGAGAAATGAAACAACACCCCTCCCCCATCCTCATGCTCAATTATAACTGCCTCTAATATCAATCCCAGTTATCACATCAACGCAAAGATAATTAATTATAAAAAGAAAAGAAAAAAAACAAAGCTGGAAACGAATATTACACAACATTAATCCTTCGGGCTATATTATTCATATTCAGTGCAATTATCCACTTCAGAGTCGTAATAATATGAATTGCTTTAACTCGAGCACGACCCTTTTAAAAACTTAATTAATGTCTGTCAAGCAGGATTCCGTCAGCAAAGAAGATTTCCCAAATATCCACCTGCTACTGATCTCATCCCGCTATACATATATTCTCTAATCCAAAAAAGTTAAGCCCGTCACGCAGGGGCTGCGTAAACTAAGCAGATTTCCCACGTGAAGTTTTACAATAGAGAAATCTGCCTAATAACAGCTGTAGTAGTAAGTAACCTCTAAACCTATTCACGAGGGGGACGAATAATTACAAAAACGGCCGCCAGAGCTCACGGCGGAAAGTCCGAACATAGCCACTGCTGCCGAGCACATGCAGAATACAAATGCAAATATCTCAGTTAATATTCAAGATAGAGAATAAATGTATATAACAATATTTATAGTAAATTTAATTTGCAATAAGATTGATTCTATAATATTTTTCGATCCGACGTATAGTAACGGAGATATTTTGAATTTTCAAAAACCCCCCCTCCCACTGGTCCGATTTCAGCCATTAACGAACTTGATCTCTCTTTATACGTAAAAACGCTTAAATATGAAGTTTGGTAACGATTAAACAAAAATTGCGACCGCTAGAGCGTTAACCAGACAAATATATATATATATTATATATATATATATATATATATATATATATATATATAGATAATATAGATATATATCTATATATATATTTTATATATATATATTATATATAATATATATATATATATCAATATATATATTATATATATATATATATATCTATATATATATATAGATATAATTTTGAACGGACCTCATTTTCGTCATCTCCTGGGTAGGATCGATGGACATTTGAGGAAATTTTTCAAAACTCGCGTCATGAGTACGACCTCAATAGCTGATTTCCCTTAAGGGAAATCTGCTAAAAGTTAAGCCCGTCACGTAGGTGCTGCGTAAACTAAGCAGACTTCCCACATGAAGTTTTACAATATAGAAATCTCCATGCGAGAGCCGAACACTTACGGCAAAGGGCCGAACTAGCTTTTCGCTGGAACTTAGTCCCCCCGTCGTCCGTTAAATTTAATAAAAATGCCAATATCTCGGTTAATATTCCAGATACAGAATAAATGTATAGAATAATATTTATAGTAAATTTAATTTTTAATACGATTGATTCTGTACAATTTTTCGATCCGACGTATAGTAACGGAGATATTTCGAATTTTCGAAAATCCTCCCCTCTAAACTCCCCCTCCCTCTTGCCCGATTTCAGCCGTTAACGAACTTGATCTTTCTTTTTACAAAAATTGTGACCACTAGAGCGGTAACAGACAAATATATATATATATATATACAGTTTTGAACGGACCTCATTTTCGTCATCTCCTGGGCAGGATCGATGGACATTTGAAGAAAAATTTCAAAAATCTCGTCATGAGTACAACCTCAATAGCTGATTTCCCTTAAGGGAAATCTGCTAAAAAGAAGAAATGTTCCATCATTGTTAATAGCATAAGATTAACTAAGAATAGATGTAAGAATTAACAGATGGTAAATAAATTAAAATTAAGATGTATATTAAAATATAAACAAAGATATAAATGAGGATATAACAATATTTACAACTTACATAAATACAATTTAGTCACAAAATGGAGGTACTTATCCAAAACGAGAGTTCTAGATATTACTGGGCGATAATAACCTAGTAGTTGTTAGCCCTAAAACCTTTTGAAATAAACAGACTATTTCGTGCCCATAGGTCAGAGGTAGATCGTACGGTCATTTAAAGTAATCGTATCACTAAATGAATATTGTTGTGGGGTCAAATAGTATTTTAAATGCAATAAATAATTTATATAGTACATAAAGTAAAATCCATTATTAGGATTATAAAATCTGCCATAATAGTTTATAGGCTATGCCTTGTAGTTGCAACCATTGTGTTCTATCGGAAGCTACCTCTTTTCATATTACTATATTCACCGAAATACATAAGATGCTTCATGTTTTCAAAATATAATTTTCTAGGCCTTCCTCTTCCCCTATGCCCAAGTATCTTTGCTTCAAATGTATTTGTGATGAAGACGTTGTGCCTTATGACATACTCCAGAAGTTCCGTTCTCCTTTTTTCCATGCCTTTTGATAAGAGTTTTGTTCTCACTTACCTCATTCAGAACTTCCAACTTGTTCTAGTGATTCTACTCCTGATCCACATTTCTATTGCTTCCAACCTATTGCATTCCCTTTTGCGGAGAGAGTCCAACTTTCGCTCCCGTGAAGTAATAAACTCCATGCGAAAGACTTAGTACTAAATTTTGTTTAGTATCCATTCTTATATGATTATTAGTTAAAATACTCCTTTTAGCAGATTTCCCTTATGGGACATCAGCAATTGAGGTCGTACTCATAACGCGAATTTCGAAATTTTTAAATTTTTCTTCAAATGCCCATCGATCCTACCTAGGAGATGACGAAAATGAGGACCGTTCAAAAGTATATATATATATATATATATATATATATATATATATATATATTTCTTTTACCGTTTTATGTAAAAAGAGAGATCAAGTTCGTTAACGGCTGAAATTGGATCAGTGGGAGGGGTTTAGAGGGGGAATTTCGAAAATTCGAAATATCTCCGTTACTATACGTCGGATCGAAAAATTGAATAGAAACAATCTTATTACAAATTAAATTAACTTTACATTTTATTATATACACTTATTCTCTATCTTAAATATTAACCGTGATATTTGCATTTTTGTGCAAGTGTAACGGACGAGCTATGGTCGCTTCTGTTTGTTCCCGCCGTAAGCTAGTTCGGCCGATTCCGTTACTGTCGGCACTCGTATGGAGATTTCTTTATTGTAAAACTTTACGTGAGAAATCTGGTTAGTTTATGCAGCCCCTGCGTGACGGACTTTTGCTTTGTAAGGCTTGTTTAGCAAGTCCTATTCTCCTATCGACTTCAGCTTTACTAACATTGTATTCAGTGATGATGCTCCCTAGGCAACAAGACTCCTTTACTTTTTCAAGTGTAATGTTTCCAATTCTAATATTTGTATTTCCTTGGCTTTGCTTTTCCACTCATGCGACTCCTTGTGCAAATGAAACATAATCTTCAATAGATAATTACTAAAACTATTTCGTGTGTTAGAAAAGTTGGTAAAAGCCTTTTAGCCATCGTGACTTAAGAGGCTGGTTAGCATAAGACACAGCTGTGATGAAAATAATAGCGTCGTTTCTCAGCTCTTCTAGGGGTGAGTGGGTGTAATTTCACAGACCGCTGACTGACATGAGAGCTGTTCCCCGGGGTTTTTATTGTATTTCGTTCATTTTGTATTTTTACCTAAATAGCATGGCATTATTATACAATTAGTGGCCATCCTCCATGACTCGACGAGGTTATGGCGCCAGTTCTTCTCCGATTGCAAGTCGACTTCAACAAAAAGGGGTCGTTAGCAAAGTTTTACTTTGGAAAAGTTTCTGTGCTGTTAGCCCGGGTCGCATTGTTATATCTAAGTCTCCAGGACCTAGTAACTTTCCGAATCAATGATGACAAAAAGTCTGTCTCGGAAAACAGATGAGTAGAAGGCGTTGGGGGGAGGGTATTGATGGCTAAAAATAAGAAAGTTCAAATAACTCCCTGAATACTTGACTTACGAAAAAATGCATATAACAAAAATTGTGGAAAAACAATAGTTTAACAAGATTGGTTCCATAAAATATTACGTTCAGTCTCATAATAAAGAAAATATTTTGAATTTTAGCAGCTATTGAGGTCGTACGCATGACGTGAATTTCGACAAATTTCTTCTAATGTCCATCAATCCTACCCAGGAGATGAAGAAAATCAGGTCCGTTCAAAATTATATATATATATATATATATATTTGTCTGTTAACGCTCTAGCGGTCGTAATTTTTATTATTAATCGTTTTATGTAAAAAGGAAGATCAAGTTCGTTAATGGCTGAAATCGGACCAGTGGGAGAAGGGGTTTAAAGGGGGGATTTGAAAATTCGAAATATATCCGTTTTTATTGCGTCGGATCGAAAAATTGTATAGAATCAATCTTGTTGGAAATTAAATTTACTATAAATATTGATCTATACATTTATTCTCTATCTTGAATATTAACCGAGGTATTTGCATTTGTATTCTGTGTGTGGTCGGCAGGAGTTGGCTACGTTCGGTAGTTTCCGCCGAGAGCCTTGGTGGCCGTTTCCGTTACTGATCGGCACTCGTGAATAGGTTTAGAGATCCCTTACTACTACAGTTGTTATTGGGCAGATTTCTCTATTGTTAAACTTGACATGGGAAATCTGCTTAGTTTACGCAGACCCTGCGTGACGGACTTTTTGAATTGAGAAAACGGCCGACCTAGCTTTTGGCGGGAAACTCATTATCATGCGTTATCCGCCCCGATTTCATAAAATGGCAAATATCTCGGTTAATATACAATATAGAGAAAACATGTACGTAACATTATTTATAGAACATTACCTTTGCAATAACATTAATTCTATACAATTTTTCGATCAAATATAAAATAACGGAGGTTTTTCGAAATTTCTATCCTCTAATCCCCTCCCACTGGTCTTATTTCTGTCATTAATGAACTGATGTTTATTTTTATATAAAAGTTTTACATTTCGAGTTTCGTAACGATCAAACGAAAATTGTGATCACTAGAGTGATAGCAGAAATTTATTTTATACAACATATTTGGATTTAACCTTGTAATGAAGTGGTTCATGATATAACAGCTTATTCTTAATATGACATGAGAAGAAGTGGGGGTTTGCTGAAGGCTAAAAACTAAAAAGTCCGTCACGCAGGAGCAGCGTAAACTAAGCCGATTTCCTCCATGAAGATTAATAGTAGATAAACCTAAATACTGCTAAAACAACACCACCGTGAATATTAATTAAATAAATGCAAACTGTAATAAGAAATCTTCGGCTCATCAGAAAGAAAAAGAATAATTGAAACATATCAGAATATAGCATATTCATTTCATTGAAAACTATTTACTATATCTAGTACTGCAATTTATAATGAATCAGAATAAAGTTCGTCTCAATCAATCAAATTTTAGGAGTCCAAGAAGTTAAGGGGGAGGGGGGGTCACAAGAACATATTTCCACAAGGTCTCTGGAAAACAATATTTGGTGGCTTCGAATAATGTGGTTTATTATATAACAGAGTATTGTTTATGTAACACTAGTATAAATAGGGTTTACTGAAGGCGGAAAACTAAAACATGCAAACATCTGGGTAAATATTCAAGATAATGAATAAATGTATATAATAATATTTGTAGGAAATTTAATTTGCAATAACATCCATTCTATCACTTTTTCTATCCGACAGGAAAATAAAATAACAGTGATATTTCGAATTTTCAAATTTCTACCCTTCTAAACCCCCCTTCCCCTGGCCCGATTTCAGCCGTTAACGAACTTGATCTTTCTTTTTGCATAAAAAGACTAAATATCGAGTTTGGTAAATATATATATATATATATATATATATATATATATATATATATATTCAGTTTCGAACGAACCTCATTTTCGTCATCTACTAGGTAGGATCGATGGCCAATGAAGAAAATCTTTGAAAATTGTGTCATGAGTGCGACCTCAATAGCTGATTTACCTTACGGGAAATCTGCTAAAAATCTCGGTTAATATTCATGATAGAGAAAGTATGTATATAACAACATTGATAGTGCATTGAACTTGTAAAAAAGTAAAGTGATACCATTCTATAAAATTTTTCGAAGATATTAACAAACCATCAACTTCAACAGCTGACTTCTCTTAACGGAAATATTGCTAAAACGACAGTCACGCAGATTCTGTGTAAATAAAGCAGATTTCCCATCAGGTGGAATATCACACAGATGATGTCATCTCTCAATCTACTCCATATTCTTCCCTTTTTAAATAAAAATCCGTCACCCAAGGGCTGCGTAAAAGTTTTCCCACATGTTGGAATGTCATACTACTGATCTCTTATCACCATACATTCTCCATTTCCAAAAACAAATCCGATGAGTATAAGTCAAAAAAATCTTGATTGATAACGTCATAGGCTAGGTAGGATCAATGGACATTCTAGGAACGTTTTCGAAAATCGCGTCATGAGTACAACCTAGATAGCAGACTTCCCATTAGTGATATCGCCTGAAAGATCACTCGACGAAAACTCGCAATTATTTTCGAAAAGAGAAAATAGATAGTCGACCAGTATCTGCAGTTGATGAGCCCTTACCCCTCGGAGTCGGTCACGACGCCAGGAGTCGCAAGAAAACGTGAGCCCAGGCATCCATGTTCTATTGGCATCAGTGGAAATCTACGGCACTGCAAGCCCATTGGATAAGAGGACGAGTTGGGCCTTAGAGAAATAAATATGAATCTCACGAATGTCACAGAGATGACGTCATTAGCATATACTATGCTGTATGTCTTCCATTGTTTGTTACAATTCTATTGCCGCAAAAAAAACAAAAATCAGTCACGCAATATCTCCGTGACCCAATCATATTTAGTATATATAGTATTGTTCAGGGGCTCAGGTTAGCCATGCGAGTTAAAGCGTTGACCTTTATCTCACATGGTAAACCTAGAGTGGCGAGTTCGATTCTTGCCTGGGCAAAGGAAATTATTTAGTGACGAAATTCATTAAATAACGTCCTAAAATCCCACCCTGGCTGGAAAAGGGTGGTAACCTGTAGATAACCCGTCCCAATTAGCCTCAGTTGCAAAAAGTGGACGTTAATAAATAATAATAATATAGTTTGTTCTATACAAATTTTGTGTATCATGAATATTAACCAAGATATTAGGATTTTATAGTATTAACACCCACTCCTACTCATGTTATATTATTAATATGCTGTTATATCGAGAACCATTTCATCCCGAGGTTAAATACCAAATATTGTTTTCATTGAAGTTTTACTTTGTGAAATATATGCTAATACGTTCTGTTGACCTGCCCCCCCCTACCTTTTTTTGTTCTTGGATTAATGAAATTAGAGTGATTGGGATAAAAATTATTCTGATTCATTGTGAATTACAATACTAGTTATAGTAAATAGTTCTTAATGAAATGAATATGTAATATTCAGATATATTTCAGTAATTGTTAGCAGATTTCCCTTAATGGAAATCAGCTATTGAGGTCGTACTCATAACGTGATTTTCGAAACCTTTCTTCAATTGTCAATCGATCCTACCCTACAAAATTATATATATATATATATATATATATATATATATATATATATATATATCTGTTAACGCTCTAGCGGTCGCAATTTTTGTTTGATCGTTACCAAACTCCATATTTAAACGTTTTATGCAAAACGACAGATCAAGTTCGTTAACGGATGAAATCGGACCAGTGGGAGGGGGAGTTTAGTTCGAACATTCGAAATATCTCCGTTACCATACGTCGGATCAAAAGATTGTATAGAATAAATCTTACTGCAAATTAAATTTCCTATAAATATTGATATACATTTATTCTCTATCTTGAATATTAACCAAGGTATTTGCATTTTTATTAATTGTAACGGACGAAATGAGATCGGCTAACTTCAAGTCTAGTCGTGAGTTTCCGTCCATAGCTAATTCAGCCGTTTCCGTAACTATTCGACTTTCGTGAAATTTCTCTATTGTAAAACTTCACATGGGAAATTTGCTTAGTTTAGCAGTCCTTGCTTGACGGACCTTTTTCATTTCCAGTCTAGAATATTTCTAGCTATTAAGTTCTCATAGGTTGGCTGGCCTGTTTCTTTACAATTCATATGCTTTCCGTTGGGAGATAACTGAAATATTTCCCATTAGCTTTTGTATTTATACACTTAATATTCACGGTGGTGCGTTTGTTGCCAGTATGTAGATTTACCTGTTGTAAAACTTCACTTGGGAAATCTGCTTAGTTTACGCAGCCCCTGCGTGACAGGGTTTTTTTAAGGTTATGATATGTGGAGACAGAGCTTACTATACGATCATTAAGACATATGATTATTAAGTCTAACCTTTTCAGTATAACTTGAGTTTTGTTCTAGTCTAGTTTAATCAATATAGTTGGTGATCATGTCTTGTTATTATTTAGATACATTTAAACAATTTATATAGTAGAATATCATTGATGTGTGTGTAGTCATGTGGTTCACTTTCATTAAAGTGAGTCATAAGACCGAGAGATGAGAGTGAGGGTGAGAATAAAGGCCTATAGAGAACAGAGCCCATTGTAGCAGTGGCGTTAAAATCCCCTCGGGCTTGGCTTGGTTATTTTTTTTTTGTTTCATTTTTCTAATTTACCTTCGAGCTCGCTCCATAATGGAAGTATGTCTTTGGACAATGGCTGCCTATATCACCTTCACTCTTCCTTCATATAAATTACTCCCATCTCTTGTTACGTCGGCTCATTTTCTACAATAATGCCACCGGATTCTTGGACGCGTTCGACGGAGAAAACCCCCGGGTTTCAAAGGGCATACATAAGTGATGGCCGAATAAGAATAGTCCAGGCAGGACGTTTATGTCGTAACACGACAATAACTTTTGATACGTATTATATTAAACTAAGTGGTGTAAATAATGCAGACAGCGGCCCAAGGAAGAATCTAATTTTAAGGATATTGTTATATTAAAAAAAAAAAAAAGCCCTCAACCAGGGATTGAGTAGACTTCCCACCTTACCACATTAGTCTAAGCTAAAATACTAAATATTGTTTTCTTTGAACAATGACTGGGTGATATACGTGCAAATAATTTCGGATGTGATTAAAGATTTTACGTTCCAAACTACAACATTTTAATTTCATCAACACGACACGAAGTTGAAAAGAGGAACAGCCGATTGAACCCAATGGCTGCAACGCAAAGTGTGAACATGAAGTTTGGTGGCGGATTTCGTCCGTATGAGATTCTAGATTTTTATATTATAATTTATTTTTCGTTCGGTTAGCATTATAGTCCTCAGGGATCGTAAGAGACACCTTAATGAGACGCGAGCGATTAGCGATCAGAGTTTTAAAGAGTGAGTGCTCAACTCGGCGTAGAACTCTGTTAACCAAGCAGGACCAAGCAGAAAGGGTTGTCTCCAGTAAACTGGCCCGTCAGTTTACTCTGGAGTCAACCAAGCATTGTACGCGAGGGGTCTGTTGACAGTTCACCGTGTCTCACGGGATCTAATATTGCTGCCTGTGTACGGGATCAAAGAAAGTTATAACCGTTACTCATTCCGAGGGGCTGTCAGATATAGTCGTTCGACTCCCGCTGATCCAAAAGCACAGCGACACTAGCGCGCTCCGGTAGCGAACTTCTGAACTAATGTTCTCTCGCGGTGGGGATCGAAATTGAACCTATTTTTACTTTCAGATTACTACCGGTAGTCTCAGATGTACCCACGCATTAATCCACACGGTCAACGATAACATCCAACCTACAGTTAATAATTAAGATAGTAAAAGACATATATTACAGAATTATAGTACACTACTTTTGCAATACATTGATTTTATGCAATTTTTCGATCCGCCGTAAAATAACGGCGCTACTTCGAACTTTCAAAATTCTCCTTTCAACCCACCCCGTCCTCCCACAGTCTGATTACGGACATAAACGAACTTTATCTTTAGTTTCGTATAAAAAGTTTAAATATAGAGTTTGTTAACGAACAAACAAAAATAGTGACCATTTGACCGATAACAGAGATACATTTATATAGTCATATGCTTGCATATGTATGTGTGTATATATATATATATATATATATATATATATATATATATATATATAGTTTTGAACTGACCTCATTTTCGTCGTCTCATGTGTGGAATCGATGGGCATATGACATTTTTTTTTGAAAATCGCGTTACGAGTATATCCTCGATATAGCGTATTTCCCATAAGGCGAATCTGGTAAAAGCACGAATTCACACAATATTTTTTTGGGCCTTTAAGAGCAATTAAGCTACCGTCTCGAGATTTCCCGTTAGGACATAATAAATCGCGGGGCAGGCGTCTCCCTTTCCGGTAGTATAATAACCGGTTCGGGTCGCCGACGGCCGTTAAAAAGGAAAAGAAAGAAAACCAAACAGACTTTTATAACGGAACTTAATAACTGGAGGAAACCATGAATTAAATCCCAAATATAGAGAGTGCAAAGACTCCGGAGAGAGGTTCCTGAGCTCCTCTAGATGGGAATATATTAAAAATTTCATCTCCTCGGAGAAAAGTATAATAAGGCTCGAAGGAATTTTAGCCTGCTCTCTGCCAAGGACGACTTCATCTGCTAATACATTCAAACCATTTTAGCAGATTTCTCTGCAGTGACTTCACTTACTGACGTGGTACTGTTTCGAAACATATCTTCAAATGCCCAACGATCCTACACAGGAGATGACGAAAATGAGGCCCGTTTAAAATAAAACATATACAAATTTGTCTGTTAACGCTCTAGCGGTATTGTTATATAATATATAATTCTTTTATGACAAGAGTAGGAATGTGGGTTAACTGAAGGCTGATAATCAAAAAATTCAAATATCTCATTTAATATTCTTATTAAAGGAAATATGTTTATAAGAACATTTATAGACAATTCAATTTTCTATAAGATTGGTCCGAAGCCATTTTTCGATACGACGTATAATAACTGAGAAATTTAAAATTTTCTAAATTCCTACCTCCCTACCCCTCTGGTATGATTTTGCCCGTCAAAGACTTTGACCTTTATTTTACAATAAATGCTCATATATCAATTTTGATAACGATTAATCAAAAAGTTCGAACGCTAGAGCGGTAATAGATAAAAATATATACTATATAGGTTCGATGAACTCAATAGAATAAACCTATTAAAGTTGTTCACACGAAAATATCGCCGATTTCAAGATATTCAAACAGAATTCTATATTAAACCTTTTTAAGGAGGGGTTTAAATCGCAAATTCGAATATTTTCGTATTTATAAGACGGATCGAAAGATGTTATATAAACAGTCTTGTTGCTTTGTTGATTCTAAAAGCTAAATACTACTAGGTTATCATCGCCCGGTAAAATCTATAACCCTTGCTTTGTTGATTCTTAAAGGTAAATACTACTAGGTTATCATCGCCCGGTAAAATCTATAACCCTTGCTTTGTTGATTCTTAAAGCTAAATACTACTAGGTTATCATCGCCCGGTAAAATCTATAACCCTTGCTTTGTTGATTCTTAAAGCTAAATACTACTAGGTTATCATCGCCCGGTAAAATCTATAACCCTTGCTTTGATGATTCTTAAAGGTAAATACTACTAGGTTATCATCGCCCGGTAAAATCTATAACCCTTGCTTTGTTGATTCTTAAAGCTAAATACTACTAGGTTATCATCGCCCGGTAAAATCTATAACCCTTGCTTTGTTGATTCTTAAAGCTAAATACTACTAGGTTATCATCGCCCGGTAAAATCTATAACCCTTGCTTTGTTGATTCTTAAAGCTAAATACTACTAGGTTATCATCGCCCGGTAAAATCTATAACCCTTGCTTTGTTGATTCTTAAAGCTAAATACTACTAGGTTATCATCGCCCGGTAAAATCTATAACCCTTGCTTTGTTGATTCTTAAAGCTAAATACTACTAGGTTATCATCGCCCGGTAAAATCTATAACCCTTGCTTTGTTGATTCTTAAAGCTAAATACTACTAGGTTATCATCGCCCGGTAAAAATCTATAACCCTTGCTTTGTTGATTCTTAAAGCTAAATACTACTAGGTTATCATCGCCCGGTAAAATCTATAACCCTTGCTTTGTTGATTCTTAAAGCTAAATACTACTAGGTTATCATCGCCCGGTAAAATCTATAACCCTTGCTTTGTTGATTCTTAAAGCTAAATACTACTAGGTTATCATCGCCCGGTAAAATCTATAACCCTTGCTTTGTTGATTCTTAAAGCTAAATACTACTAGGTTATCATCGCCCGGTAAAATCTATAACCCTTGCTTTGTTGATTCTTAAAGCTAAATACTACTAGGTTATCATCGCCCGGTAAAATCTATAACCCTTGCTTTGTTGATTCTTAAAGCTAAATACTACTAGGTTATCATCGCCCGGTAAAATCTATAACCCTTGCTTTGTTGATTCTTAAAGCTAAATACTACTAGGTTATCATCGCCCGGTAAAATCTATAACCCTTGCTTTGTTGATTCTTAAAGCTAAATACTACTAGGTTATCATCGCCCGGTAAAATCTATAACCCTTGCTTTGTTGATTCTTAAAGCTAAATACTACTAGGTTATCATCGCCCGGTAAAATCTATAACCCTTGCTTTGTTGATTCTTAAAGCTAAATACTACTAGGTTATCATCGCCCGGTAAAATCTATAACCCTTGCTTTGTTGATTCTTAAAGCTAAATACTACTAGGTTATCATCGCCCGGTAAAATCTATAACCCTTGCTTTGTTGATTCTTAAAGCTAAATACTACTAGGTTATCATCGCCCGGTAAAATCTATAACCCTTGCTTTGTTGATTCTTAAAGCTAAATACTACTAGGTTATCATCGCCCGGTAAAATCTATAACCCTTGCTTTGTTGATTCTTAAAGCTAAATACTACTAGGTTATCATCGCCCGGTAAAATCTATAACCCTTGCTTTGTTGATTCTTAAAGCTAAATACTACTAGGTTATCATCGCCCGGTAAAATCTATAACCCTTGCTTTGTTGATTCTTAAAGCTAAATACTACTAGGTTATCATCGCCCGGTAAAATCTATAACCCTTGCTTTGTTGATTCTTAAAGCTAAATACTACTAGGTTATCATCGCCCGGTAAAATCTATAACCCTTGCTTTGTTGATTCTTAAAGCTAAATACTACTAGGTTATCATCGCCCGGTAAAATCTATAACCCTTGCTTTGTTGATTCTTAAAGCTAAATACTACTAGGTTATCATCGCCCGGTAAAATCTATAACCCTTGCTTTGTTGATTCTTAAAGCTAAATACTACTAGGTTATCATCGCCCGGTAAAATCTATAACCCTTGCTTTGTTGATTCTTAAAGCTAAATACTACTAGGTTATCATCGCCCGGTAAAATCTATAACCCTTGCTTTGTTGATTCTTAAAGCTAAATACTACTAGGTTATCATCGCCCGGTAAAATCTATAACCCTTGCTTTGTTGATTCTTAAAGCTAAATACTACTAGGTTATCATCGCCCGGTAAAATCTATAACCCTTGCTTTGTTGATTCTTAAAGCTAAATACTACTAGGTTATCATCGCCCGGTAAAATCTATAACCCTTGCTTTGTTGATTCTTAAAGCTAAATACTACTAGGTTATCATCGCCCGGTAAAATCTATAACCCTTGCTTTGTTGATTCTTAAAGCTAAATACTACTAGGTTATCATCGCCCGGTAAAATCTATAACCCTTGCTTTGTTGATTCTTAAAGCTAAATACTACTAGGTTATCATCGCCCGGTAAAATCTATAACCCTTGCTTTGTTGATTCTTAAAGCTAAATACTACTAGGTTATCATCGCCCGGTAAAATCTATAACCCTTGCTTTGTTGATTCTTAAAGCTAAATACTACTAGGTTATCATCGCCCGGTAAAATCTATAACCCTTGCTTTGTTGATTCTTAAAGCTAAATACTACTAGGTTATCATCGCCCGGTAAAATCTATAACCCTTGCTTTGTTGATTCTTAAAGCTAAATACTACTAGGTTATCATCGCCCGGTAAAATCTATAACCCTTGCTTTGTTGATTCTTAAAGCTAAATACTACTAGGTTATCATCGCCCGGTAAAATCTATAACCCTTGCTTTGTTGATTCTTAAAGCTAAATACTACTATGTTATCATCGCCCGGTAAAATCTATAACCCTTGCTTTGTTGATTCTTAAAGCTAAATACTACTAGGTTATCATCGCCCGGTAAAATCTATAACCCTTGCTTTGTTGATTCTTAAAGCTAAATACTACTAGGTTATCATCGCCCGGTAAAATCTATAACCCTTGCTTTGTTGATTCTTAAAGCTAAATACTACTAGGTTATCATCGCCCGGTAAAATCTATAACCCTCGCTTTGGATAAGTACCTGCATGTTGTAAGTAAATTGTAAATATTGTTACATCCTCATTTATATCATTATTCGGCTAACAGTTAACTTGTTACGAGCGATTTTAATTTTTTTAGAGGGTTTCTTTCGTAAAACCTCGTTTCGAGGTTGCTCACGCGACGAAATTACCGAAAAATCTTTCAAATCTCCGCCTAAACCGAAGTGCAAAGTGCGACGTAAAAGTAAATATGTGTTTATATATCTGTGAATATGTTGTTGAATCATTTATAATTTCTTTGTTGGGACCTTCGGTTCTTATTTTATTTAATTTATGAAATTATTAATGGACTTAAAATATATCCAGTTTTTTCCATGTTATTTTTTTGGAGGTCTCACTTTTTCCTGTGGACATAATTACAGGATAGCTTAGTTTTATTTAACATTCTGCTAGTTATCTTTGTAGAAATCGAAATCTCAAGGTTGTCTATTTTATTTCATAGCATCCGATTCTAGAAATTAACATGATGAAACTGAAATATATTCCCTAAATTAATGGTACATTAGAAATAGCTAATTACGCAGCTCCTGCATTACAGACTTTTTATTTTACATATTTTATGTAAGATCGTACTACTACTATGATCTACTACGCAGGATCGGTGGACATTTGAACACATTTTTTGAATGTCAACAATATTTTTAGTAAATTCCGTCCATTACCACCGTAAAAAAAAACGTAGAAGTCCATAAGTACTAGCACCATAATAATGATTCTTCAATAACCAAATTCGTTCCACAAACAGTAAATAATTCTATTCTGTATTAAAATCCCAAGATGTCAAAGAATGAGCAATTTAAGAATAGAATACTTTCACCGCTATTGCACAAAATATCAAGAGAACCAATTTAAATAAAGTTGAAAAATTGTCAAATACTTACGTCATGGCATTTAACAAATCTTGTAAAGCACTCACCTGTAAACATAACAAATCAAAAATTAGTTCTTAAAATTTTACGAAATCCACGATATTTATCTTTTTATTATAACGAGAAATATTTAACATACATATTTTTTAATTGAGTCCTTTAATGGCTGAAATCAATTTAAATGAAAACAATAACAACTTTCCTTTATTTTTTAAGCTTGTTTTTCTTCATCTTTTCTTTTTTTGTTTTTATTTTATCAGCAGTCAAGTTGGGTGGACAAAGTAAATATACAATATTACTATTATTATATAGAAATATAAAAATTATTTTAAGGTTTTTAAAAACTAAATTTTGTAAATCAAGCCATTTTTGTAAGTTAGCGATTTGATTTATAAATTACGAAGAAGTGTCAGAAGAGCAGGAAGCATGTAAAATAAAAGACTCTGGTTTTTGTTTTGTGTAAATTGAACTTAACCATTGAATCTCTGGATTAATTTTAATCATAAATGTCAGAACACTACATATATATATATATATATATATATATATATATATATATATATATATATATATATATATATATAAAATAATACTAAAGCCTTTTTATTAGCTGGTGGGCATAAAATAAAAAAAGTCCGTCACGCAGGGGCTGCGTAAACTAAGCAGATTTCCCACGTGAAGTTTTACAATAGAGAAATCTGCCTAATAACAACTGTAATAGAAAGAAACCTCTAAACCTAAAACATTATTTAGGGCGTAATAACCCAGTAGTTTCTAGCCCCGAAACACAGTTAACCTAACCTCTAAACCTATTCACGAGGGACGGATAGTTATGGAAAAGGCCGCCAGAGCTCTCGGCGGAAAGTCCGAACATAGCCTACTGGTACCACACGCAGAATACAAATGCAAATATCTCGGTTAATATTCAAGATACAGAATAAATGTATAGAACAATATTTATAGTAAATTTAATTTGCAATAAAATTGATTCGGTAAAATTTTTCGATCCGACGAATAGTAACGGAGATATTTCGACTTTTCGGAAATCCCCCCCTCCAAACCCCCCCTCCCCGTGGTCCGATTTCAGCCGTTAACGAACTTGATCTTTCTTTTTACATAAAACGACTAAATATCGAGTTTGGTAACGATCAAACAAAAATTGCGACCGCTAGAGCGGTAACAGACAAATATATATATATATATATATATATATATATATATATATATATATATACATATATATATATATATATATATATATATATATATATATATATTTATACAGTTTTGAACGGACCTCATTTTCGTCATCTACTAGGTAGGATCGATGGACATTTGAAGAAAAATTTCGAAAATTCCGTCATGAGTACAACCTCAATAGCTGATTTCCGTTAAGGGAAATCTGCTAAAACATAACCTATAAATAACAATAAACATATTCTCTTTTTCTACATAAATCAAAATTAGCAGTTTATTATTTTTTTGTATTTTTTCAACTGATTTCCCTTAAGGAAAACCAAACTATGAGGACGTACCCGTGACGAAATTTTCATCAAATTTCCTCAAATGTCCATCGATCATAGACGGGCTGACAAAAATGAGGTTCTTTCAAAATTATCCATATATGTACTTATCTGTAACAGTTCTAGTGCTCTCAATTTTTGTTTGATCGTTACTAAACTCGACATATAAGGACTAGTGGGAGGGAGGATTTCGAAAATTCAGAATATTTCAGTTATTGTGAATGGGATCGTAAAATGAAATAGAATCAATCTTGTTAAACTATTGGTGTTCTACAATTGCTGTTCTATGCATTTTTCAATTCAAGCGATTAAGCGAGTTATTCGTGTTTTCAGCCTTCACCTCCCCCCCCGTTGGTTCTGCTCATCCAATAGAAATACGACATATACATATGGATAGATGAGACACTAGCACGTGCGAAATCTGCTTAATTTACACTGTCCTTGAGCGACAGGTACTTCTTTTTCCTTTTCTAGTTTTTAAATATGTCACTTTGAAGGCCTCAATCTATATATATATATATATATATATATATATATATATATATAAAATTGTAACCTCTGTCTGTACATTGATTTTTTTCGCGAAATTTCACGATAATTTTTCGTTTCACATGTCATAGACACCATAACTGCATTTTGTTTCTTTCGTGTCTGTTTGTTTGTTTGTTTGTTACCTTTTCACGCATAAACGGCTGAACCTTTATGAATTTTATGAAACTTGGTATATATATTACTACTAACCCAACTTAGACTTTAGGCTATATTAATTTTCTCTGAGACGAACAGGAATGGGGGTTATAAGGGAGGTCTGAAATTAAAAATAGCGATATTTCGTTTGCTATTGGTTTTTCGGCAAATATGCACATAACAAATGTTGTTTATTTTGTTATTTAGAGTAACTTTTGTTATATACACTTTTTTCGTATACCGAATTATAAACGAGATATAGACTAAAACCTATAGCGGAAGTGAACAATTTTATTTGGCAAAATAGACTCAACCGAACTAAATAAAACTCGGTATGTGTATTAGCAGTAATGCCTTCATTATAATAAGCCGTACCAACATTTTTAGAGACTGGCAGGAGTGGGGGTTATAAGGGAGGCCTGAAATTAATAATAGTGATATTTCGTTTCCTATTGGTTTTTCGGCAAAAATGCACATATCAAAAGCTGTTTATTTTGTTATTTAGATTAACTTTTGTCATATACACTTTCGTCCTATACCGAAATATAAATGCGTTATACGCTAAAAATGATAGCGGGAGCCAACAATTTTATTTAGCACACAAGAGACTCAACAGAAATGAATAAAACTCGGTATTTGTATTAGCACTAACACCTTCATTATCACAAGTCATACCAACATTTGTAGGAACGGGCAGGAGTGGGGGTTGTAAGGGAGGCCTGTATATAAAAATAGCGGTATTTCGTTTCCTATTGGTTTTTCTGCAAATATGCACATGACAAAAGTTGTTTAGTTTGTTATTTAAAGTAACTTTTGTTATATTCACTTTTGTTGTATAACAAATTATAAACGAGATATACACTAAAAGCTAAAGCGGGAGTCAACTATTTTATTCGATACCAACGGTTGAACCGATTCCAACAAAACTTGGAATATATAAATTAGCATTAATTCTTACATAGTTATAAGCTATATTAAAATGTTTAGGTTATAACGGGCGTGGGGATTATAAGGGAGGCCTGATAAAAATTCGGGATATTTCATTTTTTATGCCAAACCAACCACGGGTACTAGCCTTGAACACTGAAACGGGTAATTGTCAAAATATTGTGCAAAGTAAAGTCTTGCCGAAAAAATACCATTATCATCCCGGCTCAAATGAATTCCCGGGCGAAGCCGGGTACCTTAGCTAGTATATATATATATATATATATATATATATATATATATATATATATATATATATAATATAGTATATAGGATTCCCAAATATACTCTAATAGAGGTCCTCACCTCGTAATACTCATCTTAAATATTACACTGACCTTTGGGCATTAGTGGCGCTGCTGAAATAATGCAAATTGGTTCGATAACTAGGTATGATAAGAGTTATCAGTTGCAAGTTGCCGCGCAAAGGAGACCAGCTGGCCCATTGAGAGCTGGCCAGACCGGTTGACCCCAATGGCCGAGATCGAGGAATGGGGAAACTTTCACCAAAACAGTGCCGTCCTAAGGTCTTTGAACCAATCCACTTTGCTCTCACATTGAAGGTCTACAGGTAGTCACCCCGCCTCAATCAATGGTTCGGCTGTATATTTATTTTATATTTCCTATAACTAGGGTGTGGGAGATACCTTTTATTACATATATGAATGCGATGTCGCTAATATTTAAGATATCATGTTTTAATTATTTATTATTTTCAACATTTTAAAAATTAACTTCTATCACGAACAAACAAATTGCCCCTAACGCTGCAAAACTGTCAATGAGTTAAAAATAGGTACTATATTGAATCTATATGGTATAAATTAGTATAAATAAATTATCTTTGTTCAGTAGACTAAATATAAGTAAAAAAAATGTTAAGAGAAACGGTTTTATTGAAAAAAAATATACAGATATAATTTACGAAGAACATGTACTAAAAGCTTGAATCTAATCTAGGTCCCAGGTAGCTGTCATTATATCACTCTCCTATAAAATAATGATCAGACAAATAGAATTGTAGGGCGTGAGAAATTGCTATCAACCATTCATATGGGTATAAATTCAAATTTCAATCGATCCTACCTAGTAGATGACGAAAATGAGGTCCGATAGACTGAAAAATGCAAATATCTCGGTTAATATTCAAGACAGACAATAAATGTATATAAAAATATTTATAGACCATTTAGTGTGCAATACGATTGACTCTATGCACTTTTTCGATCCGACGTATAGTAACGGAGATATATATGATTTTCGAAAATCCCCCCTCTAGACCCACCCTCCCACTAATCCGATTTGAGTCATTAACGCACCTGATCTTTCATTTTACATAAAACGATTAAATATCGAGTTCGGTAACGATAAAGCAACAATTGCGACCACTAGAGCGTTAACACACACACACGTATATATATATATATATATATATATATATATATAATTTTGAACGGGCCTCATTTTCGTCATCCACTGGGTAGGATCAATGGACATATCAAGAAAGTTTTTAAAAATCGCGTCATGAGTACGACCTCAATAGATGATTTCCCTCAAGGTAAATCTGCTAAAAGCGAAATAGAAAATAGCATGTAAGAATAAATGATCATCATTTCAGTCTAGCACGTCATAAATTTGCATAATTTAGGCATTCACTTCTTACGGACTTTGAGGGAAATTAATTTAACTGGAATTCTAGAAAAGTATAAAAAATGTTTCCAAGAAGACTCGAAATAGAAGCTATCCTTGAACCTGGCTCCAGGATATTTCAGCCAATAACAGGATGTGTGTTAGATGAGATGAATAGCATCACTCGCCAGGATTGCCAACTGCACCCGGAACAGGTTAACCACACTATTATTAATCAGCGCTAACCACTTCCAGCCACTTAGCCACAACACCTGTAATTAACCTCCAGACTGTTAGAACAAATTTCAGATGCAGGTTCAGGCAGGCGATGCGTAAAGTAAGCAGGTTTCCCAAACACTATGATGAGGACGGCAACTAAATTTCTATACCCATTTCATTCACATTTTAGCAGATTTCCCTTAAAGGAAATCAGCTATTGAGGTCGTACTCATGACGCGAGTTTCGAAAAATTTCTTCAAATGTCCATCGATCCTACCCAGGAGATGACGAAAATGAGGTCCGTTCAAAATTATATATATATATATATATATATATATATATATATATATATATATATATATTTGTCTGTTAACGCTCTAGCGGTCGTAATTTTTGTTTGATCATTACCAAACTCGGAATTTAATCGTTTTATGTAAAAAGGAAGATCAAGTTCGTTAATGGCTGAAATCGGACCAGCGGGAGGGGGGGGTTTAGAGGGGGGGATTTTTGAAAATTCAAAATATCTCCGTTATTATGCGTCGGATCGAAAAATTATATAGAATCAATCTTATTGTAAATTAAATTTACTATAAATATTGTTCTATACATTTATTCTCTATCTTGAATATTAACCGAGATATTTGCATTTGTATTGTGTGGGTGATCGGCAGGACTCCATGTTCCGGACTTTCCGCCGAGAGCTCTGGTGGCCGTTTCCAGAACTATTCCTCCCTCGTGAATAGGTTTAGAGATCCCTTCCTACTACAGCTGTTATTGGGCAAATTTCACTACTGTGAAACTTCACGTGGGAAATCTGCTTAGTTTACGCAGCCCCTGCGTGACGGACTTTTAAATAACCAGATGATAAAATGTAACATAAGATTCGCAGCGATTCAGTTGCTTTAATTAAATTAAAGAGTCCGTCACGCAGGGGCTGCCTTAACTAGGCAGATTTCCCTCGTGAAGTTTTGCAATACATAAATCTACATACTGGTAACAAGCAATAAACATCACCGTGAATATTAAGTGAATAAATATAAACGGCAATGATAAATCGTTCAGTCAATTTTAATAACCTTTCAGTGCTGAACAGAATTGCTTAAATATATCTGAATATAACATATTAATTTTATTGAACACCATTTACTACATCTAATGCTTTAATATATAGAGAATCAGAATGAGTTTTATCTCAATCGCTCGAATTTTAGTAATCCACAAACTAAAGACGGGGATGGGACAAAACGTATTTGCATGTACCCCGTATAATAAAACAATCTTTATAACAATGTTTGATATTTACGCTTCGAATAAAGTGGTTTACATAAAAGGACAAAATACAGAGTATGGTAACGATCAAACAAGAATTTCTACCGCTAGATCGTTAACAGACAAACACATCACACACAAATATATATATATATATATATATATATCATATTGAACAGACCTCATTTTCGTCATCTCCTGGGTAGGATCGATGGACATTTGAAGAAATTTTTCGAAAATCGCGTTACGAGTACAACCTCAATAGCTGATTTCCCTTAAGGGAAATCTCCTAAAATTTATGTTATATCTCTCTCTCTAAGAAGAATATTTATTATTATTATTTATTAACGTCCACTTTTTGCAACTTAGGCTAATCGGGACGGGTTATCTACAGGTTACCACCCTTTTCTAGCCAGGGTGGGATTTTAGGACGTTATTTAATGAATTTCGTCACTAAATAATTTCCTTTGCCCAGGCAAGAATCGAACTCGCCACTCTAGGTTTACCATGTGAGATAAAGGTCAACTTCTAAGAAGAATAGAACTTGAAAATCATATGTCTTGTGTTTTTAAGTCATTATTTTCCAGCACACTTTGCATCTAGAATTATGTTTTATTTACAAGCTACAAAGCATTCCTTGAAAAAAAAAAACATTACAGCATCCACAAATTTACTGTACTTTGTAAGAACTCAGTCGTATGGTGCCAGATTAGCCGTGTGAGTTACATTTTTAGCCTTACATTGTAAACCCTGGGCAATATGAATTTATTTAGTGGTGGAAACCATTCAATAAAATCCTTTGTCCCACCCTGGCTATAAAAGGGTGGTAACCTGTAGATAACCCGTCCCAATCAGCTATAGGTACACAAAAGTAGACCTTAATAAATAACGTCATTACTAAATAAAAATTAAATTAATTCAGTGTAGCTCGGATTAGCCATTTGATTTAGGGTGTGGGTCTTAATAAACTCGGTAAACCTATTTACATGGGTTCGATTATCATATGGGCATTAGGAATTTATTTAGTGCAGAACTCTTTAAATAAAATCCTGACTCCCATTTTCACGTGAAATGGGTGGTAACCTGTAGATTCTCAAATTTCACGTTAATAAATATTATTATTATTTGTCAACGTCCACGTTTTTGCTACTATGGCTAATAATTATCTGCAGCCTTCCAGCCTTTCCATGCCAGAGTGGAACTAAGGTTTTCATTTAGTAAGTTCGTCACTAAAAAAATTCCCATAACCCAAACAGGAACAGAGCTCGCCACTCCAAGTTTACCATTTGAGATAAAGGCCAACGCTTTAACTCACAGGGCAAACCTGAGCCCCCGTTAACAAGAAACAATTTAATAAGAAGAACATCCTTTAAACATAGGAACCAAAAAAATTTAATATATCCCTCCTCAGCACCGTGAAGAAATTCTTTAGCTAATAATTTGTTGCTTGCATAAATGACTGAAGTCATCCCCTCCATACATAAACCTGGATCCCGTGGTTTGTCGGCTCAAAATTCAATTCTTGTCGACTGAAAGGCATCTTATGTTACGAACAAATCCGATGGTACGAAGCTAAAAGAAAATCAAGACAAAAAAATCCTTGGACCCTAAAGAAGTCGCCAGATCGCTCGTACTCCTTAAACTAACATGGAGCGGCATAAAAGGCTGAGCGATTGAGAACAAAGGAGGCGCCTTACAGAATAGCGAACCCACCCATCAAATGAGAAGAGTTAAACCAGCAAAAACTGTTTTAAAAGATACAAAAAGAAAAAAAACCTATCCCAGCTGTCACTCACCGCCCATTCAAACAAACCATTAATATCCGTTGGTCGAAAGACACAATGGAAGCGGCCAGAGAAAATAATGAAATTACAGAATCCTGTGTATAAAAGACCTAACTGACTGTCTCCACAGGTCCAATTTATTTCAACAAGAATGGAGGAGCTTTTCTATCTTGCTACCAGAATTATTTTCATTATTGAATCAAAAAGCGCATTACGTGATTTCTCATTTTAGTTCTGACGTTTTCATTCATTGGTTGTCAATCTAGGCTGTGCACTATTCTATTATTCTGCTTGAGAACTCAATTTTCTAGCCTCCAGAAGAATCATTTAGAATTTCCAATTTCTAAAACTATCAATAAGGTGCAACAGTCTTTGTAGGACTCCGTGTAGGGTAAGTAAATAGTCCTAGCCCCTGCAATTCTCTCCTCGAGTCATCCAGCTACTTCTGCGAAAGTCTGCCTTTCCTCCATTTTAGCAGATTTCCCTTTAAAAAATGAGGTCCGTTCAAAACTGGTTTTATATCTTTATATATATATATTTGTCTGTTGACGCTCTAGAGGCGCCAATTTTTCTTTGATCGTGGCTAAACTCGATATTTAAACGTTTTATATAAACCTAACGGCTGAAACTCGACCAGAGGGGGTTTAGAAGGAAAATTTTGAAAATTCTTAACATCTTCGTTATTATGCGTCGGATTGAAAAATTGCATAGGACCAATCTTATTAAAAATATAATGTTCCAAACATGTTATTGTACACTTTTTTTAACTATCTTGATTATTAACCGAGATATTTGAATTTTTTAGTTTTCGGCCTTCAGTAAACCCCTTATCCTACACATGTTATATTAACAATAAGCTGTTATATTATGAATTACTTTATTTGAAGCCTAAATACCAATGTTGTCATTGAACTTTTACGTTTTGAGATAGATGAAGGAAGTGGTAAATCTGCTTCAGTTTTTTTTTTTTTTTAATGTGGCTTGCAACACATACGTCAGTTTCCCTTTTAATTAATAACCTATTAATTAACGATAGAATTAATCGTGGAGGATTTGTGAAAATTATTTTAGAATCAGTTTTTAATAAGCTTAGAATGAAGTGATTCATGATATAACGGCTTATTGTTAATATGACATGATCAGGAATGGGGGTTTACTAAAGGATGAAAACTAAAAAGTAAATGTTATGAAACGAATCATGTTTACCTATGTGATGACCTACAATTATTGTTCTATACATGTTTTCGAAGCTCGTTTTATTATGTGAGTTATTCGAAGTTTTCAGACTTCAATAAACCCCCACTTTTAATCGTTGGATTTTTACTAAGAAGTAGAAAGTTTATGGTAAGAAGAGATCACAATAGTGTGTCATTCGAATAGGTGGGAAATCTGCAACCTCCGCGGGACTGAGATATTTGTTATTCGCTCAAGCGTTAAAGCAGAACGTTTTCATTTTGAATATATTATTCACGGTTTTATTCATAAGAGAGTTAAATAAATGCCAATGCAAATATAAAGTTCATATAATGGTTTATAAGCTCATTTCGAAACGCACATTAGCGAGACGATTGGAATCCCAGTACTGCTCAGACGCCGGAGGGCAAGTTTCTATAGGCAGGCAAAATGGTTGACCTTTCCAGTTATGTTCAGATGGGACAAGGCTTATGCAAGTCTGCAAATGTTGCACAATCTTCAACAAGTTGCAATTAATAATAAAGAAAATAGCTCGGCGGCTTTATTGTAGGTAATTGAATTCATTTCGGATTTATTTATTTCATCTCATTGCGATGCTCCGGTGCTACATGGAATCTACTACTGTACTCAAGAGGCCAGCTAATAAAGTTGGAGAGAGAGTGAGAGAGAGAGAGAGAGAGAGAGAGAGAGAGAGAGAGAGAGAGAAGAGAGAGAGAGAGAAGAGGGGGGAGGGAGGGAGGGAGAGAGAGAGAAAGAGAGAGAAGAGGGGGGGGGGGAGAGAGGAGAGTGAGAGAGAGAGAGAGGGGAGAGAGAGAGAGAGAGAGAGAGAGAGAGAGAGAGAAAACAGAGAGAGAGATAGGAGATAGAGAGAGAGAGAGAGAGAGAGAGAGAGAGAGAGAGAGAGAGAGAGAGGGAGAGTGAGAGAGAGAGAGATAGGGAGGGAGAGAGAGAGAGAGAGAGAGAGAGAGAGAGTGAGATTGAGAGAGAGAGAGAGAGTGAGGGAGAGAGAGAGAGTGAGAGAGAGAGAGAGGGTGTGAGAGGGAGAGTGAGAGAGGAGAGAGAGAGAGAGATAGTGAGAGAAGAGAGAGAGAGAGAGAGTGAGAGGAGAGAGAGAGAGAGAGAGAGAGAGAGAGAGAGAGAGAAGAGGGGGGGGGGGAGGGAGGGAGGGAGCGATGTTATATTATCATAGGGCCAGTGGTCCTTTCTTACAGACAATAGAAATACTCGCATATTACTATTCTATTTGCAGATTAGCTCAATAAACTATATATAAATGACATTTACTAATTACTTATTGCTAGACATATCAAAAATTAAAAGTAATATAAAAGTTGTTTTTTCATATCCCCATCTTGGAAGTAAGAAATTGATTAATGCAGACCCTTCGGAATGATGATGATGCTTTTATTTCTTCCGGTAAAGCATTTAACTCTCTTGCATTAACAACAGAGAAAGACTGGCGATATATGTTGGTTCTGGAGGCTGCTAGTTAGAAATTATTTACCAATTTTTCACTATGAACAGGAATGAATCTTTCATACCAATTTCTGGGCAATCCAGAATTCAGAATTTTCTTTTACACCTTAGAAGTGGTGCTATCCTAGAGCCTTTATGCACGAAGTAATGTAGCTCATCTCTCTTAGCATTGAATATTTATGTCAGTGCTCCATGCTCATGCTATGCTCTGTGTATTTTAGTATTGTCTAGTGAAAGAGAGAAACAGAGTGGAAGAGAGGGATTTGAAAGGTGGCAGTTGCTATAAATAATCCAAGAAATTTCTCTTAGGGCGTTAATGTAACTTATGAGGGTTAAAAGGGTATGAATCAATAATCTTTATTACTTGTACCTTTAAACCTTTATGGGCAGAGTTTCTTAGAGTGCAAATAAAAAAATCATAATAAACACAAACTCAAAATCTCAATAGCTGATTTCCTTAAGTTTTTTCAAGACGGACTCCACTGCCGACCTTTCCAATCGCTGCCCAGATCCGATGGGACAAGAGTTACACAACTGAGCAAGAACTGCCTTAAGCTATCATTAATAACGACGGCAAGGACATGACTGCTTTCTAATGGCGAGCACGATATCCGACTGACTTATCCAAAAATACACGGGAGAAAGTCAGCGATGAAAGTATTCCACAACTCAAGACCGGAATGCCTCGAATTAGAATTCTAGTTATTCCTAATTTAGAGTTTGGGAAGTATTTTTTTTTAATCTGGAAAGGAAAACCAGTTGGAAATCGAACCATGAAGCGTAATGGGGATTAGATATCACACAAAATCCAAGTAGAATAAAAAAGAATCATGTTTTTCTCTAAAAATAGAAGGTGATAAACCCAATACTTCCCTGTTTGGATAAAATATTCTGCGACTCTAGATGAATACATGAATACAGTTTTTCGGAATTAACTCTATTTTTCGCAGTTATTTTCGCCTAAATTCTTCAAATGTCCATCGATCCTACCCAGGGGATGACGAAATCCGGTCCGTATATATGTCTGATAATTTCTCCGTTCGAGACTTTATTTTATAACAATATGGATAGAATACTTATCACAACATTTTTCGAGCGGATGCATTGGAATAGATTGTATGTATCAATGAAATAATTTTAAATCAAGATTAGAAAAATATTTAATGCAGATTTAATTTGGCAGGAACACAAGGGAGTCATGTTATGTCTTGTCCACATGGGATTTCAGCACATTTCCCCTAAGGGAAATCTCGGATATAGAATTTCTACTCATGACGGGACTTGCGAAATATTTTCCTCAAATGTCCATCTATCCTCCCCAGGAGATGATGAAAAAACGGGGTCCTCTCAAAATAATATGAATATACATACACATATATTTGTATGTTAACGCTCTAGGGGCCGCAATTGTTGTTTGATCGCTACCAAACACGATATTTAATCGTTTTATGTAAAAAGAAAGATCAAGTTCGTTAATGGCAAAAATCGGGCCTGTAGGAAGGGGGTATAGAGGGGGAATGTTGAATTTTTGAAATATTTTCGTTACTATAATTTGGATCGAAAATTGTAAAAAAATACCCGACCTTATTGCAAATTAAATAACCTATAAATGTTCATGAATATGTACTTTCTGTAACGCGATTATTAACCGATATTTTGGATTTCTTACTTTTCACCATTAAGTAAACTCTTGTTATATTAACAATAAGCTGTTATATCATGACAATTTTATTCCCAATATTGTTTACAAGAGACCTTTATTATGAGAGAAAAATGGAAATCCGCTCTGTGGTGACGCCATCAATTAAGATTTTACGTTCTTGTCTCGAAAATGTTTCTTTATACCTTACTCGATATTTTCGTTTCCTGTAACTCTTAAGTTCCTAGTCATTAATTTCAAAATGAGTCGGACCGTAAAACATTATAGAACCAATCTTGTTAAACTATTAATGCCCTACAATTGTTATTCTAGCCATTTTTTCGTAATGCAAGTATTAACTGAGTTGTTCGTCGTGGCTTCTTGTTTTCAGTGTTCAGTCGCCCCTCCCTTGTACTCATCGACTTTTTACACAGATATAGAGAATATGTGGTGAGACGAGATCAAAAGTATGTTATACCAGCACTTGAGAAATCTGCTTAGTTCACACAGCACCTGCGTCGGCCTTTTAGCTATTGAGGTCGTACTCATGACGCGATTTTCGAAAAAAAATTTCAAATGTCCATCGATCCTACCCAGGAGATGACGAAAATGAGGTCCGGTCAAAATTATATATATATTTGTCTGTTTAGCTGTCGCAATTTTTGTTAGATCGTTACGAAACTTGATATCTAACCGTTTTATGTAAAAAAGACAGATCAAGTTCGTTAAGGCCTGAAATCGGACCAGTGAGAAGGGGGGGTTTAGAAGGGGGGTTTTTTGAAAATTCAAAATATCTCCGTTATTATGCATCAGATTGAAAAATTGTATAGATCCAATCTTATTGCAAATTAAAATTACTATAAATATTGTTATACACATTTGTTCTCTTTCTTGAATATTAACCTAGATATTTGCTTTTTTATGAAGTCTGTGGGACACGTGGTCGGGTATCGTTCGGATTAGTTCGGCCGTTTTCGTAACTGTTCGGCTTTGGTGGAAGCCTCTTCTAACCTTACCTATCGTTTCTAACCTTACGTTCGTTACTTTGTGACATTTATGCAAATGCGTTCTGTTCGTCCGCTCCCCCCCCCCTTCTTTAGTTCTTGAACTATTAAAATTGGAGTTATTAAAATATAAATTATTTTTACAATTCAGAAGCCGTTCCAGTTGGGAATTTATTAAAATTAACAGAAAGATTTCTCATTACCGTTTGTATTTACTTATGGTGGTGTGTTACTTGTATGCAGATGTCTCTATTGCTAAACTTCACGTGGGAAATCTGCTTAGTTTACACAGCCCCTGCGTGACGGACTTTATTTTAGTTCTTAGCCTTCAGTAAATCTTTCACTTCTGCTGAATGTCTTATAAGCAACATGCGGACACATTTATACACGACTTGCAGTAGAAGATCGTTATAACATTAACATGACATCAATTAAAGCTATAATTGCTAATAAAGAATAGTTTAATAGATAATCTGACTAATGAATGAATAAATGATTCCATTAATAGGATCTATCGATTAATGATGAATAATTATGAGATAGAGAGAGATAATCACACAGAGTGAAGGCACGCGAGACTCTTAGAGATGAAGGAAAAACTTTTCCCTAAACGGTCCTTAGCTCGTGTAATTGAGGGTAATAAGAAAGAAAACCTTACTTACATATAACAATAAGCTTTGCCGAAGGCTGAGAAGGTTATAAAGAGGACAATAGGGAGTGTGCATTGTAGATTGTGAAAGCTGTTTCCTTCGATACGTTTGTTGGCAAACCTGTAAAACATGCTTAGCGACAATTTCTTCTTCAAGTTTGGCAACACTTGTTCCCACGCGCCTTTCTCCTCACTTGATGGACTCCAGCAAGCCCCGCTCTGCTCGAGAGTGGATTTACAGAAGAAAATTTAATTTCTCTGCTTCAGGTTTTTCCATAGCCCCTCCCCACAAAGAAAAAATAAAATTAATGAAATTTCATGTCATCAGCCCGTCAATTAACAAAAGTCCGTCACGCAGGGGTTGCGTAAACTAAGCAGATTTCCCACTTAAAGTTATACAATAGATAAATCACCATACAAGTGCCGAACAGTTACGGAAACGGCTGAACTAGCTTTCGGTGGAAACTAATAGAAGCGACTATAGCTTATCCGTTACACTTTATAAAAATGCAAATATCTCGGTTAATATTCAAGATAGAGAATGAATGTATATAACAATATTTATAGTAAATTTAATTTGCAATAAGATTGGTTCTGTACAATGTTTTGATCCGACGTAAAGTAACGGAGATATTTTGAATTTATAAAATCTTATTAAATACCAAGTTTGGTGACGATTAAACAAAAACTAATTTTCAACGGACCTCATTTTCGTCATCTCCTGGGTAGGATCGATGGACATTTGAAGAAATTTTGCGTCATGAGTACAACCTCAATAGCTGATTTCCCTTAAGGAAAATCTGCTAATATTGGGACCAGAATAAGAGGAATGTTAGAATTTGTAAAGGAGCAGTTTCCTTTTGTAGCGCGGTCTCTAAAGGTGTCTCTAATAGATCTCGGTCATGATTGTGACCAGTTGATGATATGTATTCCACAATCTGTCAAAAGTAAAATGAGAGTATGTGCGTGTGCGTGTGTGTGTGTGTGTGTGTGTGTGTGTGTGTGTGTGTGTGTGTGTGTGTGTTGTGTGCGCGCGTGTGAGTGCGCGCGCATGTGTGTGTGCGTGCACGTGTGTGTGTGTGTGTGTGTGTGTGTGTGTGTGTGTGTGTGTGTGTGTGTGTGTGTGTGTGTGTGTGTGTGTGTGTGTGTGTGTGTGTGTGTGTGTGTGTGTGCCTGGGCTGAAACATTAAAATAGTAAAGGAATGCCATATGTCCTCTTAAAGATTCAGCCTAGTGGATCATAAACTGAAATCTCATTTTAAAAAATATGGCGTACCATTTTATTGGCACAAGGTCTTCATATTACATTAAAAAAAAAAAATTATACATATAAAATCATCTTCAGAAGACAGCCTTTGCCTTAATTATAGACGACTCAGGGCAAAATCGATTACATCATAATTTTTTATCATCATTGGAAGCCACAGCACTGAGGTGATGAGAATGGTGCTCACCATCCCCCTATTGTCTCCCACCCAATATGGTAGCTAACAATGTACAATTAATATGTGGCCTTGCCGGCTTTTTCACTCTATTCTCATCCTATTTAAATAATAGTTAATTAATTCCATACATAAATTTCAAAAAAAAAAAAAGAAAAAGTTATTTAATACACGAGGAGCCAATTATAAACTTACAATAGATTACGCTTGATTATGTACACTTAACCAATCGGAAGGTCAACAAAAAAAGAAAACCTCAAATAATTATTAAAACCACTTTTATACCTCTATTAGTTTCACGTCCTCATGTCACCTCCTCATAAGAAAATATAATACTAATAAGTGACTAAAACAAATTCTACATCGTTATATAGGACCTTCCATCATTGAGTGAATGGCTCACAAAGTATGCAGGCTCAAGTCAGCAGATTTAGATCGAAACGTCACGAATAGTAAAGGAGAAATTTATAATAAATTTATAAATTCCTCTTTTACTATACAGGCTAAACTTCATTAAGGACAATTTATATTTTAGCAGATTTCCCTTAAGGGAAATCAGCTATTGAGGTTGTACTCATGACGGAATTTTAGAAATTTTTCTTCAAATATCCATCGATCCTACCTAGTAGATGACGAAAATGAGGTCCGTTCAAAACTGTATATATATATATATATATATATATATATATATATATATATATATATATATATATATATATATATATTTGTCTGTTACCGCTCTAGCGGTCGCAATTTTTGTTTGATCGTTACCAAACTCGATATTTAGTCGTTTTATGTAAAAAAGAAAGATCAAGTTCGTTAATGGCTGAAATCGGACCAGTGGGAGGGGGAGTTTAGAGGGGAGGATTTTCTAAAATTCGAAATATTTCCGTTACTATACGTCGGATCGAAAAATTGTATAGAATCAATCTTATTGTAAATGACATTTACTATAAATATTGTTATATACATTTATTCTCTATCTTGAATATTAACCGAGATATTTTCATTTTTATGAAATCGGGGAGGATAAATGATGAGAGTAAAATTTCACGCGAGAAATCTGCTTAGTTTACGCAGCCCCTGCGTGACGGACTTTTTATTTCGTTGTTACTTCATAGTTTAAGATTATTTTCCTGATGAAGCGCCATGTGGGAGCAATACTATTAGAGAAATTAAAATGGTTTTAATAACCATTCGAGGTTTTCTTTTTTGTCGACCCTCCGCCATCGATGGTGAAGCAGATTTAAATAGGGCATACTTCCACAATTGATTAAGTATTTTGAGTTAACTCAATTTTTATGATAGGTGTCCAAACAAGGTGTAAAAAAGTCCGTCCGGGCTTTGCAAACTAAGGATTTTTCCCACTTGCATACTTGTATTTGTGTACTACATATTCTGTATTTTTACGTAAAAACCCCAATAGTTCAACAAGATTGGCTCAGTGAAATTTTACGATTCGACTAATAATAACGGATATATTTGGAATTTTTCAATCCCCCCTCCCTCTCTAAACACCTAGGATTCCACCCCTGAGTCCAGCCAATAGCAAATATGATCTTTAGTGTTGACAGAAAAGGTTACATATTGAGTATGCTGTAGATCAAATAATGATTTTCGAGACAAGAGCCTAAGAACATAATCCATCAAATCATCAAACAACGAATTTGCATATATATCGCTTAATAAAAGTGCCTTGTAAACATTATTTAGTATATAAGTTTTAAATGAACTGGTTCGTGATATAACAGCTTATTTTTAATATGACATGCATAGGAGTGGGGGCTTACTTAAGGATTAAAACTAAAATATCCTAATATCTCGGTTAATATTATTGACAGGGAAAATACGATTATAACAACATTTATAGGTAATATAAGTTGCAATAAGATTGGTCATGGGTAATTTGGCCTATTTTGGTTAAATATTGCCAAGCCATAAAGTATATGTAAAAATGGATACTGCGGTCTGTGAGTTGTCCCTAGTACATTTGTCACTGTTTTTAAACCTTCTTAAATAATGTCCTGTCTGCAGATGTTCGTTAGGAACTTGTTATATTTGTGATGAGCACTCTTAATTGTATTGTATTGTTAGTTATTTTTGGTATAAGCTGTGATATTTATACATAATTTAGACAGATTATGACAACAGAATTATATATACTGGTTGAACCATTTGACTTTTAATATGCCGTTTATTTATGTGTTAGTAAGTTGTAAATAAAATTTGTAGGTCGATTTACGCACAATTTCAGTGCAGTAAGCTGCGAAGTAACATTGCTTGTTATACTCAATTAGTTTCTTAGTTCCGGGAGACATTTCGTTTCGCCGTTTGCCGCCTGCAAAACGGACGGACAAATTATTTGCACAGTAGGACACCCCCAAGCTGAGCAATTACTGCAGTTAGCGACTGCAGATGGCGTGGTGTAATTCTTGCCGCTCAATTAGCTCGTCCTTCCAGCAGCTGACCTTAGTGCGTGGGATAGAGATGTGACGATTAGTCCATCGGTAGCTGTCCATCTGGTTCCCATGCCAATCACAACGGCGTCTGCTCCAATCGGCTCCTTGTATTGTGTGTGTATGCCTACACAGCTCGCCCCGGTCCTTGGCTTGTATTGTCTGGGATGTGAGGCAATAGTCTACCGAGATTGGCCTCGGAGTGTGGGCTCTGAGAGAGAGAGAGAGAGAGAGAGAGAGAGAGAGAGAGAGAGAGAGAGAGGAGAGAGAGAGAGAAAGAGAGAGAGAGAGAGATGAGAGAGATAGAGAGAGAGGAGAGAGAGAGAGATAGAGAGAGAGAGGAGAGAGAGAGAGAGAGAGAGAGAGAGAGAGAGAGAGAGAGAGAGAGAGAGAGAGAGAGAGAGAGAGAGAGGGAGAGAGAGAGAGAGAGAGAGAGAGAGAGAGAGAGAGAGAGAGAGAGAGAGAGAGAGAGAGAGAGAGAGAGAGAGAGAGAGAGAGAGAGAGAGAGAGAGAGAGAGAGAGAGAGAGAGAGAGAGGGAGAGAGAGGGAGAGAGAGGGAGAGAGAGAGAGAGAGAGAGAGAGAGAGAGAGAGAGAGAGAGAGAGAGAGAGAGAGAGAGAGAGAGAGAGAGAAATATACATACAAATAACACTATCGTGAATGCTCAGTAAATTTACAAGTAATAATCTCTAAAACGGAGAGCGGCTGAATTGTAAACAACAGGCCAGCCAACCTCGTAGCGCTGCATAGATAGACCGGAAAGACAAACGATTAATGAAATCTATCTGAATATAACATATCAATTATCTTGAAAACAATTTACTAAAACTAGTGCTGTAATTTGTAATAAATCAGAATCAGTTTTATCTCAATCACACAAATTTTAGTAATCCAAAAACACAAAATAATCTCTATAACGGAAACCGGCTGAATTGCAAACATTCAGGCCAGCCGACCTCGTAGCGCTGCATAGATAGATCGGAAAGACAAACAATTAATGAAATATCTGTGAATATAACATATTAATTTTTATTGAAAACTATTTACTAAAGCTGGTGTAATTTGTAATGAATCAGAATTAGTGTTATCTCAATCACTCAAATTTTAGTAATCCAAAAACAAAGGAAGGGGGGGGGGGGTCAACAGACGGTATTTACACATATATCACAACTTGAAGTTCAAAGAAAACAATTTTTTAGTATTTAGGCTTCGAAAATGTGGTTTATTATATAACAGAGCATTGTTTATGTAACACTAGGAGAAGAGGGAGTAGAAGGCTGAAAACTGAAAAATGCAAATATCTCGGTTAATATTCAAGATAGAGAATAAATGCATATAACAGTATTTATAGTACATTTAATTTGCAATAAGAGTTATTTCATATACTTTTTCGATCCGACTTATAGTAACGGAGATATATTGAATTTTCGAAATTCTCCCTCTTTAAACCCCACCCCCCTCTCCCCCTTGTCTGATTTCAGCCGTTAACGATCTTGATCTTTCTTTTTACATAAAACGAGTAAATATCGAGTTTGGTAACGATTAAACAATAATTGCGACCGCTAGAGTGGTAACAGACAAATATAAATAATTTCATCAACTAAGTAGGATCGATTGACATTTGAATGACTTTTCCAAAATAGCGTCATGAGTAAGATCTCAATAGTAATCTGTCTACCACTATTAAAATTGAAATTTCTCCATTGTATCAGCCATTTTCTATAGAGGCAGTTATTGACTATTGCTAAGAACCGTTTGATATGTTGCCGACATGAAATGACCACATGTAGCAAGGTCGATGAAGGGACTGACTATTGAACCATTTATTGTCCATTGCCTTTTTCGGGGACTGGTTTTATTTTTAGCTTTCATTCGGAGCTAATAATGAGAACTATTGTCAGACAGCTATAGTTTGCCAATGACCTTGTCATTCGGATAATAGCGTCAAACGACGCTAATAAAAAGGCTGCGTCGCAAAATGGAAGTCGTTTGAGTGACAAGTTAGAGCGAGCTATAATACCTGTAATTGCACGTCAAAACTAATCACTCTTTCGTAAATATTTGATAATGTAAACTTGGCAATTTAATTTCCGACGAAGCCCTTAATTTAATTCCACAATGTTGGTATTCATTTTTTTTAAGAAATTCCAACACGTGCTGGCTTGACACTCTATTGATCTCTCCTCCCAATACATTTTCTTTATCTAAGTAAACATTCGCTGGGTAAAAGTGTGATCTTACGGACGACTGAAAAGAAGAAAGTGCAAGAGTAAGACTGGTGGCTATAAACTAAAAAATGAAAATATTCCGGGTTAAGAAAGAAATTCATTGTTGAGAAAACATATATTTTGAATTTTCGAAATCTCCCGCTCTAATGCCTTAAATCCGACGAGTGGGAGTGGGGCCACTCGTCGGATTTAAGGCATTAACGAACTTGATCTTTATTTTTACGTAAAACGTTTAAATATCAATTTTAGTAACGCTCAAACCAAAGTTTTTTCCTGCTAGAGCGTTAAAATATATATACAGTTTTGAACGGACCTAATTTTCAACACCTCCGGGGCAGGATCGATGGACATTTGATGAAATTTTTTAGAGTCATGACCACGACCTCAATAGCTCATTTGCCTTAAGGGAAATCTGCTAAAATCTCCTAAAATTGAACTACAAAGTTTGGGGCATAGCAGAATTCATTCAGCTCTCCTGTAGTTTCTTCTTGTTGAATATAATGAGCATTTGAAACAGTACATGTGAAAGCTAATAGCCTACCGAATGTAAAAGGACAGTAATTGTAAACATTAACATAAAATCCTTGAATAAATGTATTCAAGAAGAGAGGTTGGAGCGGAGGGGGCGTGGGAAGAGAGAAGGGAATAGTTAGATAGTAACAAGGCTGCCTTCCTTCTTGGATACAGTAGTTCACGAAGGCTCGTTCAAATTGGCCGAGCAGGTGGGAGCAGCGAGGAAGGAAGACTCACGAGTCAGCTCACGTACGCCGGCGATTTATGACGCTTCCAAATATTATCACAGCCTCTGCTCCTTCCATCTGATAAATCGCTCAAAATGACAGATGGCGCCTTCAACACATTCCAACCATTTCTGCAGCGAACACCCAAATTTCTGACCCAAGTTGGGCAAGAAAAAACTAGTTGCTAACGCAGTTTTCTTTTGTTAATTTTCCAAAAAAGAATGTCACGCAGGGGCTGTGTAAACTAAGCAGATTTCCCATGTGCAGGCATAACCCTCTTGTGATCTCATCAGAGCACACATTCTCTATTTATGTCTAAACAATCGATGAATAGAAGGAGGGGGGGGGGTGGAGGTTACTGAAGGTACAGAATGCAAGAAAGCACGAATAACTCGCATTATGCTTGAGTTACAAAATAATACATAAAACAACAATTTTAATACACCAATAGTTCAACAAGATAAGATTTATAGCATTTTAAGTTCCGACTCTTAATAACGAAGATATTTTGAATTTTCGAAACCCCCCTCTAAACCACATCTATTCCATGATCGATTTCCGCCAATAACAACTATGATCTATATTGTTGACCGAAACGGTTAAATATCGATATGGTACAAATTAAATAAACATGTTGGAGTAAAGAACGAAAAGTCTTAATTGTTGACGCGAGGTAATGAGGTCAACTCAGATGTATATTTTTTCCCCTACCTCTGCCCCCGCTGTACCAGCGGTCTCCATTTAATAAGAGATATAAAATTTTGAATAGATAAATTGGGTCAGGCAACTTAGCCTAACTCACGGAGCACAGCTAAGCATAAAAGTTCAACATTTGGGAGATTTAGTTTAATTCCGAAAAGTCCTAGGGGAACCCGTAGCTGCGACTCCCAGATGTATATCCAAACTTGGTATTTAAAAGTTTTATGTAAAAGTAAAAATTAAGTTCACTACTGAAAACGTACAGAATGTGGGTGTTTCCTAAGAGGGAAAAAAAATCAAAACATTTTCATTACAAAGAGTCAAATCAAAAAATGTTGTATAGCAAATTTCTATCAAAATTTATGATTGTAATTAAAATTCTTTACATTTCTTCACAATTACAAAATGCAAATTATTAGTATTGACCGAAAATATTTCATTTTCAGCTCTCAGCAATCCCACAGCACTTAATTTTACGTAGAAATAGAAAATATGTGGTGAGATGATATCACAAGTGTATTTATAACATCAGGTGGGAAATCTGCTTAATCTGCTGCTGCCACTGCGTGACGAATTTTATTTCATACACTGCTGAGTAGGAATACGTGAGGAAATAAACTGTAATTGATTTAATATATGTATCTTTTTTTAAAGGAAAGCAAATGTAAACTATTATGTTTTTCAATAAACATTCCATGGAGAGAGAAAAAAATTACATTTCATTAAGTTGATCAAGGAGGCAAGTGTAAGTTGCAAACAGCTGTTGTATATGCCAGCTGTTAAGGGGCAATGCACAAGTGCATAGGAATGCACTGGCTAATTGGACTGCACCACTGATGGATATCTCTTGTTCCACTAATGGCTCTACACCACCCACCTTCACAACTCAATAACAGCTGTTACATGCTGTATTATATTGATTCCTAGAACGGTATGTACTGCCAGTAAACGATTAAAATTAATTCTTAGCGGGTTACCATGGAAGAAAATCCGCTATTGAGGTTGTACTCATGCCAGTTTTTTTTTTGGACATTTTTTTCAAATTCCCTACAATCATACAGAAATGATTCGAAAATTTTCGATTGATCATTCGAAAAAGTCTCAGTTCTTATCCGTCGAACCTAAGCAGATTTCCCACGTAAAGTTATACAATAGAGAAATATCCATACGAGTGCCGAACAGTTACGGAAACGGCCGAACTAGCTTTCGGCGGAAACGAATAGAAGCGACCATAGCTCGTCCGTTACACTTAATAAAAATGCAAATATATTTTGTGATACGACGTATAGTAACGGAGATATTTGGAATTTTCGAAATCCCCTCTCTAAACCCCCCCCCCCTCCCACTGGTCCGATTTCAGCCATTGACGAACTTGATCTTTCTTTTTACATAAAACGATTAAATACGAACACTTGGTGACGATTAAACAAAAATTGCGACCGCTAGATTGTTAACAGACAAATATATATATATATATATATATATATATATATATATATATATATATATATATATACATCATTTTGGACTGACCTCATTTTCGTCATCTCCTGGGTAGGATCGATGGACATTTCAAGAAATTTTTCGAAACTCGCGTCATAAATGCGACCTCAATAGTTGATTTCCCTTAAGGGGAATCTGCTAAAATATCATTGCATCAATCATATTGCAAATTTAACTTGCTGTAAATATTGTTATGCACAGCTTTCCTCTATCATGAATATTAGACGGAGATATTTACATTTTTAACAGATTTTCCCTAAGGCCTTCAAATGTCCGTCGATCCTACCCAGGAGACCCAAAATTTTATATACACATGTTACCGCTCTAGCTGTAGATATTTTTGTTTTATCGTTATCAAACTCGATATTTAAGCGGTTTGGGCGAATTAAAGGTCAAGTTCGTTGAAATCGGACCGGTGAAAGGATCCCGGGGGAATTTAGAAAATTCGAAATATCTCCATTATTATACGTCGGATCAAAACATTTTATAGAATCAATCAAATTGCAATTTTGATTGTATATAAATCTTGATTTTTACATTTTTTCTCCTTCCTGAATATTAGCTGAGATATTTGCAATTTTTTTTTATTTTCAGCCTAGACTAAACTTCCTCTCATATTCATGTTATATTGGCAATAACTTGTTTTATTATGAACTACTTCACTCCAAGCTTAATTAACAAATATTCTATTCATTGAACTTTTAATTTGTGAGATTCATGCAAATGTGTGATGGGGGCTCAGGTTAGCCACGTGAGTTAAAGCGTTGCTTTTAATCTCACATGGTAATCCTAGAGTGGCGAGTTCGATTCTTGCCTGGGCAAAGGAAATTATTTAGTGACGAAATTCATTAAATAACATCCTAAATCCTACCCTGGCTAGAAAAGGGTGGTAACCTGTAGATGACCCGTCCCAATTAGCCTGCGTTGCAAAAAGTGGACGTTAATAAATAATAAATAAACAAATAGAATGTGTGATGACGTCACCCATTAAGATGTTACGTTTTTAGCTCGAAAATGCTTATTTGATCTAAACCATACTCGATATTTAACTGTCTAATTCAACACTAAAGTTCATAGTCGTTTATGGTATGGCTGAAATCGGGTTAGGTACCGGAGGAGGGGGGGGTAGAGTGGGGAATTTTGAAAATTCAAAATATTCTCTTTATTATGAGTCTTATCGACAAATGTTATTTAACCAATCTTGTTAAACTGTTGATGCTCTACCGTTTTCCTTTTATTCATTTTTTCGTATCTCAAATATTGAGCTAGTTATTCGTACTTACTTGTTTTCAGCCGCCAGTAAACCTACTAAAACATCTACAAATCGAATTTTTACTTAGATATAGAAAATATATGAGACGGGGAGATCAATTGAGTGTCAAGCCAGCTCCTGGGAAATCCTTAGTCCCTGCGTGGCGGACTTTTAGCAGATTTCTAGTAAGGTCGTACTCATGACGCGATTTTTGAAAATTGTCTTCAAATGTCCATCGATCCTACCCAGGAGATGACAAAAATGAGGTCCGTTCAAAATTATATATATATATGTCTGTTAACGCTCTAGCGGTCGCAAATTTTGTTTGATCGTTACCAAACTCGATATTTAAACGTTTTATGCAAAAAGACAGATCAAGTTCGTTAATGGCTGTAATCGGACCAGTGGGAGGGGGGTTTAGAGGGGGGATTTTCGAAAATTCGAAATATCTCCGTTACCACACGTCGGATCTAAAAATTGTATAGAACCAACCTTATTGCAAATTAAAAGTAATATAAAAATTGTTTTATACATTTATTCTCTATCTTGATTATTAACCGAGATTTTTGCATTTTTATTAAATTTGGGCCGATAAGGGATGACTGTTCCCGCCAAAAGCTAGTTCGGCTCTTTGCCGCAACTGTTCGGCTCTTGTATGGAGATTTTCCTATTGTATAAATTCACGTGGGACATCTGCTTAGTTAACGCAGCCACTGCGTGACGGACGTTTTGGAAAATTTGGTCATTACTACAACTTCAAAAGCTGATATCCAATAGGTGAAATACTCAAATAAGCAGTTATATCACTATATAACTGATAAGGCAAGCAATGAGTTTCAAGAAGTATATAATTATTAGTCATTAGATACCACGAAGTTATCACGTCATTAAAAATAAATAAAGATGAAGCTTTTATCATTGGAGTTGACATATTTCGTAGAATATTTGCTGACTTTATCCTGCAGTAACGACTAAATATTCTCCTTTAATGGTGCCGCTCTGAATGGTATATTGTTCATGGTTGGCCTTGCAGCAAACATTTAAAACACTCATTTAATTTTTGAATTAACTATCTCCGTTCGTATTGCATAAGCTTTGTAATTAGTTACACTATCTAAACCTCAATAAAACCCTGAGCGATGACCATGAATTTTACACTTATTCAAATCTTTTATTCATCAGCATTAATTTTATTCCCAACAAATGTTCATTTTGAGTTTCAACTTTTGGATTATTTAATAATAGGCCTAGATTCGTGGTATTAAATTAGAGTTTGGTACATATAACTTAGTTTAAAATACTAATTGTATCATAATTTCGCAAATAATTGAGATTTTCAAACTTCAATTAGGAAAGGTCCGTCACGCAGGGGCTGCGTAAACTAAGCAGATTTCCCACTTGAAGTTTTACTATAGAGAAATCCGCCTAATAATAGTACTAGTAAGGAATCTCTAAACCTATTCACGAGGGACGAACAGTTACGGAAACCGCCGCACTAGCTCTCGGCGGAAAGACCCGAACATTGCCGACTCCTGCCGAACACACACACAATACAAATGCAAATATCTCGGTTAATATTCAAGATACAGAATAAATGTATAGAACAATATTTATAGTAAATATAATTTTCAATAAGATTGTTCCTATACAATTTTTCGATCCGAGTCAAAATAACGGAGATATTACGAATTTTCAAAAAAATACCCTCTAAACCCCCCTCCCATTGGTCCGATTTCAGCCATCAACGAACTTGATTTTTCTTTCTACATAAACGATTAAATTTATTAAGGGAAATCTGTTAAAAATCAGGAATTTCGAAAGGTTTAAGTGGCAAGCGATTTTGAAAAATACCTCCGAATGTACATTGATCATATAAATATATATAGGGCTTAAGTCTATTGACAAATGAAAGACAAATTTTAAAGCGGAAAGTAACAAAATTCTTTCAGTCCATATTCAACCTCCCAACCTTCTCCAGTACTTTTCCAGCGACCATAACTTTGGAATTTCCCATAGAATGACATACTTTTTATGACGGATTCTTGTAGAAAATCAAATGTTAAAAGGAGTTTATATCGGTGAATATTTCCCGATGAATACTATATCACTGTTCCTCTCCTCTAAAGTCTCACTTACTACATCAATTTATGAAGGTTACAGGCTACCGTGGGATGGCTATCTACCAACTTTGGTCATGCATAGAAATTTGCTCATGATGCCTTTCGTGCTGGATAGTGTGATGCAGAAGGCAATGGGAAACCACTGCATGTAGATTTACCTGTTCACGAGATCAATTACCAGGTATAGCCTGTAAAAACTACATACTATATTACTGATCATCACATGACCACCAAGTCTTGTGTTAAAAAAGTCCGTCACGCAGAGGCTGCGTAAACTAAGCAGATTTCCCGCGTGAAGTTTAATAACAATAGATAAATCCTACATACCGGTAACACAATGACACCGTGAATATTAAGTGAATAAATACAATCGATAATAAGAAACCTTCTGAGGGGAAGCATTTGAAATGTAAACAAACAGTTCTCCCAACTTCCTACCGGAAAGAAAAACGATTACTGTAATACACCTGAATATAACTTATTACTTTGATTGGAAACTATTTACTATATCTAGTACTGTAATGTATGACGAATCAGAATAATTTTTAACTCAATCAATCAAATTTAAGTAGTCCAAAAACTTATGAGGGGGGGGGCACCAGAACATTTGCATGTATCTATCTCGTATAATAAATGCTTCTTGAAAACAATATTTGGTATTTAAGCTTCGAATGATGTGGTTTATTACATAACAGAGTAATGTTTATGTAATATGAGAAAAATGCAAATAACTCGGTTAATATTCAAGATAGGGAATAAATGTATATAACAATATTTATAGCACATTTAATTTGCTATAGGATTGTTTTTATACATTTTTTCTTTTTTTGTTTGTATAGTAATGGAGATATTTCGAATTTTTTTCATTTTCCCCCTCTAAACCCCCCCCCTGGTCCGATTTCAGCCGTTAACGAACTTGATCTTTCTTTTTACATAAAACGACTAAATATAGAGTTTGGTAGCGATTAAACAATAATTGCGACCGCTTGAGCGGTAACAGACAAACATATATACAGTTTTGAACGGACCACATTTTCGTCATTTCCTGGGTAGGATCGATGGACTTTTGAAGAAAAATTTCGATAATCGCGTCATGAGTACGACCTCAATAGCTGATTTCCCTCAAGGGAAATCTGCTAAAACGCTCAATGATTACAGGCTCATAACAGCTGATTTCCCTTATGTGGAATCGATGGCAAAACCTGCTGACTGCATACATGATCATAGATGACGTGCATAACCCAGCTGGCTCAAGTAGGCTGAGAAAAGTAGGGCGGGAGTTGTAGGAATAGAAGAGAGAAGGATGAAGAAAGCGCTATTATAGAAGCGGCGACGGAAACAGATCAAACAGGCATTTAGCACGATTAATGAATGGGAATGAAAGGGGCCGGGGGGAGGGGGGAGTCATTCATTAGAATATCTTGTGAAATACGCATGCGTGTGGGGTTTTGGCCGACCGAACAAACAGAGCATGGGCTACTCTTCGCTTCAACGGGCCGTATGTTATGGATTGTTATGGATTAACCAATCCCAACACACGGTAGCCGTATTATGCTGCAGGATTTACGAATCAGTGCACTAAAAATTTGTAGCATATCTCACCACATATTGTCTATTTCTAAGTCAAGTTAAAATGAGTAGATCTATTAGTTTACTAAATGCTGAACACAAGAAAGTATGAGTAACTAGCTTAATATTTGTTACGAAACCATGTATAAAATAACAATTGTACTTCATCAATAATTTAACTAGACTATAACAGTTTTCACCCCCCCCCCTCTAACCACCCCTATACCCCCAAATAAATGTTTACGATTCACAACCCAAAAATTTTAATTACTGACATCGTCACACTACGTACTTGCATTTATCTCACTCAGCAAACGCTCAATGGAAACAATATTTGGCATTTACGCTTGGAATAAAGTGTAGGAGGCGGGGGGATTTACTGAGGGCGAAAAACTAAAAAAAATCAAATATTTCCGTCAATAATAAAATTAGTGTATAAATGTGTATAATAATATTTATAGTGCATTTTATTTGCAATAAGATTGTCTGTGCAATTTTTCGATTCGCCGTATAATAACGGAGAAGTTATAAACTTTCGAAATGCCAACTCTAAGCCCACTCTTTTCCAGTAGTTTGATTTCAGCTTATTAACAAACTTGACCTTTCGTTTTGTATGAAACACTTATATATCAAGTTAGGTACAAAAATTACGGCCGCTAGTGCGGTAATAGACAAGTATATAGGTATTTATAAAATTTTAAACGGACCTCATTTTCCTCATCTTCATTTTTCAAATTTTCAAACGACCTAAATAGATAGTTAAGGGAATTCTGCGAACACATACAGGTTGGCAAGTTAACAGGTGCAGAATAAAAAATTACTTAATATAACACTAAATTACTAAATAAAACTACTAAAAAGTAATTAGTTATATATAGTAATTTTTTTATGAAATAAAAAACAGTAATTTTCTATGAAATAAAAAAAAATAGTAATTTTCTATGAAATTTAAAATAGTAATTTTCTACGAAATAAAAAATAGTAATTTTCTAAGAAATAAAAACTAGTAATTTTCTGTGAAATTTAAAATAGTAGTTTTCTATGAAATAAAAAATAGTAATTTTCTGTGAAATTTAATATAGTAATTTTCTATGAAATAAAAAAATAGTAATTTTCTAAGAAATTTAAAATAGTAATTTTCTGTGAAATTTAAAATAGTAATTTTCTATGAAATAAAAAATAGTAATTTTCTAAGAAATTTCAAATAGTAATTTTCTGTGAAATTTAAAATAGTAATTTTCTATGAAATAAAAAATAGTAATTTTCTAAGAAATTTAAAATAGTAATTTTCTGTGAAATTTAAAATAGTAATTTTCTATGAAATAAAAAATAGTAATTTTCTATGAAATAAAAAATAGTAATTTTCTATGAAATAAAAAATAGTAATTTTCTATGAAATAAAAAATAGTAATTTTCTATGAAATAAAAAATAGTAATTTTCTATGAAATAAAAAATAGTAATTTTCTATGAAATAATAAATAGTAATTTTCTGTGAAATTTAAAATAGTAATTTTCTAAGAAATTTAAAATAGTAATTTTCTGTGAAATTTAAAATAGTATTTTTCTATGAAATAAAAAATATTAATTTTCTAAGAAATTAAAAAGAGTAATTTTCTAAGAAATTTAAAATAGTAATTTTCTATGAAATTTAAAAGAGTAATTGTCTATGAAATAAAAAATGGTAACTTTCTTTGTATTTATATGTACAATCGAAATAAACATGATCGTATGCACGATTTTCTCAAATATGTACCCGATTAGGAGAAAAGCGAAAAAGGTAAGCAGCAATTTTTGGAAATGTTCTGACAAACGCCTGTCACTAGGAGTTATTCCAATCAGTTTTGATAATGTGATAACTATAATGACGTCATAAACTTCAAGCTTATCAGGAAATGCTATTAAATAATGCTACAATAGCAATTGTATTCTCCTGTCCTAGATAATTACAGGCTGATTACGTTTTATCCTGGCGGTGGATAACCAATCCAGATAGAAAATTTCAGTGTTATTTGTTGATGGACCCGTCATTTTCGTGTGTTTTATGTGAATGTTCTCCTTAATTTTCTATATTCTTACGAATCATTTTAATAGTGATATTAACGTCCAAAAAATGAGATCATATATTCATTATTATGAATGTTTCATCTGTAATGATTTGTTTTTATTATTGTTAATATTCATTGAAATTATTTATTAACGTCCACTTTTGCAACTGAGACTAATTGGGTTTAAAGAAAAAAAAAATTATATATATATATATCAATTTAATCAAATTAACGAATATCATATCGTATTGGGTTATCTACAACAAGGGAAAGACTAAAGATATTATTTAATGAATTCCTCACTGCATAAATTCCTATTTCCCAGGGGGGAATCTGGTCCACAACTCAATTTTAGCAGATTTCCCGTCAGTTTCTCTCTCTCTCTCTCTCTCTCTCTCTCTCTCTCTCTCTCTCTCTCTCTCTCTCTCTCTCTCTCTCTCTCTCTCACACACACACACACACACACACTCACACACACACACTCACACACACACACACACACACACACACACACATACACACACACACACACAAACACATATCTCGAGCCTGTTTCGGAAAACGCTTGCAGATTTCATACTCGGTTATTATGATCACTTTTAGCAGATTTCCCTTAAGGTTAATTGAGGTTGTACTCATGACGGAATTTTCGAAATTTTTCTTCAAATGTCCATCGATCCTACCTAGTAGATGACGAAAATGAGGTCCGTTCAAAACTGTGTATATATATATATATATATATATATATATATATATATATATATATATATATATTTGTCTGTTACCGCTCTAGCGGTCGCAATTTTTGTTTGATCGTTACCAAACTCGATATTTAGTCGTTTTATGTAAAAAGAAAGATCAAGTTCGTTAATGGCTGAAATCGGACCAGTGGGAGGGGGAGTTTAGAGGGGAGGATTTTCTAATATTGGATATATTTCCGTTACTATGCGTCGGATCGAAAAATTGTATAGAATCAATCTTATTCCAAATTAAATTTACTATAAATATTGTTATATACATTTATTCTCTATCTTGAATATTAACCGAGATATTTGCATTTTTATGAAATCGGGGCGGATAATGGATGAGAGTAAAACTTCACGTGGGAAATCTGCTTAGTTTACGCAGCCCCTGCGTGACGGACTTTTTTTAAGTTCTTTCAGGGTAAGAAGATTATATGTACCACCAAAGTATGTGAGATTTAATTTTGACAGGATATACCCGCAGAAATGAGTGTTCGGAGGCGTATACAGACAAACTAGGAAGTTTGCATCAAAGCAGCAATAGAACCTGGGACAAGAATATGTTCTGATGTTACGTCTGTACGGGAATAAGGAAATCAGAAGCGTGAGGTATAAACATTTCTTTGTTAACCATTTAAACAACATCGTTGACTTTAAAATCAGGTGCTCATAGCCAGAGGGTGGAATCACTTTGGGTTTCAGTCAACGAAGAAATAATATTAAATGTCGAGCGAGTAGAATTACGTAAGATTCGTATTTATGATAATTTATTTGGAGGAGAAGGTACGAAAAAGAATGTTTATTTAGCAAGATATTATAAAACATTGCTTATTTTTGTCCACAGATTTAGTTCAAATTATGTTTTGCATTTCGGTTAATTATAAATAAATATAAACTTGTTTTGCTCCAAGTATTTTGTATGATAGCATAAATAGTAGATGTCTAAACATTAGTCTGCAGGCGTTTTCCGAACCAGGCCCAACATATCAAACAAATATATTTAGAGTAACTCCACTGTTCAACTCCTACTATACAGAATTGGCGGGCATCTGCTAAAATTTTTCAATAACGCTTTCGAAATCAAACCCAATGCGGATTAGCCGAGATGAAGGACGAGTAATGAGTAAAAATAATAATTGCTAACAACGGGAGGGGCTTATTAGCTAGTTTGCATACAATCGCTTCTCAATCAATATGTTGGGCGGCATTGCATCAACTACATATGGTCACCATATGGTTTATTTTGTTCGCTCAAACTGATTCTGACAGAATTTTTATTCTCAAAAATCTTCTTTTTTTTCCCCCACCTTGCCAAAAATCTTACGTCTTGACTTCAAATTAGCTAAAACACCCTTCTTATAATATATATCTTCAATTATATCAAGAGTTTATTCAAGAAGAAATAAAATAGTGACGAAGGGAGGTTATTTTCAGGTTCCTAGGTCCTGTAGTACCAATTCTTGTTGTTTGATGTTTAAACTGATATTTATTTTAATTATTGATGAGCACCAGCAACTAGGGGATGTTACTCAAAATTCAACTAAGTAAAACAGAAATAAAAATAAGTAATAATCACACGAAATAAACATAGAACACAAGTAATAAAAACAATAAGTAATAAAAAAAACAACAATTTATAACAACAAAGAATAACGTCATGTAATTTAACTGTTCAATATAACTACAATATCAACATTAATCAATATGATAAAAACGATGATTCAAAATATAATAAAAGCAAATTACAATTTCATTTAGCGTATAATACATGGATTGAAAAGGCAAGAGTAATTAAAATCGTCTTTGTTAAAATATTATGTGTAAATATTCTTAGAAGAATTAATTTCTGGAAAAAAAACATATGCCAGGATAAGGAAGAATAGATAATCATAAAAATATCAGCAAACTAAGTGATTTGTATTTCGAATCACCCTTACTATCGACTTCATTTGTAAAAATACTAATGCAGTCTGAAGTCCAATCCGGCTTTTCTAAAATACAAATATTGAGGCCATTCAGTTGTAAAGATTTAGTTGTAAATGCAAGGTTTAATTTACGCCGCAAGTTGAACGATTATGAGAACATATCTATCTATCTATCTATCTATCTATATATTTGTCTGTTACCGCTCTAGCGGTCGCAATTTTTGTTTAATCCTTACCAAACTTCATATATAAGCGTTTTATGTAAAAAGAAAGATCAAGTTCGTTAACGGCTGAAATCGGACCAGTGGGAGGGGAGGATTTTCGAAAATTCGAAATATCTCCGTTACTATACGTCGGATTGAAAAATTATACAGAATCAATCTTATTTAAAATTAAATTTACTATAAATATTATTATATACATTTATTCTCTATCTTGAATATTAACCGAGATGTTTGCATTTTTCAGTTTTCACCAAACCGCCACTTCTACTCATGTTACGTAAACAATACTCTGATACATAATAAATCACATTATTGGAAGTTTAAATAACAAACATTGTATTCAAGAGACCTTTATTATACGAGATACATGTAAATATGCACTGGTGACTCCCCCCCCCCATCTTAAAGTTTTGGACTACTAAAATTTTATTGATTGAGATAACAATTATTCTGACTCATTATTAATTACAGTACTAGATATAGTAAATAGTTCTCAATAAAATTAATGTGTTATATTCTGATATATTTCAGTAATTGTTTTTCTTTCCGGTGTGAGGCGGGACCCGTTTGTTTACATTTCTAACCTAACGCTTCCTGTCGGCAGGCTATTGAAATTGGATGAAACATTTCTTATTTCCGTTTGTAATTATTCACGGTGTTGTGTTAGCAGTATGTATATTTATCTATTACTAAACTTCACGAGGGAAATCTGCTTAGTTTACGCAGCCCCTGCGTGACGGACTTTTTAAATCTTGAATAAAGAACGAATAGGAAATGAAATATTTCTATGATTCGTCCCATTACAACCCTCACTCCTGTCCGTAACGATGATTGTTAATATAATTTGTAGTCTCAGAAGGGGTTTTGGTTAGATCGGTTCAATCGTTAGTGGCTAATAATAAAGTCCGTCACGCAGGGGTTGCGTAAACTAAGCAGATTTCACACGTGAAGTTTAGAATACAGAAATTACACGAGAGACGAACAGTTACGGAAACTGCCGACCTAGCTTTTGCCGTAAACTCACGACTAGAACCGAAGTTGGCCGAACTCATCTCATTCGTTACGCTTAACAAAAATGCAAATTTTCTCGGTTAATATTCAAGATAGAGAATAAATCTAAAGAACAATATTTATAGTATATTTAATTTGCAATAAGATTGGATCTATACTATATCTATTTTTTTATCCGACGTATGGTAATGGAAATATTTCCAATTTTCGAAAATCCCCCCAACTGGTCCCCTTTCAGCCATTAAAGAACTTGATCTGTCGTTTTGCATAAAAGGTTGGTTCCTCCTATAGTTTTTAGCGTATATTTGTACTTCGTTATATGACAAAAAAGCATATAACAAAAGTTACTACAAATAACGTAATAAGCAACGTTTGTTATGTGCACCATTAATGAAAAACCAATAGGAAATGAAATATCGCGATTTTTCATTTCTGGCTTCTGTTGTAACCCTTACTCTTGTTCGTCCCAGAGAACATTAATAATGCCAATAGCT
>CM032228.1:18162500-18325000 GCA_019009955.1 Riptortus pedestris
CGACTCGTTACTGAACGAGCAGCCAGATGCTGCTGAGAGCTATGAAAGGTCGATAGGTTGGTAGAAAGCTCTGTGAGAATTTGCCCAATCAATAGAGGCACTGATTTTCTACTTGAACACTCTCTAATTATCCGCCATTACACAAGTCTCAAAATCTCTTCTTATACAACCAGCTAGCTCCTCGTGGCTCTTCCGCCTCGACCTCTTTAACAAATCAAATGCGCTATTCCATTTCAATAATTTCTGTCAACTGCCAAAGGACAGAAAATATTGTAGATACGCAGCGCATCCTATCAAGAAAAATCATGTTTGCTTTCCTTCTTGTGTATGCAGATTTTCCTCCAAAATCAGCTATTGAGTTCGTACTAATATTTTGCCTGTTCAGGACTACAGGATACCAACCGTTTCTAGCCTAGTTGGGAATAAAGATTGCAGTTAGTCAATACCTAAATTCCTATTGCCCAGTTGAGAGGTTTACACAGTGTGAAATTAAGACCAACAAATTCATTCCTATTTTATTTTCATTTACCCATAATTGCTCATTGGATTTTTTTAAATTATTATATTATTTGAATTGTGTCGAACATTTCTTTAAAATATAATATATAAATACGTTTATGCACTTCAATATCAATAAATAACTCTAAATAGTCAATAAGAACAGCTTAGAAATAGCTTAGTTAAAGGCTCGTTGCTTTTACAAATGGCGAATTCAATTAGCATGGTTTCTTTGAATGACTCTAAATGCCTAGGCATTTCCAAATAGGCAATTTTCGTGTCTATTATCCACCAACAATTGCCTCCCAGTTACGATTTAAAGGACTGTTGCAATTTTCAAACTAAACGTTCATTGTAAATAAAAACTTTAATTAATTGAAATGCAGTAATAAAGGTATCGCTTCATGAGTACCTCCTCAATAGCTGATTAATTGCCCTTAAGGAAAAACTTCTAAAAGCTTTAAACGAGTACCACATTTTATCATAAAGTGGATAGAAGGATTTTAGCAAATTTCCCTAATTTTCCAACAATTCCTTCAAATTTTCCAAGATCCGATCTAGTACATGACGAAAATAAGTTCCGTTCAAATTTTGTATATCTACATATATTTCGGTCGCAATTTTTGTTTTATCGTTACCAAACTCGATATAGAATCGTTTTATGACAAAAGAAAGATCAAGTTCGTTAATAGCTGAAATCGAACCAGTAGTAGGGAGGGTTTAGAAGGGAGGGGGGTTTCGAAATATCTCCGTTATTATGAGTCAAATCGGAAAATTGTATAGAACCAATCTTATTGCGAATGTAATTTTCTATAAATGTTGTTATGTATGTTGTTTTACTATCTTTAATATTAACCGAGATATTTGCATTTATTAGTTTTCGGCTTTCAGTATACCTCCACTCCTAATTATACCTTATTAACAATAAGCTGTCATATTATTTTGCACTTTATTTGAAGCCTAAATACCAAAAATTGTTCTCGTTGAACTTTTAAGTTGTGAGTTAAATGCAAATACGTGGGCGCACCTGGGATATCTGTTAAGTTAACGCAGCGCCTGCGTGACGAACTTTTTTTTAATGAATTATGGTCAATTCAACCCTTAGTGTTATCAGATCAAATTATATTGTGTTACAAGCGTATCATAATTATTATTAGACTGCGTCCATTAAAATTTCCAGTACATCTTTAGCAATCAATAAAATAAGCCGAACCCTGAACCGACAGCCGTCGGTGAAAGTTTATCGGGTGCGGATGATAAATAGCATGTGGTTATGCGAATCATCTTTTCCCCTGATGCCGTAATCACCGGTAAGGGTTGAAACCTGTAGCAACGCCCCTCAGACCTTTCCAATCGGCTTCCTGTACATACACGTCATCATACATGCCTTCGCGGGCTCTTCTTTTAGCAGATTTCCATGACGCGAATCTTCGAGGCATTTTTTTCAAAAATTCATCGATCCTACATACAGGATGAAGAAAAGTCCGTCACGCAGGGATTTTTGAAAACGCAACATACCTCGATATTTAGTCGTTTTATGTAAAAAGAAAGATCAAGTTCAATAACGGCTGAAATCAGGCCAGGGGGAGGGGGGGTTGAGAGGGAAATAATTTTGAAAAGTCGAAATATCTTCGTAACTATAAGTCGGATCGAAAAAGTGTATAGTATAAATCGTGTTGCAAATTAAATGTACTATAATTATTTTTATATACATTTATTCTCTACCTTGAATATTAACCGAGTTATTTGCATTTTTATTTAGTGTGTGCCTGATAACAGTTCGGCCGTTTCCGTAACTGTTCAGCTCTCGTGAAATTGGTTTAGAGAGTCGTTACTACTACTGTTTCTAGTATGGAGATTTCTCTGTTGTATAACCTCACGTGGGAAATCTTCTTAGTTTACGCAGCCGCTGCGTGACGGAATTTTTTTGTGTTTCATGGATTTAGAAATTCTTATCATTCTTATCACTGTAAGCAGCGGAACCGCTTCCAAATCAAATAATAGTCTATCTATTAAGACATTTTCCAGACTGGGTGCAGTGCTTGTTCTGGAGAGGAATTCGGATCTAACCCCACCAGGAGAATCGTTGTTGGGACTAAACAGGTAGTTGAGGAGCGAACGATCTGCCTGTATCTAGGACACACCCCCCCACGGACACCGTACATAAGCCAATCAGAAGCGAGGGTGAATTGATTTCAGCCAATCGAGGCCTATTCTTCCATGAACTCAGTTGACATAACGCTTTGACGAATAGGACTTTTTATCTTCAAATGAGATATATAATACGGTTAGGGAAACTTAGGTTAACAATGTGAGATAAAGCCTCTTGTAGCCTTCACAAGACTTCAGTCAGCTCACAAAAATAGCTCATGATTTCCCCGTGAAGTAAAAGTAAGTCAGTAAAATCTGCTAATTAATTTCCAAAGTACCGCAGGACCGTGAAAGTGAGTTAATGAAAATCCCATAGAAAGGTGGATCTGGAGTGAGGTACACCACAACCTCAGATGTTGAACTCGACTGCAAGATCTCTCAGGCTCCGGTGGTCAAGGATAGATGGACATTGGTCAAACCAAACACAGTTTCACCGTATTCTAGATTCAAAATAGTCTGCGATCCCTCTCTTATAAAAGTCCGTCACGCAGGGTCTGCGTAAACTAAGCAGATTTCCCACGCGAAGGTTTACAATAGAGAAATGTACATACACTACCGTGAATGTTCAGTAAATTTACACGAGAGCTGAACAGTTATGGAAAAGGCAGATCTAGCTTTCTCCCGAATAGAACAGACTTCTGCCGATCTCAACTCTGTTATCAGGCACGCACTAAATAAAAATGCAAATATCTCGGTTAACATTCAAGATAGAGAATAAATGTATATAACAATATTTATAGTAAATTTAATTTTAAATAAGATTGGGTTTATCCCTTTCTTCGATCCGACGAATAATAACGGAGATATTTCGAATTTTCGAAAATCCCCCCTTTAACCCCCCCCCCTCCAGCTGCTCCGATTACAGATATTAACGAACTTGATATTTCTTTTTTCACAAAACGATTAAATGTCGAGTTTGGTAACGATCAAACAAAAATGGCGACCGCTAGAGCGTTAACAGACAAATATATTTATATATATATATATATGTATATATATATATATATATATTTGAACGGACCTCATTATCGTCATCTCCTGGGTAGGATCGACGGACGGCTTTTTCGAAAGTCGCGTCATGAGCACGACCTCAATAGCTGATTTCTCTTAAGGGAAATCTGCTAAAAATATGAAATAGTAGAGTATACTGTTTCAGACCAGTTAGGGATAACTACATATGTGGAAATCGTTTCCCTTGACTAAGATCAAGAGGAAAACTTTCGGGAGTCTACTTATCGCGTGCACGTGTTTTTGAGTGGTTTAAGCGAACCAAAAAAGCTCGAATGAGCAAATCAAAATTCAAAGCAATGTTGATTGTTTTTTTCGATATTCATGGGATTGTGAACCTTCACTGGGTTTCTGAAGGTCAAACAATTAATCAACATTACTACCTTCACGTTCTTGCTGAACTCCGGGAAAGAATAAGGAAAAAACGACCTGAATTGTGGAAGTCATGGGTTCTCCACCAAAACAATGGGCCGGCTCATTCCGCATTGTCTGTTAAGAGGTTTCTAGCCAAATTCAGCATCCCAGTGTTAGACCATCCGCCTTATTCGCCGGATCTTGCGCCGTGCGACTTCTATCTGTTTCCTAAATTGAAATCTGCATTAAAAGGAACAAGATTTGAGTCTGTTGAAGCTGTGAAAGAGAAAACGGCACGCGTCCTGAAGGAGCTGACAGAAAAAGACTTCCAGCACTGTTTCGAACAATGGAAGGTTCGCATGGAGCGTTGTAGGGATAAAGGAGGGGTGTATATTGAAGGTGATGATAAGTAAAAATGTATGAAATAAAAATAAAATGTTTTACAGCGTCAGTCTCGTTATTTAATAGCCACACCTCGTATAAGGATAAAAAGTTTGTAACTCAGGTAAACCCAGTTCCCAATTTACGTTTTACAATAGATAAATCTACAAACTGGTAGATAAGTCTGACAGCCTCTCGGGATAACTAACGGGTTGAATAACTGATCCCGTCCTCAGGCAGGCTGGGAAAAGAAGGGGTTACATCTGGCACTATCCCCAGTAAGCTGAAGCCTAAACATTTTTAGCTGCAGATTCGATCACCACCATGGGAGAACATTAGTTGAAGAGTTCGCTACCAGAACGTGCTAGAGTCACGGCGCTTGTGTATAATTTGAGTCTAGCAAAAATACCTACATCTAACAGTCCCTCAGGATGACTAACGATTCTGAGTTTCTTAGATCCCACCCAAAGGCATTAGAACTGAAGACACCTCATACCAGGTCATCCTTGGTTAACGGGGGTTGCAAGTCGAGTTGTTTATTAGTAAAAAGTCCGTCACGCAGGGGCTGCGTAAACTAATAAGATTTCTGAAGGGCAAATTTACAACTGATAAATCTACATACTGGTAACAGCACCGTGAATGTTAAGAGAATTAATACAAACGGTAGTAAGAAATCATTCAGTCAATTTACAAGTTAACAATATCTACAAGGGAAAGCGTCTGAATTGTAAAAAAAAAAAATCAGGACAGTCAACTTCTGAAGTACTGAAGAGATAGAATTATTCTAGGCCAGAAAGATGAACAATTAATGAAATATACCTGAATATAAAATATTAATTTTGTTGAGAACTATTTACTATAGCTATATAACTTTGAACGGATCCCATTTTCGTCATCTTCTGGCTACGACCGATGGGCATTTGAGGAAATTTTTCGAAAATCGCGTCATGAGTGCAACCTCAAGAGTTGAATTCTCTTAAGGGAAATCATCTAAAATGCAATAAAAATGAGAATTGGTTTCCTTTATTTTGACAACAGATCGTCCTGATTTGGAGGATAATAATTTATTTCCTACTCCAAGGTCCAATATTTCAATCACTAGTCCATTGTTCTCAATCAATCACTTAATTGCATGCATTCAATCTCATAATTAGATATCCAATCATTTGGGATGATGGTGTTGTTTTGTTTAACCTTAGCAAATCGATTTATTTATTTCACTGCCAACGCATAGATATTCCTCGTGTTAATTTCCACAGACAGCAAGCTCATTTTTACCATCTCATTGTGACACCTTTATTATTGGATAGTCTCAAGCAGGAGGAAACGGAAAATCACTGCTGGCCCATTTAAGGTCTTTCCGGTCACCAGAATAGCTCATCATACAACAAGGACTGTACTTAGGCCTTCGAGAATAAAATGAGGTCATGTTCTACCACCTTACAAATAATCCAATCCTTCAATGATCAAAGGATAGACTTTTTTTTTGTGGGCATTTTCGGTTAAACGTAAGAGGCAAGCAAATTCAAAGGAAAATATCCTTTAGTAAAAGCAGGCCTTTTGGTCTGCTTAAACCATCAAAGAGCTGTCAATTCCTTCAGGAGAACACTCACAAACATGTCAACCTTACCAAAGTGACAACATATATAAACCCACTTAGTAACAATAAATTAATAAGGTAGTAAATTATTAAAAATAAATATATTTGAATATAATAGAAAGGATATAGATTTGGAAGAAAGGTAACATTTTTAACACTGACACGGAGAGTGCACGGGCTTCCCCCAACGATTTGAATGAAAAAAGTTTAGAGTTTAGTACCTAATGAAAAAAAAAATGCTGTTGAAGCGAAGAACGCACCTCTCACGCTTTCGTTTAAAAAACAAATGTTAAAAATTCCCTGACCGTTTTGAGTTGTTCCCAGGACGTATATTTCAAGAAGACCCCGTGTCTCAGTTGATAATGCTTTTTTTAACCGGAAATCTCGAGATCGAATCTCCCTGGGAGCTACTATTTATTTATTTTGGACTTATATATCTTTCTATCATCAAGTTAACAATTTTATTGCTGATATCAATTGTGTTGAGGAATAGAATGAATTTTAATACTAGATTATATTTTGCGATTCTGTTCAATCAAATACGAGCAGTTTTGGAGACGTTTGATAAACTTTTTGACTTGATGAGAGAAATATACGTGAGTGAACCAAGGCCATGCATAATGAAAATGGGCTATAATGTAAAAAACTGTTAAAGAATATTTTTATGTCTACAACTAGAAAGTTTTAAATATCTTTATTAATTTTAAAATAATTATTTCAAATAAACGGGTAAAATTAAATAAAACCGTTTAAACATATTATTCAAATATCTGTGATATTATTTATAATTGTTATATTTTTATGTATGCAATAAATAATATATTTCTTGTATAATATTAAACATTTCATTATACCAATTATATTTTTGTCAGAAATCATTCGAATGTTCTTTAAATATATGGAACGCGCTAAAAATTAATTGAGTTTTTTTACCAAAATTCCGACATGACAAATGATTACAGTGGGCTTCGTAATATTATTAAAACTACTGAAAATGATACCCATGACCACATACGTCATACGTTTCTCATAAAACAATTGTGTCGGCTTTAGCGAGACTCCAAATTATGTGTGAATACAAAACTGTTTATTTAAATTCATATAGTCATTTTTCTTTCACAATATTTTGAGAGGATAAATGTGCATCCAAAAAAAACTTTAATACTCACGTCCATAGACCACATTCAATCTTTACCAATTTTGCCAAGCACTCACCTGTAAACAGAACAAATCTGAAATTAGAACAAAGAAATATTAAGAAATGTACTTGGAGAGAGAAAAAGACGTCCAATTCTTCACAATTTTTTATTTCAGCGCCACCTGCTGTTTATTTCAGAGTCACTTGCTGCCTTTCCCAATGAGAGCATGCAAGTAGCTCTGAAGATGAAGACAATAGTCTTCGAAAGCGCTTAGCGCTGAAATAAATATTTGTGATGAATTGGTCGTCTTTTTCTCTCTCCAAGTACACAATATTCTTCACTTCCAAAAATACTGCTGTGGATTAAGAAATGTCGTTATCCCCATATTGTAAAATGTAAAAGTAGTAAGCTGTCAATTTGTAGTATAGACCTTATGATTTCTGTAGAAAGACACAAGAGAAAATAGAAAGAAAAAATTTCCGTTACGCAGGGGTTGCGTAAATTAAACAGATTTCCTATGTGCTGGGTATAACACACTTATGATCTCATTAGAGCACATATTCTCTCTTTATATGTAAATATCCGACGAGTAGAAGAGAGGGGTGGATGTTCTGAAGGCAGAATACAAGAAAGCATTATACTTGAGTAGTTACGAAATAATGCATAGAACAACAATTGTAGAACATCAATACTTCGACAAGATTGGTTCTGTATTATTTTGTCTCATAATAACGGAGATATTTTGAATTTTCAAAATCCCCCCACTCAAAGCCCCCCGCTATTCCAGGTCCAATTTCCGCCAATAACAATTATGATCTGTAGTGTTGACTGAAACATCTAAAAAATATCGAGTATGGTAATGATCAAATAAACATTTAATGAAGTAAAGTCTAAATGACGAGGTCATCACATAATGTATTTAGCACGTACCTCACAAAATTAAAGTTCAATAAAAACTATATTTGGTATTTAACCTTGGAATGAAGTGGATGACATAACAGCTTATTGTTGATATGGCATGAGTAGGAGTAAGGGGGGGAGGGGGTTATTGATGGCCGAAAACTAATATATGGCAATAATCTCTGTTAATGTCCAATATAGAGAAAACATGTATATAAAAAACATTTATAGAACATGACATTTCAGTAAGATGTTTCTATACAACATTGCGATGATGCGAAGTGCAATAACAGGGTGATTTTGAATTCTCAAAATTCTACCCTTTACGCTCCCCCCCCCTGTCTGATTTTAGCCATTAAAGAACTTGGCCTTAATATTTACATAAAACGTTTAAATATAGAGTTTGGTATTGATTAAATAAAAACCACAAACGCTAGAGCGCTAAAAGATATATTTTTTTATTTATTAATACAGGAGCACCCGCATCTTGGCGATTTGGCTCAAAGTTTCACAATGTAAAATGAAAAGAAAATTATAGAAAAGTAACAAAAATTGAAACAACAAATAAAAAATTAAATACAACAAATAATCATTAAATACTAGTAATAAAGACAATTAATAAACATTAGACTAGTAATAAAAACAACAATTTAAAATGGTTTTAATAAAAAAATTATCTTATTCCTATATACTAGTACATTTATATATTTTTTTTTTAAATTTATTTTTTTAGATTTGGACCCCACAGCGATGGTGATTGGTATTGTTAGGATGATATATTTACTCCTTCATATTGTTGCGCAAATTAAATACATGAATAATCCTTCAAAGAGAGAGAGTCGCGTAATTGGAAAGTGTGACGTAGATCAAAGAAGCCGACAGAAAGTTCTAGCTTCTTATAGACCCATCCAGCCCAGCGTCGAAGTTTCCAGACAATTCCCCTTTGATGTATGCCGACAACCTATATAAGAACGGCCAGCCGCGAGCAGTCAGTTTTATTCTCACCTGCCTTGATGTTCACATCAGTGCTACAGTGCGACTTCATGCAGTCCGGTAAAGTGTTTTTATAAGAAGAACAGTGTTGTGCCGTGACTGTAAGTAACAGTTTAGTGCCGTGTTTAAGACAGTGTAGTGACGCGAAGTAAAGGACAGTGCAGTGCCGTCTTTCTGTGAATTTCAGTGACCGTGAGTGAATTATTGGACTGTGTAATCTGAAGAAAAGTGACGCTATCAGTGTATACTGTGAGTAGTAATTAAGAATAATTACCCAGTTTATTGTGCATTTTGAAATAAATTGTGCAGTGATAAAAACTGTGAAACTTGGGAGTATTTAATTTTGCAATCCAAAAGAACTCTTATTAAAAACGTTTATTACTGGTTTTGGTTATAAAAACTTAACAATATGCTTACCTTTTTTGTACTTTTATATTATGGAAAATATTTCTTTAATATCTGATTCTTTCTCACATCCGTGCTTTGTCTAAAGAATATAATAAAAGTTAACCCTTTTAAATCTTTTTAGGTATGCTGTAGACCTATTCTATTTTGTGTTATATGTTTTTGTAAATGTTGAAGTGTTTTAGTTATGTTAGTATTTGTGGAATAAATTGGCTGCTGTCAGTTAAGTTGTGTCATATCGTGGGGTATGTGAAGGTTTTTTCGTTCGATGCAGTCTGTCAGTATGTGTTTTATCGTAAGGTGTTTGTTGCAGTATTTGCATATAGGGTTATCAGTCCTTGTCATTAAGTGTCTATGTGTCAGGTAAGTGTGATCGATCCTGAGTCTGGCAAGAACAACTTCCTACCATCTATATTGGGGAAATATTTCGAAATTCGCTTCATAAGTACAACCTCAATAGCCGATTTCCCTTAAGAAGGGCCTGGAGCGGAAACCCGCTGACGTTGAGCCTATCCAACAATAAAAGTATCACTAATTGTGGAGAGGATTTACTTGAATTCAGTGATGTTAGAGAGGCATCCCACCGTAGCCTGCATAAGCTGAATTACAATAGGCATTAGCCAGGCCGAGTTCGCATACTACAACTTTAAAGTAACTCCTGCTACACCTAGCGTATTACCAGTGGGAACTCAGTGCAAGGAGGTTAAGAAAACAAAGTAAAAAATCGAAAATACTTGAAGCACTGGGACAAACAATACCAGAGAAAGCTCTTAGCAAGAGTACTAACATTGGAAAGAAGTCCTCGGTTTTTTCCTTTTAAATGCCGACACCTCTCGGATTCAACCTTCTTAACACAATTCTTGAATCTAGATTCAAGGTTATAAGACCGTCTCAACCAACAGGTGTTGACAGTACGGAACATTGAAAAGAATCGTGTACTTCCCCGTAAAATAATACTGTTTCCGTTCGGATTTTCGTAAAATATCTTCAAATGACCTCTGATCCAGGAGATTATAAAAATGAGGTACGTTAAAATGTATATAAATACATGTATTTTACTGTTCTAGCGGCCACAATTTGTAACAGATCCTAAAGGGGAATGGCTCAAATTAACGAGATCACGAAAATGAGATCCTTTTAAAATGTTAACGCTGTAGTGGCCTGTATTTTCATGTAATAGTTACCAGAATAGATATTTAAACGTTGAATGTAAAACTGAAGAACATGTTCGTTAATATCTGAAATGGGACCATTAGGAGGTAATTTTAGGGGGGATTTCGAAAAGCCCAAACATCTCCTTTATTAACGTTCTCATAAGTTTTCTTGTCCTGGCAACAAATATGATGTAGTGTGTTTATCTAGACTGATATGCTCATGTTTTATTTTTTGGGCTATTGGGTGATTTGTGTAAATATTGTTTAGTATTTGAAGGGAACTTAAGGAATCCATGAAAATATTGAACTTAGGACTGAATGATACTGCAGACTGCGAGGCCGAAAAAGCAGCTGAAAAACTCGAATATGAACAAATAGATGTAATGAAGACATTACAAGACAAACGAAACACATGCATCTTAGATACATGGCAAACCGACTGGACTAACACAAGTACTGACAACAAACTACCAACTATTAAGAACACTATTTGCATGTGGCCATCAAGTTTCAGAAACTCTTGGAAAGAATCGGACACACAAATTAACACACTCCTACTTAATGACAAAGACTGACAGACCTACTTGCACAACTTGTAACATTACCTTGACGATAAGACATATACTGACAGAATGCCGAAAACGACAACACCAGGACTTCCCCTACGACTTACAAGAACTATTGACGGAAGGCAGCCCATACATCAATAACATATTCTCATACCCTCAAAAAATTCAAATATACAACAAATTTTCTTCAAGTCTTTGGTGTCCAACAAGATTTCAAATTATATGCATTAATTGTATTATATGCGTTTGTAGAAGGAAATCCCGATAATCATTAGCAAAAGTATCATTTTAAGCCAATCATTTCCAATTGATCATCCACCAACTATGCTCCGCCAATTTTTTTTTTTTTTTAATGTTCACTTATTAAAAGGTTTAGCTATTTCACATTTGTTATTTGACATTGTTTTTTTGTTATTTGTTATTGTTACTTGTTGTTATCTCTTATCTATTTTACTTTTGGTATTTCACTATGTAAAATTTCTGGCTGTTCAAAGGGCTTATATATCGAATTTCGTAACAATAAAATAAAAAGTGTGACTGGTAGAGCGTTAAAAAACAAATATATATGTCTATATATATATATATATATATATATATATATATATATATACGTGTGTGTGTGTGTGTGTGTGTGTGTATTTATGTATGTGTGCATGCATGTGTATAAAATTTTGACTGAACATTATTTTTCTCATCTCGTAGGTAGGATCGATAGGCATTTGAGGAAAATTTTCGAAAATCAGTACAACCTCAATAGCTGATTTGCAGTAAGGGGAATCTGCTAAAATACGCCTCAAAACAAATGCATTGTGACAAAATAAAATATTAAATATAAGAAATGTATATAGGAGCATATGCGTGAAAGTGTGTCGGTGTCCAGTTTACATAAGGGTGAAAGTCTTCTAGATTACTCTTCTGCCCGGATCTCATTATATTGTGTTCTTTTTGTAGATGAAACCTGTTATCCAGCCACTCCTGGATGGGCTTATACCGCCCCGGGCGGGGAGATTACACACAAATCCCAGCCGATGATGAGGGTATGCACTGGGGAAGCCTTGTTACATCAAAGCATTAAGGCCGATGCGTGGACTAATAAAGGACAATTACCGCTCTGTTTACACAAATGAGGGTCATAATGGAAGAACTTCGTATAAGCCCAGAATAAGGAATGTTTGTTCGATAAGGCAGACGAAATTAAATGGTACTCCACCGTAAAAGAGATTTGGTCATTAACTTCTTGTCGAGTTTTAATTAAAAGTATCCGCCCTTGCGTTTTAGGAAAACAGCACAATTAGGACTTGTTTATAAGCTATACAAAAAGTCGGTCACGCAGGTGCTGCGTAAACTAAGCAGATTTCACACGGGATGGAATGGAACACATTTGCAATCTCCCCTCTGTACATACTCTCTATTTCTAACTAAAAAGCCTATGACTTGAAGGGGGTAGGGGATTAATTAATTCTGAAAACAAGAAAGCGCGAATAACTCGCTTAATACTTGAGTTACACAAAAAAGTCCGTTACGCAGGGGCTGCGTAAACTAAGCAGATTTCCCATGTGAAGTTATACAATAGACAAATCTCCATACGAGAGCCGAAAATTTACTGCAAAGGGCCGAACTAGCTTTTGGGGGGAAACTGTCATCCGTTATCGGCCCAAATTTAATAAAAATGCAAAATCTCGGTTAATATTCAAGATAGTGAATAAATGTATATAACAATATTTATAGTAAATTTAATTTGTAATAATATTGAGTTTGTACAATTTTTCGATCCGACGTATAGTAACGGAGATATTTCGAATTTTTGAAAATCCTCCCCTCTAAACCCCCCCTCCCACTGGTCCGATTTCAGTCGTTAACGAATTTGATCTTTCATTTTACATAGAACGACTAAATATCGAGTTTGGTAAAGATCAAACAAAAATTGCGACCGCTAAAGCGGTAACAGACAAATATATATATATATATATATATATATATATATATATATATATATATATATATATATATATATATATAGAGTTTTGAACGGACCTCATTTTCGTCATCTACTAGGTAGGATCGATGGGCATTTGAAGAAAAATTTCGAAAATTCCGTCATGAGTACAACCTCAATAGCTGATTTCCCATAAGGGAAATCTGCTAAAATACATAGAGAAGCAATCGTAGAACATCAAAAGTTCAACAAGATTGGCTCTATAACATTTCACTGTCTAACTCATAATAACGGAGATATTTCGAATTTTCGAATCTGCCCCCCCCCTAAACCCCCACTATTCCAGATCCGACTTTAGGCAATGAGAAATATGATCATAAGTATTCACTAAAAAAGATCAAGTAAACGATAACGTACAATCTTAATTAATGATGTTATCGAGCAACGAATTTGCATGTATCTCGCATAATTTAAGGTCCAACAGCTTATTACTAATGACATGAGTAGGAATGGGAGTTTACTAAAGGATGAAAACTGAAAACTAAAAAATCCAAATATCACTGTTAATATTCAAATTAAAGAAAACATGTAGATAACAAAATTAATAGACAATTACATTTACAATAACACTGCATCTATAAATGTTTTCAATCCAACGTATAATAACGGAGATTTTTAGAAATTTCCCCTTCTAAACCCCCTAGTCCGATTTCAGCCGCAACGAACTTTATCTTTCGTTTTACATAAAACGATTATATATCGAGTTTGATAACGATGAGACACAAATAAGAGCAGTAACAGACAATTATAAACACAGCTCTAGCGGTCAAAATTTTTGTCTCATCGTTTCTAAACGCCTACTCTAACTCATGTCATATAAACAATAAGGTGTTATAGAAGGAACGTTATATGAAGCTTAAATACCAAATAATGTTTTGATTGAGTATTGTACCTTGAGAGAAAATATATAAAGTCCGTCACGCAGGGGCTGCGTAAACTAAGCAGATTTCCCACGTGAAGTTATACAATAGAAAAATCTCCATATGAGAGCCGAACAGTTACGGCAAAGGGCCGAACTAGCTTTTGGCCGGAAATTCAAAAATCCGTTATCGGCCCAAATTTAATAAAAATGCAAATATCTCGGTTAATATTCAAGATAGGGAATAAACGTATATAACAATATTTATAGTAAATTTAATTTGCAATAAGACTGTTTCTGTGCAATTTTTTGGTTCCGACGTATAGAAACGGAGATATTTCGAATTTTTGAAAATCCTCCCCTCTAAATCCCCCCTCTCACTGGTCCGATTTCAGCCGTTAACGAACTTGATCTTTCTTTTTACATAAAACGACTAAATATCGAGTTTGGTAACGATCAAACTAAAATTCCGACCGCTAGAGCGGTAACAGATAAATATATAGATATAAATATATATATATATATATATATATATATATATATATATAGATATATATATACAGTTTTGAACGGACTTCATTTTCGTCATCTACTAGGTAGGATCGATGGACATTTGAAGAAAAATCTCGAAAATTCCGTCATGAGTACAACCTCAATAGCTGATTTCCCTTAAGGGAAATCTGCTAATATCTAAATAGTCTCATACCAGCACGTGTGAAATCTGCTTAGTTTACGCAGCTAATCCGTGATGTACTTTATTTAGGTTTTAGAGGCCGCGTGAAGATCTAGCGGGAGGCTTCAAAACCCCTCAACTGCCAGGGAAAGATGATAGTAGAAAACATGCATATATAATTATAGCTATGATATAACTGTTCGGACATGATACCATTTGTATGTGAGTTGTACTGAGAAAGTTGTTGTATTTTAATATGGGATTATGTGTGGATTATATGATAATGCATCCCGCTTTCTCCTGATCCGGTATAGGAAATCACCTTATGGGTTCCCAGCTGCTTATGGGAGTGGATGTATTCCCGCACGGGGCAACGCCCGCCAAACGCTTTTGGCGCCAAGTCAAACTGTCAAATTGGCTCAAAAGATGCTTCTTTATTCAATGAAACACCAATGACCCAATAAAAATCTACTAACAATCTTTGGGACAGGGGCAGAATATACAAACGAGTCTGGGTCATTTTTAAGTAAATCCGTCAAGCAGGGGCTGCGTAAATTAAGCAGATTTCCCTAATGAAGTTTAACAATAGATAAATCTACAAACTGGTGACGCAAAACCACCGTAAATATGAAGTGAATAAATACAAACGGTAATAAGAAATCTTTATTTTTTAAATTTTAATAGTTTCCCGACAGGAAATGTAAACCATCAGGTCTGTCAACCTCTCACCGGAAAGAAAAACAATTACTGAAGTATATCAGAATATAACATGTTAATCTTATTGAAAACTATTTACTATATCTAGTACTGTAATTTATAATGAATCAATAATTTTTATCTCGATCAATCAAATTTTAGAAGTCCAAGAACTCAAGACAGGAAGGGGTGGGTCACCAAAACACATTTGCATGTATCTCGTATATTATTATTATTATTTATTAAAGTCCACTTTTCGCAACTTAGGCTAATCGGGACGGGTTATCTACTTTTCTAGCCAGGGTGGGATTTTAGGACGTTATTTAATGAATTTCGTCACTACATAATTTCCTTTGCCCAGGCAAGAATCGAACTCGCCACTCTAGGTTTACCATGTGAGATAAAGGTCAACGCTTTAACTCGCATGGCTAACCTGAGCCCCCTCTCGTATATTAAAGGTCTCATGAAAACAATATTGGGTATTTAAGCTTCGAATAAAGTGATCTATTATATAGCATAGTATTGTTTATGTAAAATGCGTACATTTATATTTCATTGAGATTGGTTTTATAGACTTTTTCGATCCGACGTACACTAAAGGAGATATTTCGAATTTTCATAATTCTCTCCCTCGTCTGATTTTAGCCATTAACGAACTTAATCTTTCTTTTTACATAAATGACTAAATATCGAGTTTGGTACCTATCAAAGGCGGCTGCTAGAGCGGTTACAGATGTATATATATATATATATATATATATATATATATATATATATATAATTTAACATGTGGGAAATCTGCTTAGTTTCCGCAGCCCCTGAGTGACGGACTTTTTTTATCAAATAAAGCCATTCGTGCCAAAATTAGCAAATAACTGTCTTCACCATAATCCGCCCGGAGATCTTTCTTCCTGAAACGGAACGACTCGAATGACCAGTATAACTGGCCGAAATGCTCACCTCTGAAAGGCATTAGCATAAATTTGTAATTTTAATAACGTCGCCAGTTCTGTTTAGCATGGATAGAACACGCGGAGGGAACTACACAAATCCGAAACGTACGAGCTGGAAGAAAGGAACAATGGGGACGTCATTTAAATTTTTGTGTGGCCGCCCCCCCCCACCCAAACAGCTGTTTTCATGTCAAGGATTTAGTAAACAATTATAATGAGTGTCTGTTAGGGCTGCCCACACACAAAGAAACCTTCTCTCGGAATTATTCACAGACTTCTTGCTCATTGAATAAATAGCCTCGCCTTAAATCCCATAATTATATTCAAATTATTCGTATGCAAGTAAAATCAGACGAAGAATTCGCTAAGAACTGTTGGAAGATCTCCTATTGACTTAGGAAGAAATTCTTGAAAAATTGTGTATATTGATATATACTTATTTTTATTTTGGATAATGAATAGATAACCAAAAGGAGAAAATAACTAAATAAATAAACATGAACATCAATAAACAATAACATTAACACTTATAACAAAAAACAAAAATCATCAACAATAATAAATTTATAATATATTAATGAAAATAACAAAACATCTGAAAAAACTGAATAATTACTTTAGGGGAAAAGATTGAATCTAAGAACAAAAAAGTACTAATGAAACAAAAAACTAGGAACCAAAAAATAGGAATGAATAACAAATAGAAAATATTAAATTAATAAATAAGACCTTAAATGTATAAATAGTTCTTTATTTAGAAACAAAAAAAAGTCCGTCACGCAGGGGCTGATTTATCTAAGCAGATTTCCCTCGTCCACCACGCATTTGTATTTATCCCAAAACGTAAAATATTTGGTATTTATGTTTCAAACAAAATTCTTCATAATATAACAGCTTTTAGCAGATTTCCCTTAAGGAAAATCAGCTATTGAGGTCTTACTCATGACGCGATTTTCGAAAAATTTCTTCAAATGTCCATCGATCCTACCCAGGAGATGACGAAAATGAGGTCCGTTCAAAACTATATATATATATATATATATATATATATATATATATATATATATATATATTTGTCTGTTATCACTCTAGCGGTCGCAATTTTTGTTTAATCGTCACCAAAAGGTATTTAATCGTTTGATGTAAAAAGAAAGATCAAGTTCGTTAACGGCTGAAATCGGACCAGTGAGAGGGGGGGGGGTTTAGAGGGGGGATTTTCGAAATATCTCCGTTACTATACGTATGATCGAAAAGTTGTATAGAACCAATCTTATTGCAAATTAAGTTTACTATAAATATTGTTATATACGTTAACTTCACGTGGGAAATCTGCTTAGTTTACGCAGCCCCTGCGTGACGGACTTTTATATTTTTTAATATGACATGGGTAGGAGTAGGGGTTTACTAAAGACCGAAAACTAAAAAAATCCAATAAAAATTATGATAATAATCACGATAGAGAAATTTATAGACCATTACTTTTGCAATAAGATTGGCTCTATACAATTTTTCCATCTGACAAATAATAACGGAGATATTAAGAATTTCCGAAATTCCATCCTCTAAACCCTCCACCCTCGGTCGGTAGCCTTTGACGAACTTGATCTTCATTCTTACATAAAAGTATAAATATCAAATTTGGTAAAGATCATACAAAAATTGCGACATCTAGAGCATTAACAGCCATATATATATACACACACACACACACTCATTTTTGAACCAACCTCATTGTCGTTCGCCATCTCCTATGTAGGACCGATGGACATTTGAATTTTTTATTGAATATAGGAATCATTTACATATGGACATATTGAAACCCATCATGAGTACAACCACAAAAGCTGATTTCATTCAAGAGAAATCTGCTAAAAAGAAAGAAATAATTTTGATAAAAAGGAAAGATCAATAATATAACACACATTGTGCATACTGATTAAAGTAATGAATTATTCAAGAATTTCATCTAAAAGCATTCAAATGTATTACAAAAAAAATTAAGAAAAAAAATTAGGATTTTTTTCCCTGCCAAAAATATGGTGTTAATTAATAAATTATTTGGCATGGATATTATTCTCATGGCGCTATTTCCGAAAAATGTCTTCAAAAGTCCATCGACCCTACTCAGGAAATGACTATAAACATGATCCTTTTTTTTTAATAATTTTAGTCACATATTCTTTGAATTACCTATAATTCTGTTGATCACTAATATTTTTTGCATGTTACCTCATTTTAAAGCTACTGGAGTGCGGTAACAGAAGCATTTAAATGCTTCCCTTAATGGAGAAATACTACTTAGCATAACTACCTGGAAGAGACCGAGTAACGGAGATTTGCTAAATGCTAACTCAGAGAATTAGTACCATTTACAGGCTTAATGAAAGTATGCAGTTTAAATGATTCCCACTTATGACAAGTAGTTGAAACTTTAATGTGTTTCAGCTTCTTTTTTTCGTAATAACATTTCGATTACATTATATCGTTATATAACGCCGAGAAAAATTAACTGATTTCCGTTAAGGGAAATGTGCTAATATGAAGTACACATTTGCCAAATCTAGACACATTTACTATAATCACCTAGTACAATTAATTTTAATAATAAAGGTGTACTAAAATGATTTTACCCAATTCATCTAAATGAGAACGACTCTATTATAAAATATATTTCATATATTGTAATGGGGCTCAGGTTAGCCATGCGAGTTAAAGCGTTGACCTTTATCTCACATGGCAAACCTAGAGTGGCGAGTTCGATTCTCGCCTGGGCAAAGGAAATTATTTAGTGACGAAATTCATTAAATAACATCCTAAAATCCCACCCTGGCTAGAAAAGGGTGGTAACCTGTATATACCCCGTCCCAATTAGCCAGAGTTGCAAAAAGTGGACGTTAATAAATAATAATAATAATATATTGTAATAGAAATCATATGTTACAAAATTATTATTATTAATTAACGTCCACTTTTTACTACTATGGCTAATTGGGACGGGTTATCTACAGGTTACACCCTTTTCTAGCTGGGTGGGACTAAAGATTTAAATGAATGAGTTCGTCACTAAATACATTCCTGTATCCCAGCCGGGAATCGAACTTGACACTCTATTATTGTTATTTATTAACGTCCACTTTTTGCAACTATGGCTAATTGGGACGGGTTATCTACAGGTTACCGTCCTTTTCTAGCCAGGGTGGGAGTAAAGATTTTATTTATTGATTTCGTCAATAAATAAACTCCTGTTTTACAGGAAATTGAACTCGCAAATCTAGGTTTACAATGTGAGATTAAAGGTAACATTTTAACTCAAATGGCTAACCTGAGCCCCCCAGAAATCTATTAGAAAACTATAACTAATAGCCCATTGAGAAGGAATATGAAATTAATAAATGCTCATATGTGACTGAATTCAAGAAATTATTTTTCCTACCCTATAATGACTCTACTGAGTGTGTGTGTGTATATATATATATAGATATATATATATATATATATATATATATGCATTTATATTATATATGCATTTATATTATATAAATATGTTTATAGCAGTACAATTATGTTAATAGTTAAAAAAAAAAACACATTTTAAGAAAAGCAGTACAATAGTGTGCACTACTATGTTTACGACAATAAATTATCTTCGTCGATTCCATAATTTTTGTCATCTACTAGGCAGGGTTGGTGGCCGATGGAATTTTCTTTTTCTTAAAAACCAAAGCTCTAAGTGGAAATCTGCTGAGACTTGTGAAAGATATGTTAAGTTGAAGGAGGTGGGCAAGACTTGTCGTTCTGTTGTAGGTAACACCTCTCTCTCACACTATGCATTTCTCTACCCGAGCATTTTCTACAATACTAGAGCTAACTTTCAATAACTCGGATGAAACTAGAAAAAAAATGTCCGTCACGCAGCCGCTGTGTAAACTAAACAGATTTCCCAAGAGAAGTTATACATTATCTAAATCTATATACTAAAAGTTAAAGATGTTGAAAACACCATATTGATAATTAAGTGAACAAATACAAATGACAATGAGAAATCTTTCAGTCAATTTACATTCAAAACCACTCCCACTCTCTCTCTCTCTCTCTCTCTCTCTCTCTCTCTCTCTCTCTCTCTCTCTCTCTCTCTCTCTCTCTCTCTCTCTCTCTCTCTCTCTCTCTCTCTCTCTCTCTCTCTCTCTCTCTCTCTCTCTCTCTCTCTCTCTCTCTCTCTCTCTCTCTCTCTCTCTCTCTCTCTCTCTCTCCCCTCTCTCTCGCTCTCTCTCTCTCTCTCCTATCTCTCTCTCCTCTCTCTCTCTCTCTCCTCTCTCTCTCTCCCCCTCTCTCTCTCTCTCTCTCTCTCTCTCTCTCTCTCTCTCTCTCTCTCTCTCTCCTCTCTCTCTCCTCTCTCTCTCTCTCTCTCTCTCTCCCTCTCTCTCTCTCTCTCCTCTCTCTCTCCTCTCCTCTCTCTCTCTCCTCCTCTCTCTCTCTCTCTCTCTCTCTCTCTCTCTCTCTCTCTCTCTCTCTTCTCTCTCTCCTCTCTCTCTCTCTCTCTCCTCTCTCTCTCTCCCCTCTCTCTCTCTCTCCCCTCTCTCTCTCCCTCTCTCTCTCCCTCTCTCCCTCCCTCCCAAATGATCACCCAGCTACATCTGAAGGTTAGGACACGTATTTCGTAGGTTAAAAGAATAAAAAATACAGCACGCAGGTGTTTTGTGAAGTAAGCGGTAAGCAGGTTCCTCCACAAGTAGACCCTCTATGTACTGTAGACTTGAAACATGGGTCTTAGATATTTACCATAAGAAATTGATTGCTTGAATTGATCTTCAAACTAGTGTGATTGGAGGCTTACCGAGGGCTGAACATAAAAAATTCAAAACCAATTTCACTGTGTGCTTAAATCAATAATAAAATGATTTCCAAAGATAGCGGATTGCAAATGCTTGGAAAGTCGACAATTGCTGTAACTATGGGATGAATAAGCGTTCCTCAAATAGTTTGTAGAAAGTAAGCCGAGATGAGAGCTGATTGCTATGAACTGGTTCAAACGAACGATTCTCCCATTTGGCAATGGGAGTCGTTCCTTTCGACTCTGGGAACCAAGGACTCGCCATGCCCCTCTCTAACCCACATACAACTAGCAGTCCCTTTCGTCTCTATCATATTTCAGTATTGTATTATACACTGTATATATCTGCTCAATATGTTCAGTAAATAGGCAATAGTTATAATAATTCGTGCAGGGGATCCGTAAACAAAACAGATTTTTTAAGTGCTGGCCACGATAATGATTTGACAGCATCTATTCTACACTACTCTTAGAAAAAGAAGCCCATTGAACAGAAGTTGAATTTAAAGATGAGCATGAAATTATTGAAATGTATTTATAACCACTATTTTTTAACATAACATAATTGGATATGTACAAAATTAGCATATTCCCTTTAAGGGAAATCAGCTATAGAGTTTGAACTCATGATTTTTGAAACATTATTTCCTCAAATGTCAATCACTCCTACCCAGGAGATGACGAAGACGGGGTCCGTTAAAAATTATATATATATATATATATATATGGTAAATCAAATAAAGGGTTAGGACCGCCAGTATAAATGATATTGTTGTCATAGCTGTCGGTGGAGACCTTCGTCACTGGCTGATGGTCGAGTACAGCTGGCATTGTGCTATAGATGCAAAGGCACCATCTTCAAGCCCGTCGAAAAGTTGTACTGAGTTAGATGTCTGTTGGCCAGTAGGTTTTATGCGTCTGGTCACCGTATTAGTTTGTTTACGTGTAGTTGCTTACATTTTACCTGGACACTAGCTACCACCCTTCGATTGACAGATTGAGGTAAGTAAACAGACTTGGACTAAACGTAAACAACTACACGTAACACAAACTAATACGGTGACCAGACGCTTAAAACCTACTGGCCAACAGACATCTAACTCAGTACAAGTTTTCGACGGGCTTAAAGATGGTGTCATTGCATCGAAAGCGCTTGCCAGCTGTACTCCACCATCAGCCAGTGACGACGGTCTCCACCGACAGCTATGACAACATATATATATTTATATATATATATATATATATATATATATATATATATATAGCGTTCTAGCGGTCGCAATTTTTGTTCTAACGGTACGAAATTCGATATTTAATCGTTTCGTGTAAAAACGATCTGCGATCAAAACGGTTGGATCAAAACCTTCTATAGAACCAATCTTATTGCAAATTAAATGTACTATAAATCTGTATAAATTTATTCTCTATCTTAAATATTCACGGAGATATTTCCATATTTCAGTTTTCAGCCTTCAAAAAAATCCCACTTCTTCTCATGTTACATAAACAATACTCAGTTTTATAATATAACACATTATTCTAAGTTTAAATACCAAATATTGTTTTCCAGAGACCTTTATTATTCAAGATACATTCAAATATGATCTGATGAAACCCCCTAGCTGTATTAAGTTCTAGGTGTAACATATGAGTGATTGAGATAAAAATTATTCAGATTCATTATACATTACAGTTCTAGATATAGTAAATAGTTTTCAATAAAATTAATTTATTATATCTGATATATTTCATTAATTGTTTTTTCTTTCCCTTGAGGAATTGGCAGACATGTTTGGGCTAATGGGTGTGTGGCATTGTATTACCAATATGTAGGTTTACCTATTGTTAGCTACTTCACGAAGGAGGTATGCTTAGTTTACGCAGCCACGGCGTGACGGACTTTTTGTTCTATACATCAAATATTGAGAATAATTCGTAATTTCTTGTTTTCAGTCTTTAGTATTGTCTCACTTCCACTCATCGGAGTTTTATTTTGAAATAGAGAATACACGGTGAGATGAGATCAACATCGAGTTATACCAGCGAGTGGGGAATCTGCTCAGTTTACGCAGCCCCTTGGTCCGAGGTTGAGCTGGGTATTTGGGAGTCTAGATGATCAGCAAGGCCTATTGTAGGAGTCCTTCAGCTGGCTTATCTCTGGGATCCGTCACAGTCAGCTTCCTAGCTAAGGCTTAATTACATCAGCTGATAACGATCAAGATGAAAAGGGAGAAAAACTAATAACAACCTATCCTTGGCGGCATTTTGCCAACTCCTACCGGCAAGAGTCACCGACGTCATAGTTGGATGCCAAAAGAATTCACCACAGAAGTTGTCAGTCAGCGGTTTTCCTAAAACGCCTGGAAGTTAAATTTTGTGTGTGTGTGTATATATATATATATATATATATATATATATATATATATATATATATTCGTGTATGTGGGTGTGCAGATTATACAAAGTGCTTTAATTTGTAATGAAAAATAATTTTATTTCCGAGAGGATGAACGGAACGTATTTGGATGTATCTCACAGAGTAGAAGTTCAATGAAAACAATATTTGGCATTTAACCTTGGAATGAAGTGGTTCATTAAATAACAGCTTATTGTTGATATGACATGATTAGTCAACGCTCTAGCGGTCGCAATTATTGTTGAATCGTTACCAAACTCGGTATTTAATCGCATTATTTAAAAAGAAAGATCGAGTTCGTTAATGGCAGAAATCATACCAATGGTCGGGGGGGGGGGGGCTAGAGGGGCGTATGTCGAAATATCTCCTTTACTATAAGTCGGATCGAAAAGTTTTATAGAACCAATCCTATTGAAATGTAGAGCTCAAAAATTTTGTTATGTACGTTTTTGCTCTATTTTGATTATTAACCGAGATATTTGCATTTTTTAGTTTTCGGTCTTCAGTAAATCACCACTCCTGCACATGTCATATCGACAGTAAGGCGTTATATAACGAAACTCTTTATTTGAAGTCCATATATCAAATATTGTTCTCATTGAGTTTTTGCTATTCGGGATAAATGCAAATACGTGACACACGTGGGAAATCTGTTTAGCTTAAGCAGCTCCTGATGGACGGACCTTATATTATTAATATGACAAGAGTAGGAGTGGGGGGTTTTCTTAAAGCTATAAAATCGAAATATCTCATTTAATATTGATGATACAGAACATATGTGTAGAACAACATTTATAGATCGTTCAATTTTCAATAGGGTTGGGTCTATACTATTTTTCGATCCGACTTATAGTAACGGAGATATTTCGAATTTTCGAAATTACTCATCTAAACAAAAATTGCGACCACTAGAGCGGTAGCAGACAAGTATATATATAATTTTGAACGGACCTCATTTTCGTCATATACTAGGAAGAATCGATGGCCATTTGAAGAAATGTTTCTAAAATCGCGTCATAAGTACGACCTCAATAGCTGATTTCCCTCGGGGGAAATTTGCTGTAAACCAAACAACGAGACAGAACCCTAAAATTAAATTCAAAAACCCCCTTAAGAGAAATCTGCTAAAAGGGAAGTGAGTGATATCCGGTGTTGCGTTATCATGATAAGGAGTTGGATTATCAGCAGATTTCCACTAAAGGAAATATGCAATTATCTATGTACAGGCCGTTAATGCGTTAACCATTTTTAATTTTTCCCCGCGACTTGTAATGACTAGAAAATAATTGACTTATTACTCTTAAAATAGAATAATTGGACGGCACTTTAGTATATTTACTCTAGATAATTATACTTATTACGACGACTATGGTTAAATTTAAGGGATTCCCTTGCTTAACGATGGGAATCGAACCGTAACAAGAAACTCCCAAGACGTAAATATTTCGAGTGCTATTTCAAATGAGTGGCAGTTGGTACAATTATGGGTTACATAATATGGAGTTACGGGATACATAATACAGTATTTTAAATTTAGGTTTATGGGATTGCAAGGGGAGGGGGCGGAAATTTGTTTAATAGTCGCCAAACTGGATATTAAAGCGTTTCGAGGAAAACTAAAGGTCGAGTTCGTTAATGACGGAAATAGTGGGTTGAAAAATAAGTACATATAATAAAGAAATATAAAAAAATATCCGTCACGCAGGGGTTGCGTTAACAAAGCAGATTTCCCACTTGCTGGTATGACACACGATTAATCTGTTCTTCCCATACTCATTCTACATCTAAATCAAAGTTCGATGAGTGGGTGTTTACTGAAGACTGAAAAAAAGAAAATACGGATAACTGAGTTAATATATAAGCTACAAAAAGAAACGACAAATGTAGAGCAAGACCTAGAAGGGTCTAGAACATTTTTCCATACGACTCATAATAACAAAGATAATTTGGTTAATATATATATATATATATATGTATATATATATATATATAGTGTCCCAACTTCCCATTCCACCCCCCCCCCATAAAATCTCCAAATATTCTAATAAAAGGATGAGAGCTGGTGTGCCATAATTGGGACCCCTGATGAATCCTTTCAGTCCATATTCAACCTTGCCTAGTGTGTGTGTGTGTGTGTGTGTGTGTGAGGTGTGAGTGTGTAAGTATATTTGACTGTTAACGCTCTGGCGATCAAAATTTGATTGATAATGGCGGAAATCCGGCCAGTGGTATGGGTGGGGGGGGGTTTAGAGGGGGAATTTCGAAAATTTGAAATATTACCGTTACTATACTTCGGGTCAAAAAACTGTATGGAACAAATCATATTACAAATTAAATGTTCTATAATTGTTGTTACATGAGTTCTTTCACTGTCTTGATTATTAACCGAGATATTTGCATTTTTTTTAGTTTTCGGCTTTCAGTAAACCCCCACTCCTACTCTTGTCATATTAACAATAAGCTGTTATATACTGAAAATTGAACTTTTTTTTTGTTAAATGCAAATACGTTGCTCACATGGGAAATCTGCTTACTTAAAGCAGCCACTGAGTGACTGACTTTCTGTATAGAAAATTAATGTTTGTAAACATAAACATTCAAACACACATTGTCGATCGTTTGAGGCTAAAGCGTTAATTGAGCTAATTACCGTAAGACGCCGAATTGATTAAGACATTCAGCCCTGGGTCCAATTAGAAGTGACTAATGAAAGGGTGACACTAGCCCCTGGAGGGGACGGTGTCACGGTGACAAATCGCTCTGATAGTGTTATCACACAGAGTGACAACACTACACAACACAGCTACAGTTGCACAAGGGATCTAACTCCTCCACCCGCTAGCAAAGTAAACAGCCTTTCTCAGCCAACCTTACAGTGTTGAGGTGTTTGATCGTTACCAGACATTAACTAATATATCCTTTTGAGTTGAATGAAATGTAAAAAAGTCCGTCACGCAGGGGCTGCGTAAACTAAGCAGATATCCCGCGTGATGTTTTACAATAGAGAAATTTCACGAGAGCCGAGCAGTTAAGGAAACGGACGAACTAGCTTTTGGCGGGAAAGTCACTCGTCTGTTATTCGCCCAGATTTATTAAAAATGCAAATATCTCGGTTGATATTCAAGATAGAGAATAAATGTATATAACAATATTTATAGTAAATTTAATTTGCAGTAAGATTGATTTTGTACAATTTTTCGATCAGACGTATAGTAACGGAGATGTTTCAAATTTTCGAAAATCCTCCCAACTAACCCTCCCCCCTCCCACTGGTCCGATTTAAGCCGATAACGAACTTGATCTTTATTTTTACATAAAACGACTAAATATCGAGTTTGGTAACGATCGATCAAAAATTGCGACCGCTAGAACGGTAACAGACAAATATATAGATAGATATACATATAGATCCATATATACAGTTTTGAAAGGACCTCATTTTCGTCATCTACTAGGTTGGATCGATGGACATTTGAAGAAAAATTTCGAAAATTCCGTCATGAGTACAACCTCAATAGCTGATTTCCCTTAAGGGAAATCTGCTAAAACTATTAAATACCGAGTTTAGAAACGATTAAACAAACCTTTCGACCGCCAGAGCGTTAACTGACATTCCATGGAAATTTTTAGAAAATCGCGTCGAGTACGACCTCAATAGCTGATTTTCCTTATGGTAAATCTGCTAAAAGGCTGCTATATCATCAACCACTTTATTCGAAGCTTAAATACCAAATTCATTCTACCAGGTTCCCTTAAGGCAAATCAGCTATTGAGGTCGTACTCATGACGCGATTTTCGAAAAATTTCTTCAAATGTCCATCGATCCTACCCAGGAGATGACGAAAATGAGGTCCGTTCAAAATTATATTTATATATATATATATATATATATATATATATATATATATATATATATTTGTATAAATATATATATTTGTCTGTTAACGCTCTAGCGGTCGTAATTTTTTTTTATTTTTCGTTACCAAACTCGATATTTAACCGTTTTATGTAAAAAGACAGATCAAGTTCGTTAATGGCTGAAATCGGACCAGTGGGAGGGGGGTTTTAGCGGGGGATTTTTGAAAATTCAAAATATCTCCGTTATTATGCGTCGGATCGAAAAATTGTATAGAATCAATCTTATTGTAAATTAAATGTACTATAAATATTGTTCTAACATTTATTCTGTATCTTGAATATTAACCGAGATATTTGCATTTGTATTGTGTATGGTCGGCAGGACTCCGCCATGATCCGGACTTTCCGCCGAGAGCTCTCTGGTGGCCGTTTCCGGAACTATTCGTCCCTCGTGAATAGGTTTAGAGATCCCTTCCTACTACAGCTGTTATTGGGCAGATTTCTCTACTGTGAAACTTCACATGGGAAATCAGCTTAGTTTACGCAGCCCCTGCGTGACGGACTTTTTTACAGTTTCATTCAACTCAAAAGGATATATTAGTTAATGTCTGAAAACAAAAGGGAATAGGGAGAGTTAGTGGGGGAAATTCATAATATCTCCATAATTAGGAGCTGTATTGAAAAGTGTTATAGAACTGATCTTGCTAAACTATTGATGCGCTACAATTGTTGCTTTGTACATTTTTTCGTAACTCGAATATTAATCAACTTATACTTGCTTTCTCTGATTTCCGCCATCACTAAGTTCTACTCATCTGATTTTTACATAGAAATATAAAGTATATGTTGAGATGAAATCAATAGTGTGTCATACCCGCACGTGGGAAATCTGCTTAGTTTACGCAGCCCACGCGTGACGGACTTCTCCATTCTCGGAGTGTTGTGCAGGCTGAAGAGCTGCATTCACGCCTTTTATGCACTTCTATGACCGTGAGCGGTACGTGCCAGGAGCTGTTTGTCGTCCGGCAAACGCCTCCAAAAGTCCTTCGATCAAGATCTGGCGAAAAGTAAGATTTACCGCCTCGAATGACACCCAACGCCTTCGTGATACAATAAGTTCTCGGTTTATCCTTAAGTAAGAACCAATTTCCAAAAAGGCAGTCACGCAGGGGCTGCGTTAACTAAGCATATTCCCACTTGCATCCCGTATTTGCATTTATCTCAAGACGTAAACGTTCAATGACAACAATATTTGTTATTTAGGCTTCATATAAAGTGCTTAATAATATAACAGCTTATTGATGATATAACATGAGTAGGAGTGGGGGTTTACTGAGGGCCGAAAACTAAAAAAACGCAAATATCTCGATAATATTAAAGATATTGAAAACATGTACATAACAAAATTTATAGCCTATTACATTTGCAATAAGATTAGTTCTATACAATTCTTCGATCCAACGTGTAATAACCGAGATATTAAGAATTTTCGAAATTCTCCCGCTCTAAACCCCCCTTCCTCCTGGTCCGATTTCAGTCGTTAACGAACTTGGTCTTTCTTTTTGTATAGAACGACTATATATCAAGTTTGGTAACGCTAAGTCAAAAATTGCGACCGCTAGAGTGGTAACAGACAAATAAATATATAGATAGATACAGTTTTGAACGGACCTCATTTTCGTCATCTCTAGGATAGGATCGATGGACTTTTGAAGAAAAAATTCGAAAATCGCGTCATGAGTACGACCTCAATAGCTGATTTCCCTTAGGGGAAAATCTACTAAAACCGAAGTTTGATCCGGACACAAAATGTTTTCTCGTATAACAATAAATTCCGTCACGCAGGGGCTGAGTAAACTAAGCAGATTTCCCAATTGCAGATATAACACACTCGTGATCTCATCTTACCACGTATTCTCAATTCATATATAAAAAACCGATGAGTAGTAGGGGGGGGGGTGTTTCTAAAAGCAGAAGACAAGAAAGTACTAATAACTCCCTTAATACTTGAGTTACCAAAAAAATTCATTGAACAACAATTATAGAAAATCAAATGTTTAACAAGATTGGTTCTATAACATTTTATGATCAGACTCAATATAACGGAAATAATTTGAATTTTCTAACACCGCTCTTTCTAAACTACTCCAGGTCCGATGTCAACAAATAACATATATATCTCTTGAATATGCTGTATGGTAGAGTAACCAATTGATAAGGATCAATAAAAAATAATATTAATAACAGTAGAGGACAAGGCCTTTTTATTGATCCTTATTAACAACAAATATGATCTTTAGTGTTGACTGAAACGTCTAAATATCGAGTATGGTATAGATAAAATAGATATTTTCCAGTAAAGAACGAAAGATCTTAATTAATTACGTCACCACACATCGTATTCGCATATGTCTTACGAAGTAATAGTTCAATAAAAACCATATTTGGTATTTAAGCTTGGAATGAAGTGATTCGTGATCTAACAGCTTATTGTTAATATGACATGATTACGAGTGGGCGTTTACCGATGGCCAAAAACTGAAATATGGAAATATCTCTGTTGATATTCATTATAGAGAAAACATGTATATTACAATACTATATGTAATATAGAACATTATATTAGCAGATTTCCCTTAAGGGAAATCAGCTATTGAGGTTGTACTCATGACGGAATTTTCGAAATTTTTCTTCAAATGTCCATCGATCCTACCTACTAGTGGATGACGAAAATGAAGTCCGTTCAAAACTGTATATATATAGATCTATCTATATATTTGTCTGTTACCACTCTAGCAGTCGCAATATTTGTTTGATCGGTACCAAACTCGATATTTAGTCGTTTTATGTAAAAAGAAAGATCAAGTTCGTTAACGGCTGAAATCGGACCAGTGGGAGGGGGGATTTAGAGGGGAGGATTTTCGAAAATTCGAAATATCTCCGTTACTATACGTCGGATCGAAAAATTGTACAGAATCAATCTTATTGCAAATTCAATTTACTATACATATTGTTATATACAATGCAACGCATATGTTGTTATTTATTCTCTATCTTGAATATTAATCGAGATATTTGCATTTTTATGAAGTCTGTGGTCGAGTATAGTTCGGATTAGATCGGCCCTTTCCGCCAGTACTCGGCTCAGGTGGAAGCTTCTTCTAACCTTACCTTACCTTCGTTACTTTGTGAGATTTATGCAAATACGTTCTGCCCCCCCCCCTTCTTTAGTTCTTGGACTACTAAAATTTGAGTTATTAAAATATAAATTATTCTTACAATTCAGAAGCCGTTTCAGTTGGGAATTTATTTTAATTAACTGAAAGATTTCTCATTACCGTTTGTATTTAATCACGGTGGTATTGTGTTGCCAGTCTGCAGATTTCTCTATTGTAAAACTTCACATGGGAAATCTGCTTAGTTTTCGCAGCCCCCGCGTGACGGACTTTTTTTTTTTTTCAATAAGATTGATTCTATACAAGTTTTCGATCCGGTGCATAAAAACGGAGATATTTCCAGTTTTTAAAATTCTTCCCACTAAAGCTTCCCACTGGCCCGATTTCAGCCATTAACGAACTTGATCTTTATTTTTACATAAAACGTTTAAATATCGAATTTGGTAACGATCAAGCAAAAACTGCAACGTCTAGAGCGTTAGCAGATATATATATATATATATATATATATATATATATATATATATATATATATATATATATATATAAAACATTTTGAACGGACCTCATTTTCATCGTCTCTTGGGTAAGATCGATGGACATTTATAGACTTTCAAAAAACTCATAAATAAAAATAAGTAAAATCTCAATAGGTGATTTCTCCTAAGGGAAATCTGCTAATGTGTAATCGATGAGTAGAAAGAGAGGCTGAAGTATTTATGGCAGAGTGAAAACCATTCTAGATCTACACAGATCCCGGACTCATCGCAACTATACTCAGCTTCCCCTGCGCTTGCGCAACGATGACCGACGCTTTCCAGGGAATTATAAATAGATTACCGCCGGTCATTAATTATAAATATGTGGGCTGGGAGCGAACGCTGGGGGAAAACCTCGTGCATTATCTCCGAGAAACGAAGGAAAACCGTGTCCGGGAATGGGAGACTTGAACGGGTGGGCAGAGCGGGAGAGTTGCATCATCAACATCATCTTCCCAACTGTCTACCGACCAAACTAGTAGGTAAAAAATGATGACGTAATGTCAGGAGCTATAAGAAACCACCTGTGATTTTGTGAGACTCATAGAAGCCGAAATTTCTGATGTTAACAATGATAAATCTAATAGTTTTCTCTGTTCATATTATCAGCAGCGCCAAATGAAATCGTTCAAATTGATTGGAAGATTGGTTCTATACAATTTTTCGATCCGATGCATAATAACGGAGATATTTTGGAATTTTCGAAAATCCCCCCTCTAAACCCCCCCTTCCTCTGGTCCGATTTCAGCCATTAACGAACTTGATCTGTCTTTTTACATAAAACGGTTAAATATCGAGTTCGATCAAACAAAAATTGCGACCGCTAGAGCGTCAACAGACAAATATCTATATATATATATATATATATATATATATATATATATATATATATATATACATAATTTTGAACGGACCTAATTTTCGTCATCTCCTGGGTAGGAGCTATGGACATTTGAAGAACTTTTTCAAAAATCGCGTCATGAGTACGACCTCAATAGCTTTCCCTTAGGGGAAATCAGCTAAAACTTATATTTCATATACTCAGAACGGTAATGAGTTTAAGACTGTAAACGTAAGTACGTAATTCTTTATATATAATTATTTAATTGATAGATTTAATTGACATAATATTTGTAAACGTTTTTACAAAGAATATTTGACTTATCCTTTTATTTTATGACAGCAATTAATGGAAATAAATACATTTCATTTATTTCAAAAGCGAATTCTTTCAGAGCAACGGTGGAAAGAAATTTTTAGAGTTTTCTGGGCACCCTGAAGCTGTATTTCCTTGAGGGAAATCTATAAAAGGCTGCGTTAGAAATAGACATAGAACCTACTTGGTCTGTTAGGTTCAGCTTTCTAGGGGCGGCACAGTAATTGTTTTAATTGGTAGCCTTTCTCTTAATTTCGTATGTGCGGCCATGAACGGGCAACTGACCAGTCAAGTGGCTCTCTTTCTTCAGTCACCGTTCACTAGTAGAACTATATACTTCTACTGATCACTGCAAGTCCGTTTATAGCAGTCAGCTTTTGAGGTTTAACTCATAAGGCTATTATCGGAATAATTTCCTCAAAAATGTCCATCGATCCAACCCAAGAGATGAGGTCCCTTCAAAATTATATATATATATATATATATATATATATATATATATATATATATATATCTGTTAACGCTTTAGCAGTCGCAATTTTTATTTCATCGTTTCCAAACTGTAAGCGTTTCAAGCAGAACTAAAGATGCAATTTGTTAATAGTTTTTCCCCTCGAGACTCTCTAGGAATGCATGCCATGTCTGATTAGAAGGCTTGAATGCAACTTTCACAGGCGTAAAAAAGTAATACACATTTTTTTTTTTATTTCGCGGCCTACAGCAAGCAATTTCAGTAATAATAATGATGGTAAAAGTTAATAAACGGGAAGGAGTTTTCACCGGGGACTGTTTGGATAAAAGGATACAGGACGTGGATCCTGGAATAAGGATTTATTCCTCTGAACGTTTAACTTTTAACATGATTTCGCCTCAGGGAAAACGACTATTGAGGTTCTTATGACGTGGTTATACTGATTTTCAAAACATTTCCTCAAACGTCCATCGATCCTACCCATTAGAAGACCAAAATCAGGTCCGTCCAATATATATATATATATATATATACAAATTTGTCTGTCAACTCCCAAAGCGGTACCTACATTTGTTTCATCGTTACTCCATATCAAATGAAATAATGAGATATATGCTAATACTTTCTGATGACTCCCCCCTCCCCTTCTTTTAGTATACGTCGGATCAAAAACGTGTATAGAATCAACCTTATTGAAATATAAATGTACTATAAATATTGTTATACACATTTGTTCTCTATTTTGAATATTAACCGATATATTTTTATTTTTCAGCCTTCAGCAAACCCCCACTTCTACAAGTGTTACATAAACAATACTCTCTTATATAACAAACCACATTATTCTAAGCTTAAATACCAAATATTTTTTCAAGAGAAACATGTAAATATGTTCTGGTGACCCCCTCCCTGTATTAAGTTTTTGGACTACTAAAATTTGAGTGATTGAGATAAACATTATTCTGATTCATTATAAATTACAGTTCTAGATATAGTAAATGGTTTTCAGTAACATTAATATGTTATATTCTGGTATATTTCAGACATTTTCTTTTCCCGTAAAGAATATTCTATATATCTGTTCAGCTTTGGCGGTTTGCAGACCTGCTTCTTTATAATTCATAGGCTTTACGTTGGGATGTCATTAAAATTGACTGAAATATTTCTCATTACCGTTTGTATTTAATCGCTTAATATTCACGGTGGTGCTAAGTGTTACTATTATGTAGATTTATCTATTGCAAAACTTCACATGGCAAATCTGCTTAGTTTATGGAGCCCTTGTCTGACGGACTTTCTTCGTCATCTGCTAGGTCCGTACGATGGACATTGGAGGAAAAGTTTCGAAAATTGCTGCATGAGTAGAACCTTAAAACCTGGTTTCCCTCAAGGGAAATCTGCTAATATGTCTAAAGATCTTTTCACTCCAGCTTCACAGACTTGTTGGAGGCTTACAATAATTTCTTTTAACACTTTGAGTCCCCTCCCCGATAGATGGCAGCACAATAGGAATCACGCCCAGAGAAAGGTTTATATCCTCAACATCTATAGGCCATTCTACGCCGTCCGTTCGGCTTTGTGTCTCGTTCAAAGGAAGCTTTCAGCTCAGACTTGACGTCTGTCCTGGCTTCGTTGATGTCATTTCACTAACAAGACAACTATTTTTAACAATTTTTGCGTTTCTCTCGGATCCAGCGATTGAAGGCAACGGGGGAAGTGTTGTTATTCAATAGATGAAAGTTTATTGTTATTTTTTTTTTTGTATCGGGAATTATCTTTAAATGAATATCTATTGATTTTTTTTGTGAGTGGCCACCACCCACGATTACAATTTTGAATTTTTGTAGCAAACGTTCTTAAGTGCATACGGCTCCTCAGGTTGTAATCATAACGAAAATAAAGTTCGTAATAAAGCAGACTAGAAATAAGACTTTTAACTTGACATAAATATTCTAAGAGCAACTTCATTACTGCTGAATATAAATACGAACGAGGGTTGGTCACATAGTAGATTTGAAATCAGACTAGGGGGAGGGGGAGGTGGTTTAGAGGAGAGAAATTTGGAAAATTCGACATATCTCTGCTGCTATAAGTCGGATCGAAACATTGTATAGAAACAATCTTATTGTGAATTAAATGTAGTATACATATTGTTATATACATTTATTCTCTTTCTTGAATATTAATCAAGATATACGCTTTTTTTCTTCTGCTCATGCCATATTAACAATAAGCTGTTATACCATGAACCAGTTCATGAAAAGGTTAAATACCAAATATTGTTTTCATTGAACGTTTACTTTGTGAGATATATGCAAATATGTTCTATTGAACCCCCTCCCCCTTTTTGTGTTCTTGGATCACTAAAATTTGAGTGATTGAGGTAAAACTGACTCTGATTCATTTAAAACTACAGTACTAGCTTTAGTAAATTGTTTTCAATAAAATTAATATGTTATATGCAGAAATATTTCTTTGATTCTTTCTCTTTCCGGTCTATCTATTCAGCGCTAAGAGGCTGGCTAGCCTGTTTCAGCCGCTTTCTGTTATAGTGATTACCAACTTGTATTGTAAATTGACTGAATGACTTCTTATTACCGTTTCTATTTATTAACTTAATATTTTTGGTGGTGTTAACAATATGTATATTTATCTATTGTAAACCCTCGCGTGGGAAATCTGCTTAGTTTACGCAGCCCCTGCGTGACGGTCTTTTTCGCCATAGGTAGGATATTAGACAGTCTTACGAAAATTGGCATGATCGAATTAAGTATAACCTCAATAGTTGGTTTTCCTTAAGGGCAATTAGTTTTTAACAAATTACGTAACTTGTATTTCTTAAATAATCACTAAACTGTCATTTTAAACTGTTCGAAACAAATAGATAATACACGTAGAGGAATTACTAGCGCCATTTAGAATATCTGTAATCTGTCACGAATATTTAAGCTAGTAATTTCCTTCTCGTTCCATAACTCTTAGGAGAACGTTTGTCAGATGAAATCCTGAAAGTAAATAATAATAGTAAATAATTGTAAATCTTCTTAGCGAATCGGTTATTTGCTTATATTTCCTTATTTCTCTTACAGACAATAGATGTTCTAAATTAAAGCCATTTTAGCAATCACCAATTTACCTAATAATTCCTTATTTAACTGACCTCATTTTGACTGGTAGCTACCGTTTCTGATCTCTGAAGGCTTTAGAGCCATAATTGCTAATATAGGCAGTTAATTAATTACAAACTCTCAGTTTTAACAATGCTAGATTCTGGGAACAAAGAATCTAATTTCAAACACCAATCTGCCTTGTAGCTCTCTCAGACTAAATCAACAAAATTAACACGCTCACGCATCTGAAATTATGTCAGTTAAAAGCAACACGAATGCCCTATTATAAATCCATGGGATAAAGTAATATTATACATGAGACCTCCGGATTTTTTCGGTTTATAAAAAAGCCCCTTTAAAGTGTTCTAACAAGTACTTCATGTTAGGTAGCCCAGAATGTTTTATCCAAATTTTTATATTCGCCACTCTTGCACAAAATATTTAGGAAATAAATTTGCAAAAAATTGAAAACATTTAAATACTTACTCAGATATACAGCAAATACCAATGTAGTAAACCACTCACCTGTAAACAAAGCCAAAACAATAATTAGAACTTAAAAATACCATTTTGTCAAAATATGACTTCAACCCAATCTTCGTTGAGGTCAAAATGGAGCAAGGACAAAAAAATAATTTTATTTATTAATGTCCACTTTGCCCTATTAAGACTAGTTGGGACGGGTGATCTATAGGTACCCATTTGTAATCAGGGATTGGATTTTATTCAATTAGTTTTCCACTAAATAAATTCCTATTGCCCACTTGAGAATCAAACTCACAAGTATGGGTTTTCCAAAAGATGATAACAAATAAAAAAACGCATGAAATATCTTCCATGGATTTATTTTTACACATTACATGCCTCGCGTCCTCTCCGGGAGTCGTATATCAATAATAAAATTAATAAGAGAATTGTATTTCCTGTGTTTTCGTGTATTATTGACCAGCATTTTGCTTTCAATTAAAAAAAGTCCGTCACGCAGGGGCTGCGTAAACTAAGCAGATTTCCCACGTGAAGTTTTACAATAGAGAAATCTGCATACTGGTAACACAATACCACCGTGATTAAATACAAACGGTAATGAGAAATCTTTCAGTTAATTAAAATAAATTCCCAACTGAAACGGCTTTTGAATTGGAATAATAATTTATATTTTAATAACTCAAATTTTAGTAGTCCAAGAACTAAAGAAGGGGGGGGGGCGGATGAACAGAACGTATTTGCATAAATCTCACAAAGTAATGAAGGTAAGGTTGGGAACGACAGGTTAGAAGAAGCCTCCCACCTGAGCCGACAGAAATGGCCGATCTAATCCGAACTATACCCGAGCACAGACTTCATAAAAATGCAAATATCTCGGTTAATATTCAAGATAGAGAATAAATGTATAGAACAATATTTATAGTAAATTTAATATGCAATATGATTGGTTCTATACAATTTTACAATACGATCCGATGCATAATAACGGAGATATTTTGAATTTTCTAAAATCCCCCCTCTAAACCCCCCCCTCCCACTAGTCAGATTTTAGCCATTAACGAACTTGATCTGTCTTTTTACATAAAACGGTTAAATATCGAGTTTCGTATATTATCTCCTGGGTAGGATCGATGGGCATTTGAAGAAATTTTTCGAAAATCGCGTCATGAGTACGACCTCAATAGCTGATTTCCGTTAAGGGAAATCTGCTAAAAGTGAGTCACGCAAGGTTTCTAAGGTTAGAATAAAGTTGTTCATGGTATAACAGCTAGTTTCAAATAAAGTGTTTCAGTATATAACAGTGTATTGTTTATGTAACATGAGTAGAAGTGAGGGTTTACTGAAGGCCAAAAACTAAGAAATGTAATTATTTCGATTAATAATAAATATAGGGAACATTTTTATTTAATCTTTAAGAAACTCGATATCTAGTCGTTTTATGTAAAAAAAAAAAAATTATAAAAGTGGGGGGGGGTAGATGTCGAAAATTTGAAATATGTCGGATAAAAAATTTACATAACCAATCTTACTGCAGATTAAATTACCTACAAATACTGCATTATACATATTTATCTATCATTAATATTAACCGAGATATTTGCATTTATTAGTTTTTGGTTTTCAGTATACCTCCATTCCTGCTCATGTCATATTAACAATAAGATGTTATATTATGAAGCGCTTTATTTGAAGCATAAATACCCAATATTGTTCTCATTGAACTTTTACGTTTTGAGGTAAATGCAAATATTTAATTTTTTTTTTTTACATAAAACGATTAGTTATCGAGTTTCTTAACGATTAAAAACCAATGTTGACCACTTGAGCGTTGATAGACAAATTTATATGCGTACATATATTATTGAACGGACCACATTTCGTCTTCTCATGAGTAGGATCGATGGACATTTGAGGAAAGGTTTGGAAACCACGTCATCCACAATAGCTGATTTTCCTCAGGCGAAATCCTGTTAAGAGTAAAACGTTCAGAGGAATAAATGACTTGTACCTCTTTATCCAAACATTACACAGTCCCTGGAGAAAACACCTTTCCGTTTATTAACTTTTACCGTCATTATTATTACTGAAATTGCTTGCTGTAGGCCGCGAAATAAACAAAAAATGTGTATTACTTTTTTACGCCTGTGAAAGTAGCATTTAAGGCTTCTCTATTCAGACATGGCATGCATTTCTGGAGAGTCGAGGGGAAAAACTGGATGGGAGCGAAGTGAGGGGGAAAAAAAGCGGGCCCCGCGTAGAATGTGGAAAGCGGAAGAGGGTGGGCGAGGGATGTGGGGTGGAAAGTGGAAATGCTATCCCAGCGGGATTCTCCAGACTACTGGAATACAAGGGACGCACACTCCTGGAGGACGTGGACGGTAGTCCAGTAGCGGGAGTACAGCCCTGCTTCCCACGGGACTTGGCCGAATTATGACAACTCCAGTGGAAGCATCTGTCGTGCTGCAGCGGGAAAATTAATTGGAGGAGGGTGGGTATCATGCCAGGTGAGGGAAAGCATCAATAGCTTATCATCATAGTTTCGAAAACCTTCCCCAAATGTCCATCAATCCTCCCCAGGAGATGACGAAAATGAGTTGCGTTCAAAACTAGATGTGTATAAATATAGTTCTTAGTTAGCCAATTAAGAGCATAAGCTCAGAATTCAGCAAACTTCAATCACGAAACAAATCTTTCTCATTCGAAGCTCAGGAACTTTTGTAATCAGTTCATCCCTAATAGCCTGTCACATACTCGTATACTTCTCTACTGTGAGAAGCTCACCGAAGACAGAAATAAATATCTACAAACACTTTCCTCAGCAGTCAGTGATGTGCATAAAATCGAAGAGATACTTACGTCAGCATGTAATACTCTGGAATCTATAAGTGCTGATGGACCTCACTCCAGTTAAATGTTATATTAAGACGAAAAAGGGTTTATAATAGAATGCTTTTAGTGGTCTTTTATGTACTAAATTTTACTATTTACACCTTTTGCTTTTTTTTTGTTTTTCTTTATTGTCATATTATTGTTGATCTCAAGAACTCGGATTTAATTATTTATTTAAAAAGACAGAATTGTTATTTGTTTATTTAATTTGTACAAGATGTAAATCTTTAACAAATAACTATATATTCTATATATATACGTCTGTAAACGCGATAGAAATTTTTGTTTGATCGTTACGAAATTTGATATTTAATCGTTTTATGTAAAATCAAAGATCAAGTTCGTTAATGGCTGAAATAGGACCAGTGAGTGGGGAGTTTCGAAAATTCGAAACATCTCCGTTACTGTACGTCGGATCGAAAAATTGTTTAGAACAAATCTTATTGCAAATTAAATGTACTACAAATATTATTATATATATATATTTATTCTCTATCTTGAATATTAACCAAGATATTTGCAGTTTTATTAAGTGTGTGGGGATAACGTACTAGATGAGATCGGCTATGATCGGTATTGTACGTGTGATTTAAGTAAGGTTGTATGAGACCGAAAATTAGTTCGGCTGTTTCCGTAACTGTTTGGCTCTCGTGAAATTGGTTTAGAGACTCGTGTAAGCTATTGCTTACACGTCCAATTGCTGTGAGATATATGCAAATACGTTCTGTTGACCCCTCCCCCACCTTTCTTAGTTCTTGGACTAATAACATTTGAGTTATTAAAATATGAATTATTCTGATTTATTATAAATTGCAGTACTAGGTATAGTAAATAGTGTATAATAAAGTTAATATTATATATATATATATATATATATATATATATATATATATATATATATATAAACACATCTGTCATTGTTTTATTTTTCCGGTGAAGAATATGTCTATTTATCTGTTAAGCTCTGAGCGGTTGGCAGACTTTGCAATTGAGAAATCGTTTTCTGGAGCTAAAATTAATTGAAAGATTTCTCATTACCATTTGTACGGAAATTTCTGAAATGTCTCTAATGTCCAACACGTGGGAAATCTGCTTAGTTTACGCAGTCCCTTCTTGACGGACCTTTGATTTGCCTTGACTGGTTCGGTTATTGAAGAATTATGTAAGAAACTAAAATCGCTATGCTTCTTATTAAAATATGTTAAGAGATATCTTCCAATGGAAACTCCATTTCTAATATAGAACAGTTTTTCAATAGTCGGTTGACTTATGGCGTTATGCATTAAGGTAACTCAAAAAAAGTCCGTCACGCAGGGGCTGCGCAAACTAAGCAGATTTCCCCTGAGAAATTTTACAATAGAGAAATCTGCATACTGACACAATACCACCGTGATTAGATAATGAGAAATCTTTCAGTTAATTAAAATAAATTCCCAACTGAAACGGCTTCTGAATTGTAAGAATAATTTATATTTTAATAACTCAAATTTTAGTAGTCCAAGAACTAAAGAAGGGGGCGGATGAACAGAACGTATCTGCATAAATCTCACAAAGTATAGAAGGTAAGGTAAGGTTAGAAACGACAGGTTAGAAGAAGTTTCCACCTGAGCCGAGAAATGACGAAGATGGCAGACGTAATGCGAACTATACCCGACCACAGACTTCATAAAAATGCAAATATCTCGGTTAATATTCAAGATAGAGAATAAATGTATATAACAATATTTATAGTACATTTAATTTGCAATAGGATTGGTTCTATACAATTTTTCGATCCGATTCATAATAACGGAGATATGTTGAATTTTCGAAAATTCCCCCTCTAACAAAAAACAACAAACAAAAATTGCGACCGCTAGAGCGTTAACAGACAAATATATATATATATATATATATATATATATATATATATATATATATATATATATATATATATATATATATATAATTTTGAACGGACCTCATTTTCGTCATCTCCTGGGTAGGATCGATGGACATTTGAAGAAATTTTTCGAAACTCGCGTCATGAGAACGACCTCAATAGCTGATTAAAGGGAAATCTGCTAAAATCATATTTTAAGATTTAAATAGAGCAGTAAGGTTTATATTCAACAGAAGGCGAGATATTCATGCCCACCACTCTTTTTAAGAAGTACAAACGAATTCAATATACTATATGTACCGAAAAATATAGTTTAAGCACAATAACTGATATCCCTTAAGAGAAAGCTCCTAAAATGCCAATATCTCGGGTAATATTGAAGATAGAAAAAAACATTAATAGAACATTAATACGGATTCAGCAATTTTTCCAAAGATTCCCACACTCAACGCTTAACACAGATGCTGAGCTAAACAATTATTTTAGTTCGTTATACTTCACGTGAGTGCCAGGCGAGAGAATTCGAAGACACACAGCTGTTTTAGCAGATTTCCCTTAAGGGAAATCAGCTATTGAGGTCGTACTCATGACGCGAGTTTTGAAAAATTTCCTCAAATGTCCATCGATCCGACCCAGGAGATGACGAAAATGAGGTCCGTTAAAAAATATATATATATATCTATATATATATATATATATATATATATATATATCTATATATAATCTATATATATATATATATATATATATATATATATATATATATATATTTGTCTGTTAACGCTCTAGCGGTCGCACTTTTTGTTTAATAGTTACCAAACTTAATATTTAAGCGGTTTTCGTACAAAGAGAGAGCAAGTTCGTTTAGGGCTGAGATCGGACCAGTGGGAGGGGGGGTTTAGAGGGGGGGATTTTTAAAAATTCAAAATATCTCCGTTACTATACGTCGGATTGAAAAATATTATAGAATCAATCTTATTGCAAATTAAATTTACTATAAATATTGTTATACACATTTATTCTCTATCTTGAATATTAACTGAGATATTTGCATTTGTATTCTGCATGTGCTCGGCAGCAGTGGCTATGTTCGGACTTTCCGCCGTGAGCTCTGGCGGCCGTTTTTGTAATTATTCGTCCCTCTCGTGAATAGGTTTAGAGGTTACTTACTACTACAGCTGTTATTAGGCATATTTCTCTATTGTAAAACTTCACGTGGGAAATCTGCTTAGTTTACGCAGCCCCTGCGTGACGGACTTTTGTTTCTATTATAATGCTCCTGATCATGTTCCGGTTATAGGATCACTATGAATACATATGATTAAGGCCCTTATTCTCAGTTGAAATGTACTGAAGAAGCTAGGAGCATAATTAGCGAAACATCAGTAGAAAATACCACGGCAGAAGACCTTCATAATGACCTATATCTCGTTTCGCCGCCTAACTGGATAAGATGCTTTGGCAACCCTTTGAGCAGATTACCTAAATTCCTTAGCTGGCCTCTTCACAGGTTTCATCGCCAGCTAACTGTTCTCCGTCACCTACTAAGCATAATGTTCATTAGCTAAATGCTTAAGAAGCCTACCACAAAATATCTACATACTGATTATCAAGAATGAAATTTTATTCATTTCTAAAAGTTTAACAAAGCATTAAAAGGTTACATCAAATCTAGATTATTTAATAAGTTGTAGTCTATTATCAATTACAGAATTTTAACATTTTTTTTTTTAATACATAAACCCATTTGTCCCCACCCCCGGGCATAATGACGCCTATCCGCAGATATATATATATATATATATAAATATTTCCTTACAGCCGATGTCTTGCTTCTTCAATTGTCTGGGTAAAAACAAGAACTTATTTTCCTTCTTTAGAATATCTGATTTATTTTCTTCTATTTTTATCTTATATTTATATTTTATATTGGATTTGCCTTTTACCCACTTTTAGCAGATTTCCCTTAAGGGAAATCAGCTATTGAGGTCGTACTCATGACGGAATTTTCGAAATTTTTCTTCAAATGTCCATCGATCCTACCTAGTAGATGACGAAAATGAGGTCCGTTCAAAACTGTATATATATATATTTGTCTGTTACCGCTCTAGCGGTCGCAATTTTTGTATGATCTTTACCAAACTCGATATTTAGTCGTTCTATGTAAAATGAAAGATCAAGTTCGTTAACGACTGAAATCGGACCAGTGGGAGGGGGTATTTAGAGGGGAGGATTTTCGAAAATTCGAAATATCTCCGTTACTATACGTCGGATCGAAAAATTGTACAGAATCAATCTTATTGCAAATTAAATTTACTATAAATATTGTTTATAGTGTTTGTATACATTTATTCCCTATCTTGAATATTAACCGAGATATTTGGATTTTTATTAAATTTGGGCCGATAAAGGATTTTTGAATTTCCCGCCAAAAGCTAGTTCGGCCCATTGCCGTAACTGTTCGGCTCTCGTATGGAGATTTCTCTATTGTATAACTTCACGTGGGAAATCTGCTTAGTTTAAGCAGCCCCTGCGTGACGGACTTTTTAAGTTGCGTGATGTGAACCTATATGTCTATAATGACACTCAAGCTAACTTAAGAACACAATATGATAAATTTTACCCATTAAGGGAATAGAGCAATTTATTTTTCATATTTATATATATATATATATATATATATATATATATATATATATATATATTTATTTATATATATATATGGCTGTTAACGCTCTAGCAATTAGCAGATTTCCCTTAAGGGAAATCAGCTATTGAGGTCGTACTCATGACGCGAGTTTCGAAAAATTTCTTCAAATGTCCATCGATCCTACCCAGGAAAATGAGGTCCGTTCAATATTATATATATATATATATATATATATATATATATATATATATATATATATATATATATATATATATATATATATATATATATATATATATATTTGTCTGTTAACGCTCTAGCGATCGCAATTTTCGTTTGATCGTTACCAAACTCGATATTTAAACGTTTTATGCAAAAATAAAGATCCAGTTTGTTAATGGCTGAAATCGGATCAGTGGGAGGGGGGGGGTTTAGAGGGGAGGATTTTTGAAAATTCGAAATATCTCCGTTACTATACGTCGGATCGAAAAATTGTATAGAACCAATCTTATTGCAAATTAAATTTACAATAAATAATGTTATATACATTTATTCAGTATCTTGAATATTAACCGAGATATTTGCATTTTTCTGTTTTCAGCTTCATAGATGAGATCGGCTAACTTCGGGTCTAGTCGTGAGTTTCCGTCAAGAGCTAGTTCGGGCCCTTCCCGTAACTGTTTGTCTCTCTATTCTGAAATTTCTCTATTGTAAAACTTCACGAGGGAAATCTGCTTTAGTTTACGCAGCCCCTGCGTGACGGACTTTTTATTTTTGTTTGTTCGTTACCAAACTCGATATCTACTTTTCATATATAATTATTATCATTATTTTGCTTATTAACCCAGATAATTTGTTTTAGTTTTCGGCGTTGAGTAAACCCCCATTTCTACTCATGAGATATTAACAATAAGCTGTTATGTTATGAATCACATTATTTAAAGCCTAATTATCAAACATTAATCGCATCGAACTTTTAGCAGATTTCCCTTAAGGGAAATCAGCTATTGAGGTCGTACTCATGACGCGAGTTTTGAAAAATTTCCTCAAATATCCATCGATCCTACCCAGGAGATGACGAAAATGAGGTCCGTTCAAAATTATATATATATATATATATATATATATATATATATTTGTCTGTTAACGCTCTAGCGGTCGCAATTTTTGTATGATCGTTACCATATTTAGTCGTTGTATGTAAAAAGAAAGATCAAGTTCGTTAATGGCTGAAATCGGACCGGTGGGAGGGGGAGTTTAGAGGGGAGGATTTTCTAAAATTCAAAATATTTCCGTTACTATACGTCGGATCGAAAAATTGAATAGAATCAATTTTATTGTAAATTAAAGTTACTATAAATATTGTTATATACATTTATTCTCTATCTTGAATATTAACCGAGATATTTGCCTTTTTATGAAATCGGGGCGGATAACGGATGAGAGTAAAACTTCACTTGGGAAATCTGCTTAGTTTACGCAGCCCCTGCGTGACGGACTTTTTCTTTTTGCGGTAATGTAAATTTCGAGAAGGCGCACGTAGGAAGTATGATTAGTTAACGCAGACCATGCGTGACTGACTGTTTTCTTATTATTACAATATATATATATATATATATATATATATATATATATATATATATATATATATATGGATCAAAGGTTCCAAAAATTGCTACATGAATACTACCTGACTTTGGACTGTGGAAATCTGCTATAAGATTATGCAAGAAGTCTCGAATCGTGGTGAGTGTTTAAACGTTACCGCTTTAGAGGTTAGGAGCTTTTTATCAGGCATGCGAGAACAAATTGGCCGGTGTCGCGGTGGGAGATTGTGCAACTAGCTAATGGGAAGAGGACAAGGAAGCAGGGAAGGGAGAGAGGACATCGGTGGCCTATCACGAACGACCCCTTCAGCCAAGGAGATACAGCCATAGAGGTATTTAGAGATGCACCACTCTTTGAAGGTGCCTGCTACTAATAGCAAAGGGACATGCCACATAGAGATAACGCACCATGTGTAATAATTATGTATAATAAATACTCTAGTAGATACGCCACTATATTATTTGAAGCAACCTGAGATATTAAATCTCTTAGCAAATTTGGGCTCACATTACACTTTGTTTTTAGCCGTATTCCCTTAAGTGTAATTAGCTATTGAAGTTGTACTTTTGACGCGAATTTCGAAACATTTCCGTGCCTACCGGACCGGTCCAACCTAGAAGATGACGAAAATGAGGCCACTTCAAAATTATATATATTTGTCTGTTACCGCCCTAGCGGTCGAAATGTTTCTGTTAGTGTTACCAATCTCGATATATAAGGGGGAGGGAGGTGGTTTAGAATGGAGAATTTAGAAAATTCTAAATATCACCGTTATTTATACAGAACTAATCTTATTGCAAATATAATTGCCCTAACTGGTCTAATATACAATATATTTTCGTTATTATGAATATTAACCGTGATATGTACATTTATAAGCTTATACCAAATATCTTTTTCAATGAACTTTTACTGTATCAGGTGAATGGAAATACTTGTGGTCATCATTTAGGGTTATTGCGGTCTTAACTCGAAACTGTATACCATACTCGTTATTTAACTGTTTCATTCGACATTAAGATCACATTAGATAAGGACTGGTATCTTTACAAAGCCTACGCTATTCGACCAACAAATATAAGAGTACACAAAAATGTTCTGAGCCGTTTTTGAGTGATTTGGTAACAAACTCTCAGACAGACAGGCAGACAGATAGATAGATAGATAAACAAGCAGATAGACAATATTTTTCACTTTGATGTAATAATTATTAGAATGGTATGGGGTCTTTTGCACTTTATGGGAGCCAGTGACTTTTTAGGAACAGTTGTCATACAGGTTATTTCTGAGTAACTTAATGAATCATATGGCATTTATTAAGGAATTATTTGTTTACACGTATCAGTGCTACTGTTTTGCTAAGAAGAAAATGAATTTGTTTGAAGTGTATAACTTGTGCAGGGATGAAGAAAATGCTGTCGCATTTCTTCAGAATCTCTGTGGGCTAGGGCAAAAAGTAGAAACAGGAAGGAATGCGGCACAAGACGGACACTAATAGACTCATATCTATGTGAATTTCTATGGAGACAGAGGAATAAGGACAAAGATTTTTTCGAACAAATATTGAAGGATATGGCAGAATTTGTTCTTATTTAAAGAAAAATTGTTTACTTAGCTTCTATTATTCATCCTAAAATAAATGTTCTACTTTAATAATTTAGAATGTTTATTTTATAATATGGCAGCGTTATCTTGATAACCAAGAGCAGTGTTGAGGTTACCACCACATCATGTGTTTATCACTTCTTCTAGGAACAGTTGGTCTTAATGCAATCACTGGCTCCCCTAAAGTGCAAGAGACCCATGGTATGAATCTCAAAAAAGAACTTACCCCCCCCCGGAAGTTTCGAAAATTCGAAATATCTCCGTTACCATACGTCGGATCAAAAAATTGTATAGGACCAATCGTATTGTAAATTAAATTTACTATAAATATTGTTCTATATATTTATTCTCTATCTTGAATATTAACCGAGATATTTGCATTTTTATTTAATATGGGCCAATAGGGGACGACTGAGTTTCCCGCCAAAAGCTAGTTCGGCCCGTTGCAGTAACTGTTCGGCTCTCGTATGGAGATTTCTCTATTGTATAACTTCACGTGGGAAATCTCCTTAGTTTACGCAGCCCCTGCGTGACGGACTTTTTTTTTCTTCTCTTACCCCCCCCCCCTTCAGCTTAGTCGACTTAATTTAAATTATTTATTTTACTAAATTTTATTATTTTCGCCCACTTTTTGCAACTAAGGCTAATTGTTATCTACAGGTTACCACGCTTTTCTAGCCAGGGTGGGGCTAAGGATTTGATTTAATGAATTCCGTCACTAAATAAATTCCATTGCCCAAGCGGGAATCGAACTCGCCACTCTTGGTTTACCTTGTGAGATTAAGGTCAACACTTTAACTCATACGGCTTACCTCAGCACCTATTAGTCGATTTTTATCCATACAAATGAGCATACGCGTTATAACAGTTCTAAATATCATGTTACAGTTCCTATGAACTGAAATCTGAAAATTTTCTCAATTAAAATACTATCTTCAATTTGTACAAGGATGTAAAAATGACAAATCTCTACAGTAGTTTCCGATTGGATGCCCGCTTATTTAAATAAATCTCTAAACCATTCCAAAAGGTTTAACTACCAATTTCAAAGCAAATAGCTAGAAAGCAGTGGGAATGCAATAACCGTTACATCTCAGAGGAATATATAGGTTTCACTTCCGAAGACCATTCCTTGTCTAGAAACGAGCTGTTCCGTTGTCTAGAAAATGCGCCTTGCACAGAAAGTGAAAGGAGAAAAGGTATTTGTTAGTCTGCCAAATTTGGTTCCCGCTCTCAAACAGCCCGACGAGACTCTTGTATCTTGATTTAGAGCCGTCTCGTTTCCGTAATGGACGAAGGAAAGGAAATTGTCTGGTCGTTATCCTCAAATTTCACGGGTGTTAAAATTTCGAGTGCGCTAACATTTGTGAACTTCTCCTTTCCAAATGTCAAACTGAATTGCTAACTGTGAACTAACTCAACTAACTTTCAAAGAGAAACGGACTGTGTTGACTTATGGCTTAAGTAGATCGCAACTACAGTTCTGATAGACGAGAAGATAAACAACAACTGAAACAGCACGACTAAGCGCAACACAAAGCTTCGACAAATCTTAGAACAATCAGATTGCGGTAACAACTCGGAAATAATTCGGACAGTAAATTTCTTCCAGTATAAAATTTAATAAATGTTGCTTAAGAAATACAGTGATTATAAGTCCATCACGCAGGGCTGCGTTGACTAACAAGAATTCCCAGGTGAGCCACGATTTTGCATTTTTCAAAAAGTAAATCAGAAAATTCAACGAGAAAAATATTTGGTAATTAAGCTTCAAATAAAGTGTTTCATGATATAACAGCTTATTGATAATACGAAATGTGTGTTTACTGAAAGCCGAAAACTAAAAAACTCCGTCACGCAGGGGCTGCGTAAACTAAGCAGATTTCCCATGTGAAGTTTTACAATAGAGAAATCTGCACACTGGTAACACAAGCCCACCATGAGTAAATACAAACGGTAATAAGAAATCTTTCAGTTAATTAAAATAAATACCCAACTGAAACGGCTTCTGAATTGTAAAAATAATTTATATTTTAATAACTCAAATTTTAGTAGTACAAGAACTAAAGAAGGGGGGGGTGCGGATGAACAGACCGTATTTGCATAATTCACACAAAGTAACGAAGTTAAGGTAAGGTTAGAAACGACAGGTAAGGTTAGAAGAAGCTTCCAACTGAGCCGAGTGGTTACGAAAACGGCCGAACTAATCCGACCACAGACTTCATAAAAATGCAAATATCTCGGTTAATATTCAAGATAGAGAATTAATTTATATAACAATATTTATAGTAAATTTAATTTGCAATAAGATTGGTTCTATACGATTTTTCCGATGCATAATAACGAAGATATTTTGAATTTTTGAAAATCCCCCCTCTAAACCCCCCCCCCTCTTACTAGTGCGATTTCAGCCGTTAACGAACTTGATCTTCCATTTTAAATAAACCGAGTTTGGTGACGATTAAACAAAAATTGCGACCGCTATAGTGTGATCAGACAAATATATATATATATATATATATATATATATATATATATATATATATATAATTTTGTACGGACCTCATTTACCTCATCTCCTGGGTAGGATCGATGGACATTTGAAAACAATTTTCGAAAATGGCGTCATGAGTACGACCTCAATAGCTGATTTCCCTTGAGGGAAATCTGCTAAAATGCAAATATCTCGGTTAATAATCAAGATAGTGAAAACATGTACTTAACGACATTTATAGAACATTTAAGTTTCAATTACATTATTTATGTACACTTTTTAAATCCGACGTATAATAACGGAGATATTTTGAATTTTCCAAATTCCCCTTTAAACCATCCCCTTTCCTCTCCGATTTCAGCAATTAACGAACTTGATCTTCATTTTTACATAAAACGTTTAAATATCCAGTTTTATAAATATCAAACGAAACTTACTCAACCACTAGAACGCTAGAAGACAAGTACGGGCTGTTTAGCAGATTTCCCTTAAGGGAAATCAGCTATTGAGGTCGTACTCAAGACGCGACATTCAAAACATTTCTTCATATGTCCATCGATCCTACCCAGGAGATGACGAAAATGAGGTCTGTTCAAAATTATATATATATATATATATATATATATATATATATATAGAGAGAGAGAGAGAGAGATTTGTCTGTTAACGCTCTAGCGGTCGCAATTTTTGTTTGATCGTTACGAAACTTGATATTTAACCGTTTTATGTAAAAAGACAGATCAAGTTCGTTAATGGCTGAAATCGTACCAGAGGGAGGGTGATTTTCGAAAATTCAAAATATCTCCGTTATTATTCATTGGATCGAAAAATTGTATAGAACCAATCTTATTGCAAATTAAATTTACTATAAATATGTTTATATTAAATTATCCTCTGTCTTAATATTAACCGAGATATTTGCATTTTACAGTTTTCAGCCCTCAGCAAACCCCCACTTCTGCTCAAGTTTCATAAGCAATACTCCGTTATATAATTAGCATTATTCGAAGCTTATAATACCGAATATTGTTTTCAAGAGACCTTTTTTATTCGAGATACATGCAACTATGTTCTTGAGTTCTTGGTCGGCTAAAATTTGACTTAACATTTGTTTTTGTTTTGTCGGTGAGAGGTTGGTCGACCTCTTTTTTTACATTTCATAGGCTTCCCGTCGGGAATTTACTAAAATTTACTGAAAGATTTATTATTACCGTTTACATTTATACAATTAATAGTCTTGGTGGTTTTGTGTTACCAGTTTGTAGATTTATCTGTTGTTAAACTTCAAGAGGGAAATCTATTTAGTTTACGCAGACCCTGCGTGACGGACGTTTATTGTTATTTGTCGAGCAATATCTGCCCTTGTTGCGAAGATCAGAAATATATAAATAAATAATGTTTTTAACATTTATTAGAAATAATACATTTCATTTAATTTATGCAAATTTCGCGACCAATTAGTCTCCATACTACTTACTGATTTGCATAAATTGAGTCGTAGTAATCTGAAATTCCAGTAGAATAATAGTTGGAATTACGTCCCATTCCAACTTTTCTTTTGCCCAAAATAAAAAAAAAACTCTATCAAATTATTTTAAAATAAAAAATACAGGAATTCCACCAACGCTCTCACTTCACAGTTGTCCATTTGAACGGTAAGTCGCCATAAAAGAAAAGTGATTTCTTCCAGTTGCTGCCATTATGTAAGTCTTAGCCGGGGAAACTGCTTTAATAGGCAGTCCAGTGACCTATAGAATGTAAATGGTGCCTTTTGTAAATTTGTCATGGAAAGTGTTTAACCAGCCAAATCGGCAAAGAAAGAGCTCTTCTTTGGTTCAATTCACAATATCTTCCTAGAATATAACTATTTTAGAGATATATATATATATATATATATATATATATATATATATATATATACTTGCGGAGCAGAACAATAGTTCATTTCCATCCAATAAACTCGATCCCAAAAGAAAATGTAACTAAACACAAAAAAAAAGTACCTAATTAACTAATATTACTTCTTATAAAAGTCCGAAGAACTAAGCAGATTTCCCACGTGAAGTTTTACAATAGAGAAATCTCCATACGAGTGCCGAACAGTTTGAAAACGGCCGAACTAGCTTTCAGCAGAAACGATTAGAAGCGACCGTAGCTCGTCTGTTACACTTAACAAAAATGCGAACATCTCAGTAAATATTCAAGATAGAGAATAAATGTATAGTGCAGTATTTATAGTAAATTTAATTTTCAATAAGATTGGTTCTATACAATTTATATATATATATATATATATATATATATATATATATATATATATATATATATATATAATTTTGAACGGACCCCATTTTCGTCATCTCCTGGGTAGGATCGATGGACATTTGAATAAATATTTCGAAAATCGCGTCATGAGTACGACCTCAATAGCTGATTTCCCTTAAATGAAATCTGCTAAAACAACTACAACCTCACAGAAGATAACCAATAATAACAAAATTCAAACCTAGTCGCTCTGATTCCCCAGACCCCCATAGCTAAATTACTTTAAAAAGTCCGTCACGCAGGGGCTGCGTGAAATAAGCAGATTTCCCACGTGATGGTATAGCATACTTTTCACCTCATATCAATACATATTCTCTATTCTTATAATAAAAGGGTTGTGTGTTGCTTAATACTTGAGTTACAAAAAATGTATAAAACAATTATAGAGTATCAATAGCTTAACAAGATTGGTTCTTAAACATTTTTCGATACGACCCATATTAAACGATACGACCCCCCCCCCCCATCTCCTAACTAATATGATCTGTGTGTTTGCGTCAAATACAGAGTCAAAACGTGCCTGAATTACTTGTACGCTCCAACTCTTAATCTTGCACGAATTTGTCCACGCTTATTGACTTGCCGAGTTTTTCATCTTGTAGGAAGGAACTTTTGCACGCTTATCGGCATGTTGAGTTTTTTTAAAGATACTACAAAGATACTTCCTACAAAAACATTAGTCAATCATATAACAATTTGGTACACAACTTATATACTTTCTTAAAAGTTTCAAATAAGAACCTGTGTTAATTAATTGGGGACGAGTATTAGACCTCATCGACTACGAAAATCATTTTTTCGCAAAAGTTTTTAAATTGGTAAGTAATAATAGTAAGTTTTTTTGTTTTTTTATTTATTTCCTCTACATAGGAACCCTATTTGGAGGGATTTTATTTTTCTGCGCATCCCATGCATACTCGTATTTGCATTATATATGCATTTTGTCAAAATTTTAACAATTTTTATATAAAAATATACATACATATTAAAATGTAAATAAAATTATAAAGTTAAACTTGATAAAATAAAAAAAAAACCATTAAATAGTACAATTAAATAACCAATAAAAATTACATAATATTAATTTTATATTATCTTTTCCTCTCTCAGCTTAAGGATATCCTAGGCTATTTCATTTTTTTTTTCATAATTAATAAGTTGTATTAAAAAAAAAAAAAAAAAATAGTGATAGAATTTTTAAAGTAATTTGATCTCTTTCCCAAAAATAGTTTGGGAATCCCTGCTCTAAAGCCATCAGAGATCAGAAAATATTTATTAGACCTCACTTTAACAAAACAAAAAGTCCCTTTATATAAAGCCTGATGTATGTACTTTATTGATCCGATGGGTTTGTTGTAAGGAAATCGTATGTTACTTTTAAATGAAATAATTTCAGATGAAGAGTAGCAAATAACTATTTATTATTTAGTCAAATAGGTCTGTCTTGTGGCAGATTTTTGTATTCCCCGAATCTTAAAACTGAGAGTTTGTAATTAATTAACTGCCTATATTAGCAATTAAAGCCTTCAGAGATCAGAAACGATAGCTACCAATCAAAATGAGGTCAGTTAAATAAGGAATTATTAGGTAAATTGGTGATTGCTAAAATGGCTTTAATTTAGAACATCTATTGTCTGTAAAAGAAATAAGGAAATATAAGCAAATAACCGATTCGCTAAGAAGATTTACAATTATTATTTACTTTCAGGATTTCATCTGACAAACGTTCTCCGACCAGTTATGGAACTAGAAGAGGAAATTACTAACTTAAATATTCGTGACAGATTACAGATATTCTAAATGGCGCTAGTAATTCCTCTACGGGTATTATCTATTTGTTTCGAACAGTTTAAAGAAACTAGTGATTATTTAAGTACATAAGTTAGACGAGTTATGTAATTTGTTATTAACTATTTTCCCTTAAGGAAAACCGACTATTGAGGTTAAACTTAATTCCATGGAGTCAATTTTCGAAAGACTTCTAATTTCTAATATCCTGCCAAATACGAACCCCCCCCCCCCTTCTTTAGCTCATGGACTACTAGATTTTGAGTGATTAAGATTAAAATTATTCTGATTCATTATAAATTACAGTACAAGATATAATAAATAGTTTTCAATAAAATTAATATGTTATATTCAGATATATTTCAGTAATTGTTTTTCATTCCGGTGAAGAATATGTCTCTCTCTCTGTTCAGCTTTGAGTGGTTGGCAGAATTGTTTGTTTACAAGGTTAGCAGATTACTAAAATTAACTGAAAGATATCTCATTACCGTTTGTATTTAATCAAGGTCTATATCTACCAGTATGGAGATTTCTCTATTATAAAACTTCACGTGGGAAATCTGCTTAGTTTACGCAGCCCCTGCGTGACTGACTTTCTTTATTTTTGAAAGACCAGTGACCGCTTTCAACATACTATCGCAATAACATACTTGGAAATTATATTCTGCGAATGAAGAAGTGTAAAAAAATAAACTCCGGAAAAAAAAAAAACTTTTGTTAGTTTGAGATAAACGCTTTGAGTTGAGGCCTAACCCTAAACAGAAGTCTCGGCATGGCTGATTTATCTCGACATTACAACTTATTTATCCGTCAAGCCGAGGAAACGAAAAGGTCAATATAATGTCACATGCTTTGTGCGCAAAAATACAAGCATAACACTGCGTCGAGATAATGCTTACACGCATATCTCATGCTTAGTTGCAGCTACTCAGATGCAGTCCTGAGACAGACAGGACTTCCAAAAGACAAGAAATATTTTAACTAACGACCATGGCGAAAAACAGAGCAGATTTCCCTCATACTGGTATTACTCATCTGTGATCTCCTTTCACAACAAATTCTCTATTTCAATGTAATACAACCTTTATGAGTAGAAGGAAGCGGGGGGATTTAATGACGGTTGAATACTACAAACCACGAATAACTTACTAAATACATGAGTTACGAATAAAATGCATAGAAGTACAATTTTAGAGCATCAATACTTTAACAAGATTGGTTCTATATCATTTTATGACTCCACACATTACAAGAGATATATTTAGAATTTCCGATCCCCCCTCTTTACCCTCACTATTCCGTGTTCTACTTCTGCCAATTACAAATATGATCTTCAGTTTTGACTGAAACGGTTAAATGTGTACGGTAACGCAAAATCTTTATTGACAACGTCATCATACATCTAATTTGCATGTACCTCACATAATAAAGGTTTATTGAAAATAATATATGGTATTTAAGCTTAGAATAAAGTTTCACAAGGTAAACAAAATAATAAGGTTTCAAAGGTTCTTATTCTGACATGAGTACGAGTTAGGAGGTTTGCTGACGGTAAAAGGTAAGATAGATAATAAATGTGTATAACAATAATTATAGCACATACAATTTTCAATAACATTGGTTCTATAAAATGTTCCATTTCTATTTTTGTGTTCCATTTCCGTTTTTAGTTCTCCATTTTGTTTTGGTGTTCCATTTCTGTTTTTAGTTCTCCATTTTGTTTTTGTCTTCCATTTCTGTTTTTAGTTTTCCGTTTTGTTTCTGTGGTCCATTTCTGTTTTCTGTTCCAATTTTGTTTTTAATTTCTGTTTTGTTTTGCATTTCTCTTTTTGGTTTCCATCTCTTTTATGTTGTATTTTGTTGTTTGTGTCTAATTTCTGTTTTGTGTTGCATTTCTGTTTTTCGTGTTCAATTTCTGTTATGTAGTATTTATTTTGGTTTAAATTAATTTTTTTTTCTTTTTTTAATTTTATGCAGTTTTGGTGTTTTTTTTTCCTCGAGCAAGATCGCCACAGTTGCGAAGCTCCATAATAATAAATAAATATAAAATGTTTCGATCCAACTTATAATAACTGAGAAATTTTGAATTTCCGAAATTTCCTCTCTAAACTCCCCCTCCTTCTTGTCCGTTTTCTGCCATTAAAAAACTTGATTTTTCTTTTTACACAAAAGGATTAAATATCAAGTTTGGTAATGAAATGACCTCATTCGTGTCATCTACTAGGTAGGATTGATGGACAATTGGGGGCATCTTTGGCAATGAGTACGTCCTGATAGCAGATTTTCCTTAAGGGGAAATCTACTTAAAAATGACTCTAGTACTATTTGCTCCAAGGCCCCCGGAAGGCAGGGATCCAACACGATCAGGCAGCCTTCCATGTACAATAGAGCCGAGAGGATGACTCCTCTTGAACGTGATGTGACGTCAGGCAGGGTGTCCTCTTCATCGGCGTGACCACTACCAAGGTCAGCCGAGCCAGGGGTATAAACACGCCGAATTTCCTCCAAGGTCAAGGCCGCTCTGCAAACCTAGCGCTTATTAGCTCCCAGATTCTAGCAATTCACAGAGAATAAAGGAAATGGAAGAATTGCGCAATTCCTGCTAGCTAAAGGAATACCAGAGATCCTTGAATAGAGCAAATATACCCCAAGATAAAATACTACAATGCACAGTATACATAAAATGTATTCATATTTTGGGAAACGAAATAGTAGATAATACAGAAAAAATTGTATCTAAAACTCCTGACACTCGAGACAAAAATACTCACTAAAAGAACTTCTTGAAATCTTAAAGAATTGGCAAAAACACTGAAAATGGCGCTAAAAGTGTGCCATTTAAATTGTCCGCCACGCAGGGGCTACGTAAACTGAGCAGATTTCCCACGTGAAGTTTTGCAATTGATAAATCTACATACCGGTAACATTTATCATCACCAGGTAATAAACTGAACAGAAAGATGGAAATATTCTTCACCGAAAAGAAAAAAAAAACATTTACTGAAATATATCTGAATATAACGTATTAATTTTGTTGAAAACTATTTACTATATCCAGAACTGCAATTTATAATAAATCAGAATAATTTTTTTTTCTCCATTACTCTAATTTTAGTAGTCCAAGAACAAGTGAAGGGGGATCAACAGAACATATTTGCATATATCTCACAAAGTAGAAGTTCAATGAAAACAATATTTGGTATTTAACATTGGAATGAAGTGGTTCAAGATATAACAGCTTATTATTAATATGACATGCGTAGGAGTGGGGATTTGCTGAAGGCTGAAAACTGAAAACATCTCTGTTAATATTCAAGATATAGAATAAATGTATAGAACACTTTTTATAGTAAATTTAAATTGCAATAAGATTGGTCCCATACAAGTTTTCTATCCGACTTAAAGTAATGGAGATATTTCGAAAATCTCCCCTCCCACTTGTCCGATTTTAGCCATTAACGAACTTGATTTTTCTTTATATATAAAACGATTAAATATCTAGTTTGGTAACGATCGAACAAAACTTTTGACCTTTAGAGTGTTAACCGATCAATATATATATATATATATATATATATATATATATATATATATATATCTATATATATAATTTCGAACGGACCTCATTTTCGTCAACTCCTAGGTAGGTTCGATGGACATTCGACGATATGTTTCGAAAATCGCGTCATGAATATGACCTCAATAGCTGATTTCCTTAAAGGGACCCACATTAAAAATACACTAATATAGTTATAGCCGACACGAGTCTCTTGGCTTTCTGTTGAATATAAACCTTATTGATCTCTTGTGCAATTAAAATATGATTTTTTGAACCATAAGTAAACCGACATTGGAAATAACCATATAGTATAGTATATTAGTAATAGAATTTAAAGACGAAGATATTTCTTAACACATTTTAATATGAAGGAAAACTATTTTAGTTTCGTACTTAATTCGTCAATTTGACCAAACCAGTCTAGGCTTTGTCCACAGTCAATCCTAAAAACTTTATCATGGGCACTAGTAAAATGTCCCCATTTTTCATTGATTTCTCTCGAGAACATGCAACGCCGATAGTTGTGTATTACGTACGAAGACGCCAAACTATTTCTTAACAAGTCTTTCCATTTTTATTCGATTTTTCCAAGGACGGAGTCGATCTCCTGAAGACACGTCTATGGTGCAAGGGTTCGAGGGAAAGCAAACCCGATGCCTTGTTGCTCAAACAGAGAATCAGTGTCGGGATCTTTTGAAACAAGACTCTTCGTCGGCTCTGAATCTGTTCTTGATGCAAGTTTTGTGACAGAGACTCACGTCTTACTGGTTTGGGCGAGCAGCAAAAACAATAGTATTGAGAAATATCGCCGATTGTCACGTCCCAAGGCTGGGTATTGGCGACGTCCTTTTTCCGTATCGGAAGGATTTGTCATTCTATATCGTATTCATTGTTAACAAAAAAAAAAAAAGTATAAATAGAAGAAAAAAAACGGAATAAATAAATACAAAAAATGTGGTATCACTGGGACTGGAGCACGATACGAAGTCAAAGGATTTAGGTAACGTTCGTTCTTATTCGTTAAAAAAAAAACGACAGAATCGCGTTCTTCATAGAATTACCACCGTCCTTGTCAGACTGACAACACCAAAACAAGCGAGAAAACTGTGAGACCAAGGGCTGAGCCCTGTGACACACCTGTTTCTCACCAAACAGATTTTTGTTCTTCAAACGTAGTGCCTTACAATGCCACGATATAATTCCACAGTTAGGTCACGGGCGCTGAAGAAACTCTACTGAAGTGGGTAGTTCGGCACGCACCAATTTGGATCTACTACTTATGCGTATGGTAAAATGTCTTGAACGTTTTACCACGGAGAAGTAAAAATTAGTAAAATTGCATGACCGTCTTAGCAATAAAGTACTTAAAGTTAAAGTAGTTAAATGTATGCGTGTGCGTGCCAAAAAAAGTCTATATTGTATTTATGCATTTATTTTATGTATCTATTAAACAGCATACGTGACTGTAGGTTAACTTCAATAAATTATATATATATATATATATATATATATATATATATATATATATATATATATATAATATTAAACCATGCTTAATAGAATACATACTCGTATAATTATTAATTGATATTTCCTTCTTTGTATTATTATTACTTGATTTAGCAGATTTCCCTTAAGGGAAATCAGCTATTGTGGTCGTACTCATGACGCGAGTTTCGAAAAATTTCTTCAAATGTCCATCGATCCAACCCAGGGGATGACGAAAATGAGTTCCGTTCGAAATTATATATATATATATATATATATATATATATATATATACATATATTTGTCTGTTAACGCTCTAGCGGTCGCAATTTTCGTTTGATCGTTACCAAACTCGATATTTAAACATTTTATGCAAAAATAAAGATCAAGTGCGTTCATGGCTGAAATCGGACCAGTGGGAGGGGGGGGGGTTAGAGGGGAGGATTTTCGAAATTCAAAATATCACCGTTACTATACGTCGGATCGAAAAATAAAATCAATCTTATTTCAAATTAAATTTACTATAAATAATGTTATATACATTTATTCTGTATCTTGAATATTAACCGAGATATTTTAATTTTTCTGTTTTCAGCTTCAGAGGAACGTTTCACATTAACCTTCACCATGTTGTGCCATATTGCTACATCCACACCTTTTACTCGTAATTTAAATATTTTTTCTTCTATGTAATTTATTTTATTTTTTTAATTAATGATCAGGTTTTGTAAACTGGCCAATAGCTAGCAATAAATAAAAGAGTAATTTAATTACCCGCTCTCCCTTGGTAGCCTACATTTTATCTCTTCGTTTTTCTGTGCTCTGACTTCCACATTTTACTTTTCTTACGCTTTTCTATCCCTAATCTTCTTTATTTCTTCTCATTACATCAACTCCTAAACAATGGGATGTTTGTTTTTCTCAGCCGTCCGAGGATAGTCTGTTTGTCCAGGATAAGAAGTATTGTTCCTCGGGTTGTCCTACTCTCGTTTTCTTTTCTCAGCGCCCGTCGGCTATCTCCTCTGCTAATGGATTTTATTTGCCATTGTTGTTGGAAGTTTTCCCGTCTCACGGTGGTCCCCGCCCCGGCGGATTTCCGCCCTGCCAATGGGAAACGGAAGGAGGAATTAGACCGTTTCCTCAAATTTTACAAAGCTTCTCATGGATTTTTCTCCTTTTTTTTTTTTTTTCTTTTGCTCCGACTTCGGCAAATAGCAGGATGTTACCTCAGGAGAAAGTGTTTCTGAGGTCATTAGAAATGAAATTTTATTCTCGGCTTGTGTTGCACGAGATATTTACATCTTACGTAACACGCTTGCATGTCCGAAGTCTAATGTTACGTTAGGTGTACAAAACGTAAAGTCCTTAAAATACTGACTCAGCAAAACTATTATAAGCAATGTCTGAAAAGAAATAATTAATATTTATATTTATTTATTTCCATTCTCTTTGAGCTACTATTTCTCTTCAGATTCCCGCAATTTTCTAGACAGAGTGTGACTAAGTATTTCGTTTAGCGAGTCCGTCACTAAATGAATTCCTATTGCCCTGGTAAGAACTGAACTCACGACTTCAGATCAACCAAGTGAGATTAAAACCATCGCCTTAACTCACATGGCTAACCCTTTATAAGTAATTAGATTTAAGACAACCCCTAACCACCCCTTACCTAATAACAATAAATACAAGGAGTCTCTAGGTAATGTCGACTAAAAACACACCTAGGTTTCATGCGAAATTATTTTGACTTAAAGGAATTCTCTGCTTGTTGGAAAATAAAATGGCTTATTCGGCGCCTGTGAAAGAGGCATGAAGAGGAGAGTATGACGAAACTGCTATTAGATCAGATTTCGGTTGAGTGATGTTGTTGGGACCTGTTGCATCTGGGCGGCCACCTGTTCGAAGAGGCAGCTATTAGGAAGCGGTAGCTCTGCCCACTCACAAATAGCGTGAAAGTATAAATAAAGCAGACGGAGAGGGGGAAAAAAAGCAGCGAGTAACTCTAGAAAGGTCGGTGTGAGCTGGGTGTTTGAAGGACGAACAGTCTCTGAAGTACTTTCCCTCGGGATCATAGGCACCGACTCCTCTATGGCACAACAGCTGGGCTCCATGTACTTGACCGTATACAAACGCACGGATTTCAAGTGGTAAGTCACGCAGGAGCTGCGTAAACTGAGCAGATTACCGACGCGCAAGATGACACTCTAAAAATCTCATAACAGCTGAATTCTCCATTTCTAAGTAAAAAAGTCCGGCGGCTAATTCGTCTCGAAGTTTGCATAAATTAAATAAAATATATTATTTCTAATAAATGTAAAAATCAAAACAACATTATTTATTTAATTTATTTATATATTTCGCAGCGTTGCAATAAGAGCGATATTGTTCGGGGAAAAAAAATCAACAAAAACAAAATTTAAAAATAGAAAAAAAAAGATAGGTAACAGTGAAGTTCAACATAAAACAAAAATTGAAATCAATAAAATAATAGTTATTTACTAATAAATATTATTATTATTTATTAAAGCCCACTTTATGTTAATTTCACTAATTGGAGCGGGTTAACTACAGGTTACCACCCTTTTCTAACCAGGGTGTTACTATGGATTTTATTCAATGAGTAAATAAATAATATAACAGGCTAAAATAAATTTAAAATATTACCAATTAAATACATTAGGGAACTAATTACAAATATTAAAAAGTCCGTCACGCAGGGGCTGCGTAAACTAAGCAGATTTCCCACGTGAAGTTTTACAATAGAGAAATCCGCCTAATAACAGCTGTAGTAGGAAGGGATCTCTAAACCTTTTCACGAGGGACGAATAGTTCTGGAAACGGCCACCAGAGCTCTCGGCGGAGAGTCCGGAACATGGCGGGGTTCCGTCGACCACACACACAATACAAATGCAAATATCTCGGTTAATATTCAAGATACAGAATAAATGTATAAAACAATATTTATAGTAAATTTAATTTACAATAAGATTGATTATATACAATCTTTCGATCCGACGCATAATAACGGAGATATTTTGAATTTTCAAAAATCCCCCCCTCTAAACCCCCCCTCCCACTGGTCCGATTTCAGCCATTAACTAGCTTGATCTCTCTGTTTACGTAAAACGCTTAAATATGAAGTTTGGTAACGATCAAACAAAAATTGATACCGACAGAGCGTTAACAGACAAATATATATATATATATATATATATATATATATATATATATATATATATATATATATATATATATATATATATATATAATTTTGAACGGACCTCATTTTCGTCATCTCCTGGGTAGGATCGATGGACATTTGAGGAAATTTTTCAAAACTCGCGTCATGAGTACGACCTCAATAGCTGATTTCCCTCAAGGGAAATCTGCTAAAATGAACCAATATGCAGGTGTTTTACAGCAATATAATAAAAGTCCGAAATGCATGGGTTGTGTAAACTAAGCAGATTTCCCATGTATTTGCATTTATCTCAAACTTCCCCCTCTCTAAACCTTTTTCCGGATCCGATTTCTACCATTGATTAAACGATCTTTTGTTTTACAGAAAACTTTTAAAAATCGACTTTTGTAACCAAAAAAAAAAAAAAATGATTCGACTCATAGTAACAACAGTATTTTGAATTTTCGAATTCCCCCCTCTAAACCCCCATTATTCGAAGTCCGCCTTAAGCCAATAATAAATGTGATATTTCCTGTTGACTAAAACAGTTAAATATCGAGTACGGTATAGATCAAATAAACATTTTTAAAACACTAACATCATAATCATCAATCAACGAATTTTCTTGTCTCTCACATAATAAAAGTCTCTTGAAAACAATAATTGGTATTTAAGCTTAGAATATAGTAGTTCATGATATAACAGCTTATTGTTAATATAACATGAGTAGAAATGGGGTTCACTGAAGGCTGAGAACTAAACAAATCCACATATGACGGTTAAAATCCATGATAGAAAAAATATGTTTAGAACGAAATTTATAAGCCATTCAATTTGCAATAACATTAGCTCTATACACTTTTTCGATTCGACGTATAATAACGAAGATATTTCGAGTTTTCAAAATTTCTCTACTCGACCCCCCCCACACCAAATTCTTTTCAGCCTTTAGTGAACATGATCTTTTTTTTACATAAACCGATTAAATATCGAGTTTGGTAGTTGTTACGAGGAGAAGACCTCGATTTCGTCACCTACAGGGTAGGATTGGGGGAGATGTTTCGAAAATCGCGTTATGAGTACAGATTTCCGTCAAGGTTAAGGCAGAGCTCTGAAATTCCCATCTGAAATTACTGAGTTCCAATGAAAAGACATAAATACTGGGGTGTATGTTTTCGAGGCGATGAGCAAACAGCACGATTCCCCCCACCACCTCCCTTTTTACGTCGCCAGATTTATTTGTTTGTTCAAGATGATGACTATATTTGCATAATCAAACAGCCAGCTGTTGTTATAACTTTATGAGCAAGCGAAATTCGACGCCATCGCTCCAACTTTTAAAGGAAACTATACACTATTTATTAAATGTCTTCTTCGGAACGTCTTTATTATCGGATTCCTTTAAAGTTTTCTTGAACCTTGAATTAAGGAGTCCTTTATACATATTGCTTAAATATATCTTCATGTAGTGTGTGTATATATATATATCAGCCTGTAACTTGTCTAGAGTAATAAAAAAAACAATATATTTATTTATTGACATGCACTTTGTGCTACTAAGGCTAATTTGGACGAGGTATCTACAAGTGACCACCCTTTTCAAGCCAGGGTGGGACTAAGGACTTTATTCAAGTTAGTCGCTGAATAAATTCCTATTGCCCAGGTGAGAGTCGATCTTACGACTCAAGGTTTATCAAGCGAGACACATGTCTAACCTAAGCCGCCTACACATCATTTGTCTATGTATCTCACATATTAAATATCCATCGAAAAAAAGATTTGGTATTTAAGCTTGATATATCATTTTATTTTTTAATATGAGGTGAGTCGGAGGGGGGTTTACTGAGAGATTAAAACTAAAATTGTAAATTTCTGGGTTATTTACAGAATATTCCGATTGTACAAGTGAGAAAATTTCAATGATCAATATCTCAATTTATATTGAAGATAGAGAAAACGTGTATAGAACAACATTTATAGAAAATTTAAATAAGTTTGGTTTCTGTATACTTTTTTGATACGACGGAATAACAATGGAGATATTTTGAATTTCCCAAATCCACCCTATAAAACCCTCCTTCCAACTGCTCCAATTTCAGCCGTTAACGAACTTGATCTTTAGTTTTACGAAAACGATTAATTATCGAGTTTAGTACATAACAAACAAAAATTGCGCTATATTGGTAACAGGCAAGTATCTATGTATGTACGAGTAGGTATACGTTAAGTTTAGAAATTAAAAATTTTTGTCATTTACTAGGTAGAATTGTTGGATATTTTCGAAAATCGCGTCATGAGTACAACCTCCATAGCTGATTTCTCTTTATGGAAAGGAATCCAGATGCCTATCTTTGTGGTGTAGAGGAAGACTGGCGCCGATTTGTGTATTTGACGTTAGTGACAGTTGGAAAGTGTGCAGGCCGAACGGAAGTACTGCGTGTAAACAAAATTACCCTTTTCTTTAAAGCATGCAGGGGCAATTGGCTTCAAAGAGAGAGAGAACGGTTTAAATAAAAAGCAAGGAGTCGGAGTGTGAATAGCTTCGGGCGGTGGCTTCCGGGAAGCCCTAGGCATCCGATTTCGTATGCATCGGCCTGGAGTATGGAGTAGAAAAGTGCCGTGACCGAGCCGATGGGAAAAGCATGGAAAAGCCGGGGCGGTCTGGTCCGGGGCCAGTTTTCCCCCGTTGCGCACCGGCGGCTCGACGGGAGGAAAAAAAATGGAGGATTACACCCTGACGGACAAATTGGATTATGGGAGAGCTGTCTTCCGCTCCAGCTGGCTGCTGGGGTATCCTGAGGCCCCAGGGAGGTCTCCATCTCGCAACATCTCTGGAAGGATCCAACCTTTCTGCACCATCGGCTGCACCCGGTGTCACCGCAAAGGAAACTCTTACTCAACCAGAGATTATAGCCCAATGCAGAAATTAACTCTTGCCGGAAAAAAGAAGAAGGGATCTTCACTCGTTACAGAAGAAGAAGTCAAGAAGCCAATAGGTTATGAAATGGGAATCTTCGGCTTGACGGGCCGTGAACTGGGCTGTGCTTGGTACACGGATTCGACGGGAGAATGGTCATCTTGACGCTCAGTGAATATTAAGGGAATGATACAAATCTCTGCAACGGAAAGCGTATGAAATGTAAGCAAACAGGCCTGCCAACCTCTCACCGGAAAGAAAAACAATTAATGAATGTATCTGGATATAAAATATTAATTTGATTGAAAACTACTTACTATATCTGTAAATTAATAATGAATCAGAATAATTTTTCTCAAATTTAATAATAATAACCTCACACAATCAAATTTTCGCAGTCCAAGACGTTAAGACGGGGGGGGGGGAGATAATCAACAGTACATATTAGCATTTATGTGGTATAAAAAGGTCTTAAGGGAAATCAGCTAGTGAGGTTGTACTCATGACGCGATTTTTGAAAAAGTTCCTCAAATGTCCATCTAACCTACTATGGTGTCCATCTAACTTCGTGGTGAAGAAAATGAGGTCCGTTAAAAATTGTATATATATATATAGACAGACAGAGAAAGAGAGAGAGAAAGAGAGAGAGAGAGAGAGAGAGAGAGAGAGAGAGAGAGAGAGAGAGAGATAGAGAGAGAGAGAGAGAGAGAGAGAGAGAGAGAGAGAGAGAGAGAGAGAGAGAGAGAGAGAGAGAGAGAGAGAGAGAGAGAGAGAGAGAGAGAGAGAGAGAGAGAGAGAGAGAGAGAGAGAGAGAGAGAGAGAGAGAGAGAGAGAGAGAGAAAAAGAAAGAGATATCTATATACTTGACAGTTGGCGCTCTAGCATTCGCAATTTTGTATAATCGTTACCAAATTCGATATATAAGCATATAATGTAAAAATGAAAGATCTAGTTCGTTAACGGCTGAAATCGGAAAGGGGTGACGGGCATTTACGAATGGGGGGAAGAAATTTCGAAAATTCAAGATATCTTCGTTATTATACGTCGAATCGAAAACGTGTATAGAACCAATGTTATTGCAATTTAAATGTTCTATAAATGAATGATGATGACTATCTTGATTATTAACCGAATTATTTGGATTTTTTTTTGTTATCGGCCTTCAGTAAATCCCCACTCTTACTCATGCCATATTAACAATAAGATTTTAAGGAAGCATTTAATTTGAATCCTAAATACCAAATATTGTTCTCAGTGAACTTTTACGCTTTGAGATAAACGCAAATACGTGACGCACGTGGGAAATCTGCTTTGGTAACGCAGCCCCTGCGTGAGGGACTTTTAAGTATAACAGCGTTAACATAAATATATTTGAGAGTAACTCATTTCCGTGATTAACTTGATTAGTTCAGTATACAATGTTTCTAAGTTATGAGTACATCTTCAATAACATTCGTTATCCTTAATGGGAATACGGTAAAACCTTTCGCCCCAGTTATCTAGGAGTTCTCATAGAGGAGAGCGTAAGCGACACAGAAATGAAGTAAACAAATATTGCGCGAACGAGGAAAAATACCTGGGGCAGATTGAGATTTTTCCTAGGCGTCATCTTATCCAACGGAGGCCTACATACACAGCGTAATAGACAGACTTCGCAACATCTCAGCGGTTTCATTTGAGAGCGTGTGTTAGCGTCAGCTCTTCTCGAGATGGGGCGAGAACACCACTCGCAGGCACAAATGTCAAAGACAATTTCGCAAAAGAGACTCACACACACACACACTAAATGCCATCGCTTTCTCTAAAGGCTTATCCTCCTAACTCTTTCACAGCAAAAACGTAAACCTCGAACTGCGAGTAGTTCGGTTAGTTTCTAAAGCCTTTAACTGCGGCGAAGCGGTTCCCACGAACAGAGAAAACGGCTTTCAATGGGGTTTTTAATTGTCGTCCACTCAGAAGAAACATTGTTCTTAGCAGTTTTCAGCAGCTATTGGGATCGTACTCATGACGCGATTTTCGAATAATTTCCTCAAATCTCCATCGATCCTACCCAGGAGATGAAAATGAGGTTCGTTCAAAACTATATATATACAACTGATAGATATATATGTATGATAGCCCTCTAGCGGTCGCAATTTTGGTTTAATCGTTACCAAACACCATATTTAAACGTTTTATGTAAAAATAAAGATGGAGTTGGTAAATGGCTGTAATACGACCTGTAAGAGGGGAGGAGGTACGGCTTAGAGGGAGGACTATCACAAATTTGAAAGATCTCTGTTATTATGCGTCCGATCGAAAATTTGTATAGAACTAATTGTATTGAAAATGCAATGTTCTATAAATGTTGTCATGTGCGTTTTTTCACTATCTTGATTATTAATCGAGATATTCGCAATTTAGCAGGGAAATCAGCTATTGAAGTCGTACTCATGACGCGATTTTCAAAAAAAATTTTCAAGGTCCATCGATCCTACCCAGGAGATGACGAAAATGAGGTCCGTTCAAAATTATGTATATAATGTTTAGAGGGGGGATTTTCCATAATTCGAAATATCTCCGTTATCATACGTCGGATTAAATAAAGTCCGTCACGCAGGGGCTGCGTAAACTAAGCAGATTTCCCACGTGAAGTTTTACAATAGAGAAATCTGCCTAATAACAACTGTAGTAGTAAGAAACCTCTAAACCTAAAAAACATTATTTAGGGCGTAATAACCCAGTAGTTTCTAGCCCTAAAAACAGTTAACCTAACCTCTAAACCTATTCACGAGGGACGATAGTTATGGAAACGGCCGCCAGAGCTCTCGTCGGAAACTCCGAACATAGCCTTGGTTGGTGACCACACGCAGAATACAAATGCAAATATCTCGGTTAATATTCAAGATAGAGAATTAATGTATAGAACATTATTTATAGTAAATATAATGTGCAATAAGATTTGTTCTATACAATCTTTTGATCCGACGTATAGTAACGGAGATATTTCGAATTTTCGAAAATCCTCCCCTCTAAACCCCCCCTCCCACTTGTCCGATTTCAGCCGTTAACGAACTTGATCTTTCTTTTTACATAAAACGCTTAAATATGAAGTTTGGTAAGGATCAAACAAAAATTGCGACCGCTAGAGCGGTAACAGACAAATATATAGATATATATATATATATATATATATATATATATATATATATATATATATAGATATATATATACAGTTTGGAACGGACCTCATTTTCGTCATCTACTAGGTAGGATCGATGGACATTTGAAGAAAAATGTCGAAAATTCCGTCATGAGTACAACCTCAATAGCTGATTTCCCTTAAGGGAAATCTGCTAAAAAGTGTATAGAGCCAATCTTATTGTAAATTTACTTTAAATATTGTTCTATACATTTATTCTCTTTCTTGAATATTAACCGAGATATTTGCATTTTTATTAAATTTGGGCCGATAATGGACGATTGAGTTTCCCGCGTTACTGTTCGGCTCTCGTATGGAGATTTCTTTATTGTATAACTTCACGTGGGAAATCTGCTTAGTTTACGCAGCCCCTGCGTGACGGACTTTTTATTTTAGGTTTTGGCCTTCAGTCAGAATACCAATACGCCTTTAAATCATGATCACTTTATTATAATATTATATACCGAACATTATTTTCAAGGAACCTTTATTATGCGATATATACGGCGTCATAAATTAAGATTTTACGTTCTTGTTTCAAAGATTATATTTAACCATTCCCTTGAGCGTTAACCGTTTCAGCCAAAACTATAGATTTCATTTGTTATTGGCAAAAATTGAACATGGGCGGAAGGATAATTCCAAACCCTCCTTTATTCAAAATATTTCCGTTATTATGAGTGGGATCGTAAAATGTTACAGAACCAATCTTGTTATACTATTGTTGCTCTACAATTGTTGTTCTAAGCATTTGTTCGTAACTCAAGTATTAAACGAGTAATTTGTGCTTTCTTGTTTTATCCATTAGTTACCCCCCTCTCCTCCTTCTACTCCTCGGTTTTTTGATGCAGAAATAGGAATCTCAGTGGATTATAGAAAATTTAATTTTCAAAAATATTGGTTATACTTGGCACTCTTATTATCGATGTGTCTTAAAACTTTTTAAAGCTACGTTGAATAATTAAAAAACAATATTCTTTATTTAAAACTAAACCTCATATTTAAAACATTCATTTTGTTAATACACAATATGACTACGATCAAAAATGGTCAGCAATTAAATAAAACTATAAAATATTTGCCATAAAAATCGGTCAAAATGTTATTTATGGTCAGGTACATTGTCGCTTTAAAGTGGAAAAAGTTTATCATTATTAATAAGGAATGTCATACTTTAATAAATTTCGAAATGTATTTTATATATTTAGAGTGTTATTAAGATTTTTAATGAAATTTATTTATTATATATAATAATTAAACTAATGGATTTTATTGAATGTATTTATGGAACTTGAGCTAATGTTATAACGACTGTATTATTTACTATATTAGAAGATATTCAATAATATGTAAAGAAATTACTTGGCATAATATTAATAAATGTTTTATAGAAAACCAAAATATTTTATGTATCCTATTATATTATGTTAACATAATATGGAAATAAATGCATTCGAGTACATTTCAGGGAAAAGTCTTTCCTGATTGTGTTTTTCTCATGGTGAGTTCGACATCCTTATTGTTTGTTTAAAATGGCCGCTTGATAGCAAGATTATTAGCATCTCAATGAGCAAGTTATTTAGAAAACATTTATTATGTTTTGCGACGCTATCTCCTCCAATTGCGAGATTACCAATTCCATTCGAGATCCGATCACGTTAAGTCGTGACGACTCAAAATCTATAATTAACTGTGAGTTAAAAATGGTTTTAGTTTGTGAATAAGCAATAGAGAAAAAGGGCAAAATAAGATAAATCCAAAATAAGGATTTTTAACTTGTTCTCAGCTATCACTGGCCGGTTATATGATCTTTATAATTCATTGCTTGTACACCTCAAATAAAAAGCTCTAAACTCCAAGTTTCCCTTGAGGGAAATCAGCTATTGAGGTCGTACTCATGACGCGATTTTCGAAATTTTTCTTCGAATGTCCATCGATCCTGCCTAGGAGGTGACGAAAATGTAGTCCGATCAAAACTATATATATATATATATATATATATATATATATATATATATATATATACATATATATCTGTATATATATATATATATATATATATATATATATCTGTTACCGTCTGTTAAGTTTGGTTCTATAAAAAAAACTTTTCGATCCGAAGTCCCCCCTCCTGCTCATGTCATATTAACAATATGCTGTTACATCTATTGTTTCTCTTATAGTTTTCCCATAAGCGTCGGGTACGAGATTTAAAGAATAGAAAATTTAGTTTTGAAGGATAAATGAAAAGTCCTTAGTCAATTCCTCTCCACTAGTTTGACACACCGTGAATAAGTGAAATCATAATCAAGGATTGGATTTATCATAATTAAATATCATCTATAATGTACATATTTCTAGTCAGAAACCAGCCCGAGAATGTGAGGTTAGTTTTATACATAATAGTGGATTTGTGTAGAATGTAATTCTATCATTTCGCAAGAAATAAGTTAACACTATTAACTTGGTTAGACCACGGACAACTTCCGCCAACTCCCTTCAGCATCAACATTGCTTCCCTTCAATAATTTATTTAAAACATTAAAAAAACCCATATCCTAGTAATTTATATACTTGGAGTAAGTAAATAACAGTTGTACCCTAAAAATAATTTAATTTATATTCTAAAAGCGAGGTGAGGGAAATAGATTGTAGCCCTCCATGTAAACTCAAATTATATTGAGTTTAAAAACATAATGTCTTTTGTTTAATGACATTAACAAGTAACGTTTAATAGTTGTAGATAGTACATAGTTATTTCAATAACGTCAACATATCAAAGGAAATAAGATAATATATACTACAATTAAAGAATTTGATTCCGCACAACTTCCACTCTCACACGTTGTGCGGATTCAGCGTGACTTTGTTTATTTGTATATATATATATATATATATATATATATATATATATATATATATAAACACATATAATTTTTAATGTTCTCATTTTCGTCATCTAGGTAGGATTGATGGCCATTTAAAGAAATTTCTCGAATGTCACATCATCAGTACAATCTCGTCAGCTGATTACCCCTAACGAAAATCTGCTAAAACAAGAAATAAGTTGTCACTTAGCGGACTTCTTTAAGACCTGCTAAGCCCGTCATTGTCGCCAGGGGAGCTACTTAGATTCACAAAAAAATACAATATAAGGGAGGTGACGACAGGTTGCCCCTTGCCTTCTGCACGAAGGGGCCGCTGTGCGCCTCCTTAATGAGTTGGGGGCTAAATATACAAGCCGTGACCCGGCATTGCTCTCAGGATTACATAAAAGACGAGGGAAGGGAAAAGGAGAAAGCTGCTTAATAAGTCATCCTACTGCCATGTTCATCCATAAATAAAAAACACAAATAATACACGACACAAACCTCAGGACAGTAAATATATAGTAAAAGTCCGCCACGCAGGGTCTGCGTTAAATAAGCACATGTTTACGACGTGCGTCACACATTCGCATTTATCCGTTTAACCAACTGGGATCATCAATACTACATAAAACATTTAAATATCGAGTTTAGTAACGATCAGAAAAAAATCGCGACCGCTAGAGGGATAATAGACAAATATATGTAAAACTAGCTCAGATACCCGGCTTCGCTCGGGAATTCATTTGAGGCTGAATGGTGATAGCATTTTTTTGGCAAGGCTTTACATTTCACAATGTTTTGACATTTACCTGTCCCAGTGTTTAGAGTAAATACACGTCGTTTCTGTGGATTTGTTAATAATACAATTATTTTTTTATGTAAGACTTCTCTGTCCTCCATATTGTCATATTTCCCGCTTCCTGTGCATTATGCATAGATTTGAATTAGGAGTTTTTAACGTATAACTCATTTATACTTAGGTATACGACGAAAGTGTATATAACAAAAGTTACGCCAAATAACAAAATAAACAACTTTTGTTATGTGCGTAATTGCCGAAACCCCAATAGGAAACGAAATATCACTATTTTGAATTTCAGACCTCCCTTATAACCCCCAATCCTGCCCGTCCCTAGAAATATTAGTATGGCTTATTATAAGGAAAATGTTAGAGCTAATTCACATACCGAGTTTGGTTTAGTTCGGTTGAGTTTTTTGTGTCAAATCAAATTGTTGACTTTCGCAGTAGTTTTTAGCGTATAACTCATTTATACTTCCGTATACGGCAAAAGTGCATATAACAAAAGTTACTCTAAAGTACAAAATAAACCACTTTTGTTATGTGCATAATTGCCAGAAATGCAATAGGAAACGAAATATCGCTATTTTTAATTTCAGGCCTTCCTTATAACCCCCACTCCTGTTCGTCTCAGAGGATATTAATATAGCCTAAAGTCTAAGTTGGGTTAGTAGTAATACACACATTAAGTTTCGTAAAATTCGGTTCAGCCGTTTATGCGTGAAAAGGTAACAAACAAACAAACAAACAAACAAACATACACGAAAGAAACAAAATGCAGATATGGTGTCTATGACATGTGAAACGAAAAGTTATTAATTAAATTTCGCGAAAAAAATCAATGTACAGACAGAGGTTACAATTTTATATATATATATATATATATATATATATATATATATATATATATATATATATGTATATATATATATATATATATATATATATATATATATATATAGATTAGAACGGACCTCTTTTTTGGTTATCTCCTTGGTATAATCGATGGACATTTGAAGTAATTTCTCTAAAACCCAAAAATAATCTACATTAATTAACATTAATAGTCTACTTATGCAAGACTCTATAGCCGCTGTAAGTGTAACACACTTTGTTAAGACTTATCTAAATAGGAATTAATTTGAGACATAGATAGGTCGGTTGCCATAACTCCACTGTTGTATTGTTATTTTATTTAAAACTTAGGCATATTAAAAAAGGCCGTCACGCAGGTGCTGAGTTAACTAAGCAGATTTCCCAAGTATTTATATTAAAAAGTAAAAGTTCATTGAGAATAATATTTGGAATTAAAGTATCAAAAAAATGCTTCAAAATATACCAGAGTACTGTTTATGTGGCGTGAGTAGGAGTGGAGGTTTGCTGAAGGCTGAAAACTAAAAAGTCCGTCACGCAGGGGCTGCGTAATCTAAGCAGATTTCCCGCGTGAAGTTTTACAATAGAGAAATCTCCATACGAAAGCCGCACAGTTACGGCAAAGGGCCGAACTACTTTTTGGCGGGAATCTCGAAACGATCGTTATTGGCCCAAATTTAATAAAACTCCAAATATCTCGGTTAATATGCAAGATAGAGAATAAATGTATAGAACAATATAGTAAATTAAATTTGCAATAAGATTGATTCTACACAATTTCGATCCGACGTATAGTAACGGAAATATTTCAACATCTAGAAAATCCTCCCCTCTAAACCCCCCCTCCCACTGGTCCGATTTCAGCCATTAACGAACTTGATCTTTCTTTTTACATAAAACGACTAAATATCGAGTTTGGTAACGATCAAACAAAAATTGCGGTAACAGACAAATATATAGATAGATAGATCTATATATATATATATATATACAGTTTTGAACGGACCTCATTTTCGTCATCTACTAGGTAGGATCGATGGACATTTGAAGAAAAACTTCGAAAATTCCGTCATGAGTACAACCTCAATAGCTGATTTCCCTTAAGGGAAATCTGCTAAAAATGCAAATATCTTGGTTAATATTAAAGTTAGAGAATAAATGTATATAAGAGCGTTTATAGAACATTGCATATGCAATAAAACACATTCTATACAATATTTCAATTCGACTCATAACAACGGAGATATTTCGAATTTTCCAAATTGTTCAAATCTAAACACCCCCTCCCACTTGTCCGATTTCATCTGTTAACTAACAGATTTTACATACTTTACTTCTTTTTACATAAAACGTTTATATATTACTTCGTTGTATGATTGATTCTATACAATTTTTCGATCCGCCGTATAGTAACGAAAATATTTCAAAATTTAGAAAATCCTCCCCTCTAAACCCCCCCTCCCACTGGTCCGATTTCAGCCGTTAACGAACTTGATCTTTATTTTTACATAAAACGACTAAATATCGAGTTTGCTAACGATAATATAAAAATTGCAACCGCTAGAGCGTTAACAGAGATTATATATATATATATATATATATATATATATATATATATATATATATATAGTTTTGAACGGACCTCATTTTCGTCATCTCATGGGTAGGATCGATGGATATTTGAGGGAATTTTTCGATAATCGCATCATGAGTACGACTTCAATAGCTGATTCCCCAATGGAATATTTCCTAAAACCTGGGAATAACAAAACTCTAATCGATTTTCTTGGAAGTAATTAGTAGCATCCTTCAATACACAATTATTAACCGCATTTCGCATCGCCGTGGTAGGACCGATGCACATTTGAAGACGTTTTTCGAAAATGTCGCCATGAGAGCAGTTTTAATGGCTGATTTGCCTCATCTGCAAATCTGCTCAAAAAGAAATTATATATGCAGTTAGTCATTGAAAAAGCATTTCATAGTCAACAAACACAGCTGATCATTATGGAAGTAAACAAGGTAAGAAAAATTCATTAAGGGCGTCCACGTCTTCTGTTGCATTAGACATTTTTTTTAGCAGATTTTCCTTAAGAGAAATCAGCTATTGAGGTTCTACTCATGACGGAATTTTCGAAATTTTTCTTCAAATGTCCATCGATCCAACCTAGTATATGACGACAATGAGGTCAGTTCAAAACTGTATATATATATATATAGATATATATATATATATATATATATATATATATATACATTGTATGCGACATTTAAGTGGACTTCTCTTTATATATATTTTATATTTACGGACTTTTTTTTTTTTAATGGAGCTATGCAAGTATATATACACATATATATATATATATATATATATATATATATATATATATATATATATATATATACACGTTAACGCCTGAAATCGGGCAAGTTTCATAAAAATCGAGAAGAGAAACCTCCATTGCTTCGTTATTCAATTGTTATTGATGATCTCATCAAACCTTTGGAGTGTTGCTTTCCTGAGACTGGCATTCAAGCAGTAGGTCTTCTTATAACAAAACAGGCTCAGCCAATGAAAATGTCATGAGAGTAAGCGGACGTAATCGGAAAACGTAACAGTAGATTATCATTATTTTTATTTTGTAGGTCATGATAAAATTCTTGGTAAACCGATAGTGTTATATGATCAATTTCCGTGAAATAGGAATTCATTTATTGGGAAAACTCGCTAGCTAAAATCTTAGCACCTGCTTGATTTGAATAAGGTTTATACCATGTAGATAACCTGTCCTTATATGCTTCAAAAACAATAAACTTAATAAATTTTTTTTTTTTTAGTTTTTTAATTTCTTAAATTTTACAGTTTTCAATTCTTAAATTTTACAACTAAAGTTTTCAGATATATTCAAGAATAGTTTCTCTATTCAGAGAAAAGTTCAATGAGAAATATATCTGGTATTTATGCTTCCAACAATGTTCTTCATAATATAACAGCTTATTGCTAATATTACACTTGTAGGAGTGGGGGTTTATTAAAGGCCGAAAACTCTAAAATGCAAATATCCCGGTTAATAATCAAGATAGTGAAAGTATGTACAAAACAACATTTATAGAATATTACTTTTGAAATAAGATTGGTCTTATACAATTTTTCGATCCGACGCATAATAAGGGAGATATTAAGAATGTTCAGAATTCCTCCCCTCTAAACCCCCCCCCTCTCTCTCACTGATCGGATTTCACCCATTAACGAGCTAGATTTTTAGCAGATTTCCCTTAAGGGAAATCAGCTATTGAGGTCGTACTCATGATGCGAGTTTCGAAAAATTTCTTCAAATGTCCATCGATCCTACCCAGGAGATGACGAAAATGAGGTCCGTTCAAAATTATATATATATATATATATATATATATATATATATATATATATATATATATATATATTTGTCTGTTAACGCTCTAGCGGTCGCAATTCTTATTTGATCTTTACCAAACTCGGAATTTAATCGTTTTATGTAAAAAGGAAGATCAAGTTCGTTAATGGCTGAAATCGGACCAGTGGGAGGGGGGGTTTAGAGGGGGGAATTTTGAAAATTCAAAATATCTCCGTTATTATGCGTCAGATCGAAAAATTGTATAGAATAAATCTTATTGCAAATTAAATTTACTATAAATATTGTTCTATACATTTATTCAGTATCTTGAATATTAACCGAGATATTTGCATTTGTATTCTGCGTGTGGTCACCAGGCTATGTTCGGACTTTCCGCCGAGAACTCTGGTGGCCGTTTCTATAACTATTCGTCCCTCGTGAATAGGTTTAGAGGTTAGGTCAACTGTTTTTTGGGGCTAGAAACTACTGGGTTATTACGCCCTAAATAATGTTTTAGGTTTAGAGGTTTCTTACTACTACAGTTGTTATTAGGCAGATTTCCCTATTTTAAAACTTCACGTGGGAAATCTGCTTAGTTTACGCAGCCCCTGCGTGACGGACTTTTGTCGTTTTCTTAACTCTCGGCTCTCGTGAAATTTCTCTATTGTAAAACTTCACGTGGGAAATCTGCTTAGTTTACGCAGCCCCTGCGTGACGGACTTTTCTTTTTTCTTAAAGCGATTAAATATCGATTTTGGTAACGATTAAACAAAAATTTCTACGGCTAAACCCGAACCAGACATACACACACACACACCTCATTTTCGTCATCTACTGGGTAGGGTCAATGGATATTTGAAGAAATCTTTCGATAATCGCGTCATGAGCACGACCTCAATAGCTGATTTCCCTTAAAGGAAATCTGCTAAGAAGCAGCTTATCAGGCGTGACCATTTTGTATGTCATTAGATGTTCACTTGATAAAACGACTATGGAATATTTCCTCAAACCTCGAAATCACAAAACTCTAATCGATTTTCGTGGAACTAATTAGTAACATCCTACAACAAACAAACTAGCCCGACTTATTAACTACTTGCTCAAAACAAGAAACATGTTTTGGATATTGTGCTCTGATTTTCTCACGCACACAAAATGAAATAATTAAATCAAACATTTTAGCAGATTTCCCTTAAGGGAAATCAGCTATTGAGGTCGTACTCATGACGCGAGTTTTGAAAAATTTCCTCAAATGTCCATCGATCCTACCCAGGAGATGACGAAAATGAGGTCCGTTCAAAATTATATATATATATCTATATATATATATATATATATATTTGTCTGTTAACGCTCTAGCGGTCGCAATTTTTGTTTGATCGTTACCAAACTTCATATTTAAGCGTTTTACGTAAAAAGAGAGATCAAGTTCGTTAATGGCTGAAATCGGACCAGTGGGAGGGGGGGTTTAGAGGGGGGATTTTTGAAAATTCAAAATATCTCCGTTATTATGCGTCGGATCGAAAAATTGTATAGAATCAATCTTATTGTAAATTAAATTTACTATAAATATTGTTCTATACATTTATTTTGTATCTTGAATATTAACCGAGATATTTGCATTTGTATTGTGTGTGGACGACGGAACCCCACCATGTTCCGGACTCTCCGCCGAGAGCTCTGGTGGCCGTTTCCAGAACTATTCGTCCCTCGTGAATAGGTTTAGAGATCCCTTACTACTACAGCTGTTATTAGGCGGATTTCTCTATTGTAAAACTTCACGTGGGAAATCTGCTTAGTTTACGCAGCCCCTGCGTGACGGACTTTTATGTATACAAAACATATGAACTTCTATAAGATTATTATTATTATTTATTTACGTCCACTTTTTGCAACTTGGGCTAATCGGGACGGGTTATCTGCTGGTTAACACCCTTTTCTAGCCAGGGTGGGATTTTAGGACGTTATTTAATGAATTTCGTCACTAAATAATTTCCTTGCCCAGGCGGGAATCGAACTCGCCACTCTAGGTTTACCAAAAATAAGATAATATTTATTTAGTTTCTAGGTTATTTAAATCAGAAGTATTATTTTCTTAAATTTAAAGTCCGCATATTTATTATAATGTTTGAACACTAAAGTTAAGGAATTTAAATAAATATCCACATAAAATAAAGCAGCTTAAATAATAAAATTAATTTAAATAATTAATAGATTATATATATATATATATATATATATATATATATATATATATATATATAATGCATTTCTTATTTATCAATGCTCATTTTGAGCTACTACGGCTAATTTTATTTAATAAGTTTGTCATTAAATAAATTGTTATTTCCCTGAAGGGAATCGAACTCGCCACTCTAGGTAGAACCATGTAAGATTAATATATGCTCCATGAAATCTTAATTGATAACATTATCATACTAACTATTTGAATTTAACTCACACAATAAGGATTCGTTGAAAACAATATTTTGAAGTTATGCTTGAATTTAGACGATTATTTAATGTATTCTCTTATTTGTAAGGGCGAAGACTAAAAGTGGGGGGTTCGATGAAGGCTAAAAACTAAAACAAATGTCAATATCTCGATTAATATTGCAGATAGAGAAAACATGTATAAAACAACATTTATAGAACATTTAATTTGCTATAAGAATGGTTCTATACAATATTTCGATACAACGTATAATAACGGAGATATTTTGAATTTCCCTTATTTCCCAATTTAATCCCCTTCTCCCTTACACTAGCCCGATTTCAGTCGTTAATGGACTTAATCAAGAGTTTTACACAAAACAAAGTAAAAAATTGCGCTAGAACGGTACTAGACAAATATATCTGTAATCCCAGTGAATAAGTGGACTTAACCACTTATTCACTGGTACAACAGATATATACATATATATAAATATATATACACATATATATATATATATGTGTGTGTGTGTGTGTGTTAATTTTCAATGGATCTCATTTTCATCTCCCATTTCGCGGAAATGTTTCGAAAATCAGTTTTTCGAGTAGAACCTTGATATGTGATTTCCCATAAGGAAAATCAGCTAAAATTCCAGGCAGGGTGTAGATTCATTTCCAGATGTTTTTTCAACTTCTTCTAAGTAAATTATAATTTTACTAAGAAACATAATTTATTTTAATGAAAATGAGATAAAACAACAGTTAAGAAGGCACGTTATTAAACATTCGTAACATCTTAGAATCCTCAGTTGTCAGGTTCATTTTCCTGCAACGTTCCAATATTTTAAATTTATTCATTTTTATATTTAATAGTTGTGCCACAACAGATATAATTAACACTGAAGCTGCCAGTTTTAGGTGAATGGTCAAGGTTAGGTGAACCCAACTATACTTTAAACATAAGGAAAAGCTGTTTTAAATTCGCATAAAACAAAATGAAAAATACTCATAGTATATAATATATAATACTCCTGCGAATGTTTATTCTTTAATAGATCATTTGTAATTCATTGAATATGATAATTATTTATAAATATTCAAAGGACTTCCTTTTGCGGTGGTTTCTGTCTTGTAATGATTCTTACAGGAGGTGAAATATGTTCGCTGTAGGTCTTCTGCAGTCTCCAAGTAAGTGATTGATAATTGTGAATATTTCTTTTTTGTTAGAAAAAAAAAATGTTTCTATTGAGAATAAAATTATAGTTTCACACTAAAATGTCGCAGTGATTGACAAGGCACGGTTTGAAGCAGTTTTAACCCACCCCACTGAACAATACTTAAAAAAAATTACTTCAGGACAAAAGATAAGATCTTTAGGTCTCAAACAGCTCAAACAGACGTTTCACCCTCCTGGGCATTAACAATTCATATAAAATTATTTTTCTCAGTCACTTTTATACTCACTAATGAGTCCACATAATAAAAAACACCTTAATTTAATTTATCCTTACCAAGAGGTAATTTGTCAATATCTAATAATCTGACAAAGATAGATGTTTTTGTTTATTATTATTTAGGTCCACTTTATGCGACAATGGCTAATTGGGACGGGTTATCTACATGTCACCACCCTTTTCTAGCCAGAGTGAACGTAAGGAGATTATTTAATGAGTCCGTCACTAAATAAATTTCTACTGCCCAGGGCGGGAATCGAACCCTCCACTCCAAGTCTACCACGTGAAATTAAGACCTACGCTTTAACCCACACGGCCAACCTGAGCCCCACAAATATAGGCGTTTGGGACCTAAAGATCCTTTCTTTTGGCCTGAAATACTTTAATTGCACTCAGTAAGGATTAGATGCAATAAAACTACTATTTTAGTAAAGAAATTTTGATGGAATTTAAATTAAAACCGTGTGAATTTTTAATACATTATAGAATTTGAATATTTCTGAAATTACAATTGACATGTTAAGATTTCGACCACTTAAAAAACTTGGATCACCAATCCCAATGTGTGTTAAAGAGAGAGAGAACAAAATTTGGTAAAATAATATAATAAGCGGAAAAATTGTTTTAAATAATATGGGTTTAATTTAAAAGTAACATTTCCATTATTAATTTTAAATAATAAGAAAAACTCATAATTGCACCTGATGTTAATATGATGGTGTAAAATACCTTCAACATTTATCTCAATACCTAAAATCATTAATATTCATCATTTACGAATAATAAATCAAATTATTTAGATATTAAGATAATATAAATATTTTTAAATAAATGTCTTACATAAGAATAATCGGCTTGTTTTGATTGTCATCAAGTAATTTCCTTGTTTGACTAATATTCTAGTTGATGAAGATTACCTTGTTGCCGAAACGCCCCGCAGAATTAATGATGAGTATTAACATTAAAAATAATTCTAGTACGTTTATGAATTATGAATTATTCCAAGCTTACAATCATTATAAATTTCGGTTTACGGATACTGACTTAAAGCATTCTCAGTGGTTTGTGGGCGGGAGGCCGAACACAAATGCAAACATTTTCACATTGAAATACAATTAATCCATTTGGAAAGAATAATCTTAGAACAAAATTTTGGATGACAAAATATTTTAAACAACATGCACCGCATACAACATACACACAATTTGTTTATTCACCAATGCTCTAATCCAGACATTCAAGCAACCTATTCGAGAACTAAAACGAGTGTCATTTTTGAAGGTGTTGTTGATACAGTTAAGAAGCAATTAATCCTAGTATTACCGACCTCTCCCAGGTCGCATGGATTACCAAGGGGGGGGGGGCTCCTCGAGCCCACAACCTTAATAACCTTTTGTTTTGGTTCTATAATTTTTTTAAAATTGTTATTTCTATTGGATTATGTTTAATGAACGTTTCTTATGACACCTGAGAAAAAAAAATTAAAAAAAAAAATTAAATACAAAAATAAAAATAAATTAAAAAAAAAAGTTCGGATGGGGAAAAAAGGATGACTTTAAATTAAATGTAATTTTATTCTACTGGAGGAACATATCTAAACATTGTTAGAATAAAAAGTTATCTATATCTAAGTTATATTTACATTATAATAGAATAATAATTTAAGAAAATATAATAATTAGATTCGTAATGCAATTATCGGTGCTTTTGCACTATACTTTTTTTTTCCGAGTGTTTCTCCAGGATGCAGCATGGACTAATTGTTCTCCTAGTTGGGAACAACCTAGAAAATCTTCTCTTTTCTAAAAAAGTACCTATCAGGAGCAATAATTATAACCATCTCAGTAATATATTTTTATATGAAAAAAAAATTATATGGGGAGAATATATATATATTTTTTTTTGAGAAAAAAAAACTTGAGAAGGTTTGTGTTTGTTAAAATTACATCAAAGTAATTATTATTTGAGCAATATAATTAATAACACTTGAATTACTAGTTAAAAGTAGTATTAAATATCAGTGGGCTCGAGGAGCCCCCCCCTTGGTACTTAAGTGTATAACTACCCCTTGCATTACCAAGGGGGGGGGGGCTCCTCGAGCCCATACGTCAAAAAAAAAATTTTTCTCAACATAGAAATTTTTTTATTTAATTTTATTGTTATGCCCTCACTCTAGGATGTTTTTCTGAGGAATACATAAAATATTAAAAATATCCCATTAAAATTGGGTGATAGGGAACAAAAACAAAAAGTTGTGGGCTCAAGGAGCCCCCCCCCCTTGGTAGTTCTAGGGTTAACTGACTCATAAGAACATTCGATTTTTTAAAAAAAGTCGTGGTGGTTAACATTAATATAAATCTCGCAACCATTGCTGGGGTTTTAAGTCTTTATAAAGCTGTGACAGAAGTTGTGACAGTGTAAACCTTCACATTGACAGAATGTCAACTTTAATAGTCAGATTTTTAAATGTCAACTAAAAAAAAAAATAAGACTAGTGTCTTATTGAAGTAGATACAGATGTGATACTGTCACATTTCAAGCGTTCGAAGTATATAAAAGTCCGTCACGCAGGCGCTGCGTTAACTAAGCAGATTTCCCACGTACGCCACGCATTTGCATTTATCTTAAAAAGTAAAATTTAAATGAGAATAATATTTGGTATTTAAGTTTCAAATGAAGTGTTTCAGTATGTAACAGAGTAGTGTTTATGTGACATGAGTAGGATTGGGGTGGGGGGGGGGGGGGTTATTGATGGCTGAAAACTAAAAAATGCAAATATCTCACAATCAGTTAATATTGATGTTAGAGAAGAAATGTATAACGACATTTATAGAACATTACACTTGTAATAATATATGTCTGTACAATTTTTCGATCGGACGTATAGCAATGGAGATATTTCAAATTTTAAAAATTCTCTTCCTCCAACTCCCTCCCCCCTCTTGGTTCGATTTTAGCCGTTAACGAACTTGATCTTTCTTTTTACGTAAAAATAACGATTATATATGACGTTTGGTAACGATAAGACAAGAGAGGTAACAGACAAATATATATATATATATAATTTTGAACGGACCTCATTTTCGTCGTCTACAAGGTAGGATCGATGGACATTTGAGGAAATATTTTGAAAACCGCGTCAGGAGTCCAACCTCAATAAGTGATTTCCCTTAAGTTACCTTACATGTGATGTTGATGACGACCTTACACTCCTATTAAAATATTAATTGTTATTTATTAACCTCCGCGTTTTGCTTCAATGGCTAATTGAGACGGGTTATCCACAGGTTACCACCCTTTTCTAGCCAGAGTGGGGCTAAGGATTTTATTTAATGAGGGAGACACTAAATAAATTCCTATTGCCCAGGCGGGGATCGGACTCGCCACTGGAGGTTTATTAAATTTAGGGAACCATTTGGGGATCGGGATTTTCTGGTGATTGGCTTGTGGTTCGGTGCCCGAGGAACGGTCCCTAAACGTACCCGGACATTTTTTGACGAGGTGGAAATAGACAAGAAGGCTCTGCAAACCTTAGTCGAGGGTATCATTATTGATACTTTAGGGATTATTTCCCATCATATATTTTAAATTTTTCTCTGACCAGGGATCTTATTATAGATCGACGGATCATGTTACTACAATAATAATGTTTCTAATTTTATATCTAGTAACATTCACCTTTTAGGTTCCTGACTGTGTTATTTTAGTTAATATTTTAGTTATTGAGCTGACTAACTACAATATGTATTGTTTTACTGTTGTCCTAGGGATTGACTTCAGTTGCTGTGTGCTTCAGCATCTCAATGTAATTGAGCAGCCCCACAAACTGTATAAAAATTTGTACAATAAAGTGATTCTCTCTAAATTAAGGCTTTAACACGCATAGTTAACATTAAATAAATAAACACGCCTATTAAAATAACCAAACAAAATGTTTTGTACCACTTCATTTAAAATTATTCAATTTGAATGTGATACACGATATTCCCGTTTCAGTGCATCCGATCAAAAAATGTCATAGATTAAAGTTTACACATTGTTTTAATGGTAAACAAAAAAGATTAACTTTTTTTTAATCCTACGTACGGAGAAATTAGTAGTTTTTAATTTCCAGACGTCCTACTAGTCGATTTCGGTCTTCACAGGAAGTATACAATTAGAAGTTACAACAAACCGAAATATGAAATTTTGACAATCTAAGATCTTTACTGAAAATCTGCTATAGAGCTTGTACTCATGATGGGATTTACAAAAATTTCTTCAAATGTCCATCGATCATACCTAGGAGATGACAAAAGTGAGGTACGTTCAACATTTTATATACATGTAATCCGAACAGTGAGAATAGGGTTTAGAGTGGGGTTTTTCAAAAATTGTAAATATTTCCTTTATTAGGCATCGGGTCGAAAATTTGTATAAAATCAATCCTTTTGCAAATATAATGTTCATTAAATTTTGTTATGTACTCTGGATTTGGGCTGGCTGGTGGAGGTCCATCATCAACGGAAGGATCAAAAAGGTCAAACACCTCCACTCTTAATATTTCTTTATTACAGGCAAAGTACTTTCGGGGCGAACCGTCCCATCTTCAGTGCTCTAGAGTTGGTTCCTATTGAGCCAACATCTCAGTCTCGCCGGAGATGTCGGCTCAATAGGGACCAACTCTAGAGCACTGATGATGGGACGGTTCGCCCCGAAAGTACTTTGCCTGTAATAAAGAAGTATTAAGAGTGGAGGTGTTTGACCTTTTTGATCCTTCCGTTTGTTATGTACGTTTTTTCATTACCTTCATTATTAACCGCGATATTTGCAATTTATAGTTTTCGGCCTTCAGTAAACCCCCACTCCTACTCATAACATATTAACAATAAACTGTTATATTATGTATCACAATATTTTATGCCTAAATACCAAATATTGTTCTCATTGAACTTTTACGTTTTGAGATAAATTCAAATTCGTGACGTGCGAGGAAAATCTGCTTAGTTAACGCAGCCCCTGCGTGACTGGCTTTTTAGTTTTCGGCCACAGTCCCTATTACTAGATTTTGGTTTAAAAATGAGGTACACTATTAGACGTGAGGGCAAACCGAAATATGAAATTTTGACATTCCAAGGCTAGCGGTTTTTGTGTTATCTGAAATAGGTACATATATACAGGCACCACTTAGTCCAAATTGGTTCATGGAAGGTCAAAATTGATAACTAAACATTTTCGTGATTGGAATACTAGATATAAATTTATTGGTTATCATAATGTGAATTTGTCATAAAATTTGAAAAATGACATTTATTTTTTTTTTTATTTATATTTATAAATCGGCCTTTTTAATTTATTTTCTATTTATGACCACCTGTTAAAACTGTTTGACGTATTTTTCGTTGCGGGACCCATCAAAAATGAATAAATGTCAAGAACAATATTGCCAAGATATGATTTGTTTGTTTTACTCACCATTTGTGATTGAGACAAATAGCAGATGGGCTAGCCAAAAAAGTGTGCTGTATAGACACACTCTCATTTTTCATCGGGTCCTTTTGTTGTTGGTTCACATCTCGACTCCGGACACGAACTATCAGATCCTGACGAGAACGGTTCCCATTGATGAGTGGCGAATATATATCACACAAAAAGGTTATTGTTGCTGTTGTTGAATTATTTGTTAAGAGACACAGTCACAGTCACACGCGATATTTGTGTACGAACAACAGACACGGCCCTAGTTGGAGAACATGGTGTGCCCCGGCTGAGGTAGGCTAGCTACTGGCGGTCTCCGAGACGGTACACCCCCTCCTTCCAGCGCTCTCTGGGGCCACCCTTCTACAACTAGCCTACTGTCAAATCGACTAAAGTATTTTTCGTGTTTGTAACATTTCTCCTGGATAAAGTTGAAATATTAAAAAAAGTTGTGAAATAAAGAAAAATATATATTTAAATTTAAAAAAAAAAAAAAGTAGGAAAATAAAGATATATTTAAAATAATAAAAAAGTAGTAAAAATTAAAAAAAAAGAAAAAAAAAAGTAAAAATTTAGTAAAAGCAAAGATATATTTAAAATAATAAAAAAGTAGTGAAAAAAGAAATATATATATTTAAATTTTAAAAAAAAGAAAGAAACATGCATATAATTAAGCTTAAAAAAATTAGTAAAAAAAAGATATACTTAAAATAATAAAAAGTAGTTAAAAAAAAGATATATATATCTAAATTAAAAAAAAAGTAGTTAAAAAAGAAAAATATATATCTAAATTAAAAAAAAAGAAAAATACATATAATTAAGCTTAAACAAATTAGTAAAAAAAAACGATATATTTAAAATAATATAAAAGTAGTTAAAAAAGAAAAATATATATCTAAATTTTAAAAAAAAGTAGTTAAAAAAGAAAAATATATATCTAAATTAAAAAAAAACAGAAAAATGCATATAATTAAGCTTAAACAAATTAGTAAAAAAAAACGATATATTTAAAATAATAAAAAAGTAGTTAAAAAAGAAAAATATATATCTAAATTAAAAAAAAAGTAGTTAAAAAAGAAAAATATATATCTAAATTAAAAAAAAAAAGAAATATACATATAATTAAGCTTAAACAAATTAGTAAAAAAAAAACGATATATTTAAAATAATAAAAAAGTAGTTAAAAAAGAAAAATTTATATCTAAATTAAAAAAAAAGTAGTTAAAAAAGAAAAATATATATCTAAATTAAAAAAAAAAGAAAAATACATATAATTAAGCTTTAAAAAATTAGTAAAAAAAGGTATATTTAAAATAATAAAAAAAGTAGTTAAAAAAGAAAAATATATATTTAAATTAAGAAAAAGTAGTAAACAAAAAAAACGTATGTATCTAAAAAACATAATAGTAAAAAAAGAAAAGAAATATATACATTTAAATTAAACAAGAAAAATACTTATATTGAAGCTTTAAAAAATAGTTAAAAAAAAAAAAGGTATACTTATAGTAGTTAAAAAAAGGAAAAATATATATTTAAATTTTTCAAAAATTCGTGAAATAAAGAAAAACATATATTAACATTTTTTTAAAAAAAAGTAAAGAATCATATATACACTCAACCGCAAAAAAAACCGGACACTTCATTTTTGTCGTATTAAAAGCTAATTTTCAGCAAAAAACGATATATTTAAAATAATAAAAAAGTAGTTAAAAAAGAAAAATATATATCTAAATTAAAAAAAAAAGTAGTTAAAAAAGAAAAATATATATCTAAATTAAAAAAAAAAGTAGTTAAAAAAGAAAAATATATATCTAAATTAAAAAAAAAAAGAAAAATGCATATAATTAAGCTTAAACAAATTAGTAAAAAAAAACGATATATTTAAAATAATAAAAAAGTAGTTAAAAAAGAAAAATATATATCTAAATTAAAAAAAAAGTAGTTAAAAAAGAAAAATATATATCTAAGTTAAAAAAAAAAAAGAAAAATGCATATAATTAAGCTTAAACAAATTAGTAAAAAAAAACGATATATTTAAAATAATAAAAAAGTAGTTAAAAAAGAAAAATATATATCTAAATTAAAAAAAAAGTAGTTAAAAAAGAAAAATATATATCTAAATTAAAAAAAAAAAGAAAAATGCATATAATTAAGCTTAAACAAATTAGTAAAAAAAAAACGATATATTTAAAATAATAAAAAAGTAGTTAAAAAAGAAAAATGTATATCTAAATTAAAAAAAAAGTAGTTAAAAAAGAAAAATATATATCTAAATTAAAAAAAAAAGAAAAATACATATAATTAAGCTTTAAAAAATTAGTAAAAAAAGGTATATTTAAAATAATAAAAAAAGTAGTTAAAAAGAAAAATATATATTTAAATTAAGAAAAAGTAGTAAACAAAAAAAACGTATGTATCTAAAAAACATAATAGTAAAAAAAGAAAAGAAATATATACATTTAAATTAAACAAGAAAAATACTTATATTGAAGCTTTAAAAAATTAGTAAAAAAAAAAAAAAAAGGTATACTTATAGTAGTAAAAAAAAGGAAAAATATATATTTAAATTTTTCAAAAATTCGTGAAACAAAGAAAAACATATATTAACATTTTTTTAAAAAAAAGTAAAGAATCATATATACACTCAACCGCAAAAAAAACCGGACACTTCATTTTTGTCGTATTAAAAGCTAATTTTCAGCAATTTTGTTTATGTGGCTATTCTAGTTATTACAGAGAATTTAGAGTCTAAGTCCATTGAACTAATCCCTTCAGGATTAGTAAATAATTAGATAAAACTCAGATTAGATTTATTTGTCGTGAAGTTGATCTATTCTAAACTGTAAGTAGTTTTTCGCACATTTAAACATCTTTAATTATTAACCAAGCATTTTCTTTAATTAATGTTTTATTTTTATTTCGGTCCAGAATAATGGGTCTTTCAAACTTAGATGGAAGGCCGGAGCTTACGTTACATTGCCGAAACGCTTGGGGTAGCGAAGTCTACCATTCACTGTAATAAAAATGAAGAATCATTTTTTTTTTTAAATGTGTTAATTTATCTTTTTATTTTGTATTTTTGTGTAAATAATCAATAAAAATTATTCACTTTTGGCAGATTTTATTTAAATAACCTATAGGTTAACCAATCATTTTAATTAAAAAGATTAATATACATATATATTAAGTATGTATTTAACAAAATTATAAGACTAAATCTAAGTGTCCGGTTTTTTTTGCAGTTGAGTGTATTTAAAACAATAAAAAAAGTAGTGGAAAAAAAGAAAAATATAGATTTAAAGTAAAAAAAAAAAGAAAAGGTAGTAAAAAAAAAAAGAAAATATATATTTAAATTTAAAAAAAAGATAAATACACATAACTAAACTAAAAAAAAGTAGTAAGAAAAAAAGAAATATTTAAAATAATAAAAAAAGTAGAGGACAAAATTTATTTAAATTCAAATATACCCGTAATCAATTGAAAAAAAAAGAATAATATAAATTTAAATTAAAAAAAAACAAACTAGTGAAAGAAAGAAAAATAATTTTAATTTCATTGTATTTAAAAAAAAAACTAGTGAAAAAAATAAAAATATATAATTAATAATTTTTTTTAAAAAAAAGTATTGAAAAAATCAAGAATATAGGTTTAAATTAAAAAAAAAAAAAAAAAAAAAAAAAAAATTTGTAAAAAAAAATAAAAATTTATATTCAAATTTTAAAAAAAGTAGTGAAAAAAATATATATTTAAAATAAAATAATATAAATAAAAAAAAACAGTGAAAAAACGAAAAATATGTACATAAATTTTTAAATAAAAGTAGTGAAAAAAGAAAATATATATTTAATTAAAAAAAAGTAGTAAAAAAATGTTTATATTTAAATTTTTAAAATAATTAGTGAAAAAAAGAAATATATATATATATATATATATATATATATATATATATATATATAAATCTTATACAAATATATATATATATATATATATATATATATATATATATATATAAATCTGATTCACACACTGACTACTGTTAATTTTGGCTCCGTCTTTTGTATAAAATAAAATTGTTGATATAAAACAAAATAAAAATTGTTTGTAGCGTATATCTAGTTTATATCTCGTCATTTCAAAAAAAAAAGTATAAAACAAAAGTTATTCTAAATAGCAAATTAAACAACTTCCATTATGTGTACGGTTGCCGAAATAGGAAACGAAATATCGCGATATTATTTTAGGCATTAGCAAAGTCAATATGTTCATTATGTTTTCTTAAATTTTCTAATGTTCCGCGCAACTTTCCTATTTTTTTCTTCCAAAAGAACCTAAGCGTCTATCTCCTTTATACTTCGTCATACGACAATGATGCATATAACAATAAAAAGTCCGTCACGCAGGGGCTGCGTAAACTAAGCAGATTTCCCACGTGAAGTTTTACAATAGAGAAATCTGCCTAATAACAACTGTAGTAGTAAGAAACCTCTAAACCTAAAACATTATTTAGGGCGTAATAACAAAGAAGTTTCTAGCCCCAAAAAACAGTTAACCTAACCTCTAAACCTATTCACGAGGGACGAATAGTTATGGAAATGGCCACCAGAGCTCTCGGCGGAAAGTCCGAACATGCAGATTACAAATGCAAATATCTCGGTTAATATTCAAGATAGAGAATAAATGCATATAACAATATTTATAGTAAATTTAATTTCCAATAAGATTGGTTCTATACAATTTTTCGATCCGATGCATAATAACGGAGATATTTCGAATTTTTGAAAATCCCCCCTCTAAACCCCCCCTCCCACTGGTCCGATTTCAGCCGTTAACGAACTTGATCTTCCTTTTTACATAAAACGATTAAATACCGAGTTTGGTGACGATTAAACAAAAATTGCGACCGCTAGAGTGTTAACAGACAAATATATATATATATATATATATATATATATATATATATATATATATATATATATATATATTCTGAAATTCGGGTAGGATCGATGGACATTTGAAGAAATTTTTCGAAAATTCCGTCATGAGTACGACCTCAATAGCTGATTTCCCTTAAGGGAAATCTGCTAAAAGGTACTCTAAATAGTAAAATAAACAACTTTTGTTATACACATATTTGGCGAAAAACCAATAGGAAACGACATATCTCGATTTTTAATTTTAGGCTTCCCTTACTCCTGTTCGTCTCTGAGAATATATGTATAGCCTATAGTCTGAGTTGGGTAAGTAGTAATATACGTACCAAGTTTCATAAAATTCGGTTCAGCCGTTTTTGTGTGAAAAGGTAACAAACAAACAGACAAACAAAGAAACAAAATGGAGTTATGGTGTCTATGACATGTGGAACGAAAATGTATTTAACGATACATTAAACGAAAAATTAAACGAATTAAATTTAACGATTTTGAGAAAAAACCAATGTACAGACAGAGATTGCAATTTGATATATATATATATATATATATATATATATATATATATATATATATATATATATATATATACCTCTCCCTCTCACTCTCCCCCCCTCTCCCTCTCTCTCTCTCTCTCTCTCTCTCTCTCTCTCTATATATATATATATATATATATATATATATATATATATATATATATAGATATAGAGAGAGAGAGAGAGAGAGAGAGAGAGGGAGAGGGAGAGGGAGAGAGAGAGAGGGAGAGGGAGAGGGAGAGGGAGAGGGAGGGAGAGGGGGAGAGGGAGAGGGAGAGGGAGAGAGAGAGGGAGGGAGAGGGAGAGGGAGAGGGAGGGAGAGGGAGAGGGAGAGGGAGAGGTAGGGAGAAGAAATAATAAAGTGAGAGAGAGAGGAGAGAGAGAGAGAGGAGAGAGGGAGAGGGAGAGGGAGAGGAGAGAGGAGAGAGGGAGAGGGAGAGGGAGGAGAGGGAGAGGGAGAGGGAGGGAGAGGGAGGGAGAGGGAGTGAGAGGGAGGGGAGTGGGAGAGGGAGAGGGAGAGGGAGAGGGAGAGGGAGGGGGAGAGGGAGGGGGAGAGAGAGAGAGAGAGAGAGAGGGGGAGAGGGAGAGGAAGGGAGAGGGGGAGGGAGGGAGAGTGAGAGGGAGTGGGAGAGGGAGGGGGAGAGGGAGAGGGAGGGAGAGGGAGAGGGAGGGAGAGTTTTAACAGTCAAATATCTATAACTTATATATATATATATATATATATATATATATATATATAATTAAAATTTTGTAATCTCACAATAAACAATGCGTTTCAAGACAAACCAAAATTCGACGCTACAACACCATCATCAGACCGGCAACCCTCTACGCTAGCGAAACACTCACACCCAACAAGAAATACGAACTTGAAGGAATCAAGAAATAATAAAGAAAAATTATTCGGAAAATACTAGACGCAAGACTCACTCCTGATGGCTAAAGACTGCAATCAATTGATACAACTGAAAAATACTCAAATATCAAAGTCGACATTAAAAAAAGACGACTGAAATTCTTCGGACACATAGATAGACTACCAGACACCAGATACTAAACTACAAATCATTTCACTAAGGCACAACACCAATGTTAAAAGAAGTAAAAAAAAGACATGCGAAATGCCAACATAATCGACACATCAGACGCCTTCCGCAACAAAGTGAACTGGTAAGTAAAACCAGAGCAAGGAAGACTAAACCCCTACAGACCTAAATGGTCTGATGAAAGAAAATTGGCATTCTCCAACAGAATGAAGGAATACTGGCGAAATATGAAAACGTCTGCCTCGCAGAGGCTGCGAAAACTAAGCAGATTTCCCACGTGAAGTTTTACAATAGAGAAATCTGCATACTAGTAACAGTAGTAGTAACGAGTCTCTAAACCAATTTCACGAGAGCTGAACAGTTACGGAAACGGCCAAACTAGCTTACGGTGGAAGCTCACGACTACAGCCGAATATATATATATATATATATATATATATATATATATATACACATATATATTTTGAACCGACCTCATTATCGTCATCTCCTGGGTTGGATCGATGGACTTTTGAAGAAAAATTTCGGAAATTGCGTCATGAGTACGACCTCAACAGCTGATTATGGGAAATCTGCTAACACATCAATAATTGAGTCATAGTGCTTAACGCTTTCCAATATTGGGAAAATGCGCTTCTAATAATAATAAAAGTTCTTCACGCAGGGACTAACTAACTAATCAGATTTCCCACGTGAATTATGATAGATAAACCTACATACTGCTAACACAACACCACCTTGAATATTAGGTGAATAAATACAAACGGAAATAAGAAATCTCCCCCTCCCCCCGGAAATTTTGAACGGACCTCATTCCCGTTATCTCCTGGGTATAGTCCATTGACATTTAAAGAAATTTTTCGAAACTCCCACTATGATTACAACGTGAATAGCTGACTTCCCCTCAGGGAAATCTGCTAACATTGTTGACCCAATCCATGGAATCCGTATGATCATCGCTACAGGGATAATCCGTATGTTGGCCTCAGTGAGTTCTTGGAGATGGCCATTATGGTAGGTGGAGCGGTTTGCGGCTAGGAGCAGAGTATATCCGGGTAGGGAACCCACTATACATCATCATATATATAGTAATATCTTACAGATGGAATTATATATCACCGCAACTCGTCCTTCCTTGCCAATTCCACAGCCTCTGGAAACCGAGATTTCAACCCAAAATAAATAGAATCAAACCATATTTTATTTGTTCTCTTTTTCTATTTCGACCCTATACAACGTTATTCATAGCTAGGAGGTTATTGGCAAGGCCCATAAGAAGTTCACTTCAATGTTCAAGACGCCTTTATTTCCATGTTTTTCAAGTACATTGTCCCATCTCTTCAGGGTTCTTAGCCTTTTCAAATAGAATGGTACAATTTTAGTATGCCCCAAATTAAAACTGTTTCTATACACATATTTAATCAGTTTATGTCATTTATAAACCCTCCCTTAAGGGAAATCTGCTATTTAGGTTGTACTCATGATGACTTTAGGATTGGTTTTATACAATTATTAGATTCGACGTATATTAGAAGATATATTTGAATTTTTTTAAATCCCACCCCACTCTAAACCCCCTTCCTACTGGTCCGATACAGTCGTTAAATAACTTGTCCGTTATTTTTGCATAGAACGTTTAAACATCAATTTTCGTAACGGTGAAACTAAATTTTTCCCCGCGAAATGGCCGCTAGAGCGTTAACACACACACACATATGTAGTCATGCCCGGGAAATCATTTTGGTAATAATATATATCAAGGCTTCCTGAATAATACTTTAAACAATCATATTGACTTTAAACGCACATTGCATTTCGTCCTAATGACATTACCAAGTAGCGTTTAGTTGTTAGAGATGGAAAATAGTTATTTATATAAGAGGAGGAAATATGTTCATATATACAATAATTAAAGAGTTTGATTCGCTACGACTTCCGCTGTCACAAGTGCAAATTAAGCACGACTTTGTTTATATAATACATTATTCAAATTAAATAATGAAAATGCTCTTATAGTTTACATTTCTATTGGAAATACATAACCATTTTATTTTCTAGTGAAAATAAATAACAAATTCGATGGTGTGTAAAACATTTATAACATTGCTAATCCAAATCATACTTGGAACTATCATTACATCAATCAATAGCATTTAGTGTATGTCAAGTACCTACTGCATTATAACGAAAGTCCGTCACGCAGGGGCTGCGTAAACTAAGCAGATTTCCCTCGTGAAGTTTAGTAATAGATAAATCTACATACTGCTAACACAACATCGCCGTGAATAAATACAAACAGAAATAAGAAATGTTTCATCCAATTTCAATAACCTGCCGACAGGAAGCGTTAGATTAGAAATGTAAACAAACAGGTCTGCCCGCTTCACACCCGAAGGAAAAACAATTACTGATATATATCAGAATATAACATATTAATTTTATTGAGAACTATTTACTATATCTAGTACTGTAATTAATAATGTTTCAGAATAATTGTTATCTCAATCAATCAAATTTTAGTAGTCCAGAATCTTAAGAAGGGGAGGGGGGTCACCAGGACATATTTGCATGTATCTCGTATAATAAAGGTCTCTTGTATACAATTTTTGGTATTTAAACTTCGAATAATGTCATTTATTATGTAGCAGAGTATTGTTTATGTAACATGAATAGAAGTGGCGGTTTGCTGAAGGCTGAAAAATGCAAATATCTTGGATAATAAGCCAGATAGTGAAGTTACGCACATAACAACATTTCCTCCCCTCTAAACCCCGCTCCCACTGGTCGGATTTCAGCCATTAACGAAATTGATCTTTCTTTTTATATGAAACGATTAAATACCGTTTGGTAACGATTAAACCATAATTGCGACCACGAACAGACGAACCTCTTCAGCAACTACTAGGTAGGATAGATGGACATTTGAAGAAATGTTTTGAAAATCGCGCCACAAGTACAACCTTAATAGCTCATTTCCCATCAAGGAAATCTGCTATTATGCACAACAGCACATAAAATACGTTCTACATTCACACACTCATTACAAAACTGGCAAGAAAGGTTCGTCTCAGAGAATATTAATATAGCCTAAAGTCTAAGTTGGGCTAGTAGTAATATACATACCAAGTTTCATAAAATTCGGTTCAGCCGTTTATGCATGAAAAGGTAACAGACAAACAAATAGGCAAACAAACAGACACCAAAGAAACAAAATGCAGTTATGGTGTCTATGACATGTGAAAGGAAAAGTTATCGTGAAATTTCGAGAAAAAAATCAATGTACAGACAGAGGTTACAATTTTATATAGATACAGAAGATATAGTGTTTCATTCAGATGAATAGGATCCATGGACATTTGAAGAATTTGTTTTCAAAAATCGCCTAAAATGTCTAGAATCTCAAGAGTTTATTTCCCTTATGATATCTGCTATTAAGGATAGATATTAAGTTCAGGGAATAAGTAAAGTAGGATAATTAAATAATATAATATAATTTATTTATTATACATTATAGATCATTTCAAAAATTATAACAAAAATAAAAATTTATTTAAATACAGTTTCTTTTTTTAAGTATGTACGTTACATATTATGTAGTGCGCTGAAAATTAAATATGTACAGTTGAGCATAGGCCTTTAAATGGCATTGTATAATGTAATATCACAGCGTAACAGATCCTGCAAATATTTTTGAGACAGAATTAGTAATCAAGAACCAAACGGGGAAACTTATGTTGCCTGCAGACTGCATCGGCCATGAAAGCACTGTCTCCAGCGGGTAAAGCCACTCCTCGGGGAACGTTATCACTGCTTGGAATCGGTAAAGCCAGAACATCGCCAGTGAAACTAGGGTCTGAAACAAAATATTATAATTGCATCTAATCCTTGCTGAGATCGATTAAAATATTTCAGGACAAAAGAAATGATCTTTAGGTCTCAAACAGCTTTATTTATTCTCCTTATTTTGGAATCGCAAACGTTTCGCCCTCCTGGGCATTAACAATGTTAAAACATACAGGGTAATTTTTTTTTTATTTCACAACCATTAAGGCAAATCATAATTCTCTTAGATACATAAAGTTCTAACAAACCTTATAAAATTACTAGCTAAGTTACCCAGCTTCGTTCGGGAATCATTAGAGTTTGAATGTTGATGGTATTTTTTTTTGGCAAGGCTACAATGCTTACAACTACACTTTCCGTCTGGGCTAATGGTTTTGCCATAAGGGTCAGGTAGGGGACTTATAGTTTAGAAATTTTAATTGTGAAGAATAAATCAAAATTAGTCCCCTAATCAATCTCCCTCCATTATTTGACACACCATGAATAACTCAGATCATAATCATGGATAGCATTTATTATAATTAGTTTTATTAATAGCGTACATATTTCCTGTCAAAACCTAACATTATATGCATAATAGTAAATGTGAGTATAAAAAAAATACAACATTTCACAGGTCTTTTTAATACAATTAGCTGTGTCAGCCTACCGACAACTTCCGCTCCCGCTTGAGTGTGTTCAACATTGCTTTACCTAAGATAAATACCTATAGTTCATATTGGAAAGAATTGTTAAGCATATCAATATTTATACGCGAATTACTTGCTTCATACATTGTTACCAAAAAAATGTATAAAACAAAAGTTACTCTAAGTTAACAACTTTTGACATGTGCATGTTTGCCTTAAAACAAATAAAAAATGAAATATCGTGAATTTTTATTTCAGGCCTCCCTCATAACCCCCACTCCCGTTCAAACCTAAACATTTTAATATAGCTTATAATCATGGAAGAATTAATGCTAATTCACATACAGAGTTTTGTTAAGTTCGCTTCAATCGTTGGTGGTTTTAGTTTTTAATGTATATCTCGTTTATACTTTGTTATATCACAAAAGTGAATATAACCAATGATACTCTAAATAACAAAATAAACAACTTTTTTGATGTGCAAATGTGCCGAAAAAACAATAGGAAACGAAATATCGCTATTTTTAATTTTAATCCTCCCTTATAACCTGTGGGTCCCTAGAAATATTGGTACAGCTTATTATCATAGAGGAGTCAGTCTTTTGTCCCAAATAAAATTGTTGACTCCCGGTATAGTATTTAGCGTATAACTCATTTATACTTCGATATAGGACGAAAATGTATATAACAAAAGTTACTCTAAATAACAAATTAAACAACTTTTGTTATGTACATATTTGCCGAAAAACTAATAGGAAACGAAATATCGCTATTTTTAATTTCATAAATTTCGATAAAAAAATCACAGACAGAGGTTACAATTTTATGTGTATATATATATATATATATATATATATATATATATATATATATATATATATATATATATATTCTTCTCAGTCACTTTTATACTCACTAATGAGTTCATATAATAAAAATCTCCTTAATTTAATTTAGCCTTATTAAATTTAGGCTAAAGTAAATTAAAAGGCTAAATTGGTTGTGAGATAAAAAAAAAGTAATACCCTGCATAGTTTTAGCATTGTTAATGCCCAGGAGAGCAAAACATCTGCGATTCTAAAATAAGGAGAATAAATATAGCTGTTTGAGACCTATAGATCCCATCTTTTGTCCGAAAATATTATAAGTATATTTGGAAAAGGAATGAGAATACTTCTTCAAGAATTTTGGCAGAAGGACAATAAACTCATTGCATGGAACATTTCATTTCTTCATTGCAGTTTCACATCATTCTAATTATGTCAACATCTAAGGTTCAAGGACAATTATATCAAGGCAAATAGGTGTTCAAGTATGTAAAAATGTTCCTGATGATACAGCAGAATGATTAGAAACCTGTAGAGTGGTAAATACTTAAAGTGAAAGTTACCATTTACTCCGGATCTTCTGCCCAAAACCATGAAAATATAAATGAGGAGTAAAGCATAAAATATTAGATGGGAAAGGCATTTCATCAACACTGACTAAGCGGGAAGTAGTTTAGAGCAGGTAGGAAACAGAAGAGTTTATATGATGTGATGACACAATTAAGATCAGCTCCCAATTAGCCTTAGTTGCAAAAAGTGGACGTTAATAAATAATAATAACAAATAAAATAAGCTCCCAATTAGCCTTAGTTGCAAAAAGTGGACGTTAATAAATAATAATAACAATTAAGATCAGCTCCCAATTAGCCTTAGTTGCAAAAAGTGGACGTTAATAAATAATAATAACAATTAAGATCAGCTCCCAATTAGCCTTAGTTGCAAAAAGTGGACGTTAATAAATAATAATAACAAATAAAATAAGCTCCCAATTAGCCTTAGTTGCAAAAAGTGGACGTTAATAAATAATAATAACAAATAAAATAAGCTCCCAATTAGCCTTAGTTGCAAAAAGTGGACGTTAATAAATAATAATAACAAATAAAATAAGCTCCCAATTAGCCTTAGTTGCAAAAAGTGGACGTTAATAAATAATAATAACAATTAAGATAAGCTCCCAATTAGCCTTAGTTGCAAAAAGTGGACGTTAATAAATAATAATAACAATTAAGATCAATAAAGATTTTGTTCTTAACTTGAAAATGTTTATTTGATCTATACCACTCTATATTTATGCGCTTAATTCAGCTCTAATGTTTATATTTATTAATGACTGAAATTAGACCAGGAATATGGGGGGGGGGACAAAATTACAAAATATCTCCATATTATGAGTCAGATTGAAAAATATTATAGAACCAATCTTTTAGCAGATTTTTTTTTATTTAAATAAATGAGTTCCGCAACAACGGCGATTTACTCATTATTCAAGTTTGCTAAAAAAAAATGGAAAAAGAGTGAACTATGGCATACAGTGATTTTTGAAACGGGTTATTGTCTTACCCGTATTATATAAAGTGAATATCAGTATATGGAAACATCGGGGTGGTGAAAATAATATAAATGAAAAAATAAATAAAAAATAAGGAAAAAGGAAAACCAAAAAAAAGAATAAATAAAAAAAAAGAAAAGGGAAACTAAAAAATAAACAAAATTAAAGTGTATAGAACCTCCTTATATAGGAAATAAGTGAAGAGTAGTGTATAGAAATTGTAGACTATAGTGTGTTGTATATATTAATGTATTTTAGATGTTTAATGACAGAGTCTATGTAATTACTGATATTGGTCAAAAGTTCCTGTAAGTCATGTGGAATGTCTAAATTGCCTCTTCGTCGACAGTCAGTCAATATGTGATGTACAGTTAAAGTTTCGTTACAATGTCTACAAGTCTTGTGTCCTTGTTTGTCATCAAGTGTCCATGGGTCAGAAAGGAATGGCCAAAGCGTAATCTGGTCAGCACAACTTCCTCTCTTCGTGTGCCCCTGTTTCTTGAAGGCCCTTTCTTAGCTGTTTGTTTTATTTGTCTTAGTTTATTGTTGTTCGTGTTATCCCAAGATTGCTGCCACTGCTGTTGTAGTGCCTTAGTGCATTCGGCTAATACGTCTTGGTGGTCTGTGGAGTTTATGTCAATGTCTGGTATGACTACAGTACACTTGGCTAATCTGTCGGTCTGCACTCTCCTTAATGTTTGTATGTCGGGGTAACCATAAAAGACAAATGTGTGTGTTACTAGAGTTTAGTCGGTGAAATTATTCAAAAATTTTGATAGCCAAAGAATTTGTCGAGTAAATGCTGTTGAGTGTATGTAGTGAGCTTAATTTAGCACATTTATCGAACATTACATCTGCAATAAGATCGGTTCTGGTTGATCTTTGGTTCTTGGATTACTAAAATTTGAGTAATTGAAATTAAAAAATTTCTGATTCATTATAAATTACAGTACTAGCAATAGTAAATATGTTTAAATAAAGTTAATATGATATATTCAGATATATTTCAGTAATTGTTTTTCCTTCAGGCCTAGAATATTCCAATCTATCTATTCAGCTCTGAGAGGTTGTGGCTGACCTGTTTGTCTGAAATTCAGCCGCTTTCCATTATAGAGATTAATAACATACAAATTGACTGAAAGATATCTCATTACTGTTTGTTTTTGCTCACTTAAAAATCACATTGGTGTGTTGGTTACAAGTAAGTAGATTTATCTAATGTAAACATTCGCATGGGTAATACTCGTACTCAGTAGCTATAGAAATTATTATTGTTATTATTTATAAACGTCAGCTTTTTGCTACTTTGGCTAATTGGGGCGGGTTATCTACAGGTTACTACCCTTTTCTAGCCAGGGACTTTTAGCAGATTTCCCTTAAGGGAAATCAGCTAATGAGGTTGTACTCATGACGGATTTTTCGAAATTTTTCTTCAAATGTCCATCGATCCTACCTAGTAGATGACGAAAATGAGGTCCGTTCAAAACTGTATATATATATATATATATATATATATATATATATATATATATATATATATATATGTCTGTCACCGCTTTAGCGGTCGCAATTTTTGTTTCATCGTTACCAAACTCGATATTTAGCCGTTTTATGTAAAAAGAAAGATCAAGTTCGTTAACGGCTGAAATCGGACCAGGGGGAGAGGGGGTTTAGAGGGGAGGATTTTCGAAAATTCGAAATATCTCCGTTACTATACGTCGGATCAAAAAATTGTACAGAATCAATCTTATTGAAAATTAAATTTACTATAAATATTGTTATATACATTTATTCTCTATCTTGAATATTAACCGAGATATTTGCATTTTTATTAAATATGGTCGCCTAAAGGACGGGTGACTTTTCCCGCCAAAAGCTAGTTTGTCCATTTCCTTAACTGCTCGACTCTCGTGAAATTTCTCTATTGTAAAACTTCACGTGGGAAATCTGCTTAGTTTACACAGCCCCTGCGTGACGGACTTTTTATTAAATGAATTCCGTCACTAAATAAATTCCTGTTGCCCAGGCACGATTCGAACTCGCCACTCTAGGTTTACCATGTGAGATTAAAGTCAATGCTTTAACTCACATGGCTAACCTGAGGGGTGGTTCTCAAACTACGGGTCAATATTGCGTCCAAATAAGATTCCTCGCTAACCATTAATTTTAACCTCCCCATTTTTTTTTATTTGTTCGAAGGAAGGTCTAAGTTACAAGAATTCATTAAATGGTTAGGTATAAATACAGTGAAAATATGGTTTTTATGCGAACAAAGTGGATATTTGTAATTACCGTGGCTGTCCCAAAACATGATTTTCCATTATGAAAGTGTCCTTCAGCATCAAAACATGGCGCTTGGATCCCAAAAGTTGTGGAACAACCAAGAGGTAGATTTCATTGATCAGAATCATGAACAATTTTCAACTTTTGATGGCCAGTAGCAATATAAGCATGGTTTACTTTTTGTCCCAAGAAAAATTGTAATTACTGTGCCAAAAAAAAGAGGGAATTTTTCACCAAGGCAAATAAGGGATATGGGACTTTTTTTCTTCCCCACACAAGGTGGCAACCCTGCTTGCCATGAATCCAGATGTTCCAGGAGGTTCAAGTCAGTTTCAAGTGTGCATCCAGTGCCGAAGGTTGTTGAACCTGGTGAGTAGCTTTTTCCTTGTAATTACCATGGGCTCTTGTAACTTTTTAATTTTTAGATTAAATTGTTTTCTTTTTGATTTTATTTTGAAGAGCTTGAATAGCTGATTTGAAGCTAAGAAAAAGCATCTCAATAATATTTTTTGTTGTCAGAATATTTCAATTCAAACGTCTATATGTAATTACCATGCTACAAAATGTGTAATTACCATGGTTGTAGTAAAAACCATGGTAATTACATTTTGACCATAGTAATTACTTTTGAGAGTGTTGATTGGGGTAATTTCATCACAGTGTCTTCTTTTTCATTGCAGATATATATGTGACTTGAAAAATGCCAGCTCCTGGTCGACCAAAGTCAACCCTATCCAAAGAAGAGAAGTTGGCTAGGAAGAGGGAAGCAGAGAGAGAAAGGAGAGCGAGGAGGAAAGCTGACATTGAGTTACAGAAAGAGGACCAGCTGAAAGAAAGACTTCGGTACTTGGGGAGAAAGAAAGAAGGGAAAATTAAGATGATGAAAGACCTAGCTCCATGAGAGCTTAGGCAACGTTGGAAGAAAGTAAGAGAAAATGTAAGACGATTCCGAGAAAAAAACAGAATCTTGGTACGCACACTTGCGAACACACCACCTCAATCACCAATGGTTGGAAATGATGTAGTTCGACCTCAACCAGGAAGAAGTCGGAGAAAAGCTGGCTTGAGAAGAATTAGGAGAGAAAGGAGTAAATTGTACAGGCAGATGGCAAAGCTTAAAGAAACAACTGAAACCCCTACTAAGGCCAAGGACATGTATAGAAAAAGGTATGAAAGGTTGATTAAAAAACTAAAGAAGCAGGATCTGTTGAGTCCCAAAAGTAAGGTGAAACACCTCCTACAACGCAAAACCCCGGAAAATGAAAAAGAGATAAAAAGAAGGCTCTTTTTAGAAGTAACACAGCGGCAGCTGTCTGCAAGTTTTGCACAAACAAAGCATAAAAGGAGTCATAGGCAAATTTTTGTTAAAGTGCTGGGTGGTGACGTTTTACATAAGTACAAAGTAATGATGCAAGCTGGTGAGTTTTTTTCACAACGTATCTATAAGTCAAATCGAAGAAGGAATTGCAAAACCCTAAGGTACGAAAGAAATTTAAAACACAAGGCATTGGAGCAGCAAAATAAAATTAGAAAATTCTTAATGGATGACGAACAGAGCTCACCTTGCCCTGGAAAAAAGCAATTTAAAATTTTTAATGGAAAAAAAGTTCAGATACGATATCTAAACAACACAATGAAAGTCTTGTATGACAGGTTTTCAAAGACATTGTCGAAAAAGTTGAGCTACGCTACATTCTGCCGTTTCAGGCCCCCACATGTTGTTGCTCCCAAGCTTGATGGACGAGACAGCTGTATGTGTATCAAACATGAGAATATGAAGCTCCTCACCTTTCAGCTTCATCGGGCAGGTGTAATTTCAACACGTAATCCAGACTCTCTGATAAAAACACTGGGTTGTGCGACCATGGGTGAAAAGTGCTACCTTCGAGGCATGCTCATCGAATGTAATTGGATTCCAACCATTTAACAATAGCACTCCATTTTCCTACAACATGTGGACTACGAAATTTGAGGAGCGAAAAATTAAAGGTACCCAAAGACTGGTAAAACGCACCGTAAAAGAAAAAATTCAATCATCTCTGCTAGATGGTGTCAGGAAGTTAGAGAGTGAAATAAACGAATTCATGAGGCACACTCATGCAATACACCACCAACACAAGGCATTCAGAATCCTAAAGCAACGCCCTAGGAATGAAATGGTAGTTCACATTGACTTTAGTGAGAATTACGCTTGCAAATATTTTGAAGAGCCTCCTCAGGCCATTCATTTTGGGGCATCCAGGCAACAATTAAGTCTGCACACAGGGGTGGCCTATTGTGGGACCGAAATAGCCTCATTTGCTACTGTTTCTTCTAATTTAAGGCATGATGCCAAAGCGATATTCGCTCATCAAGACTAGTCAAGAAATGTTATTTTGTTTATTTTAAATGTTTTCTGTTAGTTTTTTTTTTCTTTTTTGTATGACTGATTTTGATCGTTAAATAAAAGTTATTTTTCTTTGCGCATTAGTTGTTATGTGTTAACCTCATTGTGACTCAGCATAAGCAACATAAGAACCGACATGAATCTAAGAAACAGAAAATGTAATTAACATGCTCCAACCCGTAATTAACATGGACCCAAAAATTAAAGATTTCAATTTTTTAAGAGAAAAATTGAGTTTGATTTGTTTGCGACATATTTTCTGTACAAAGGCGACCCCAGAAACAAGCAAGATTTTTTTCAGATTTTTAGACCAAAGTTCAGTATGACAGATTTTGCCAAACGAAATTGACCCGTAGTTTGAGAATCACCCTGAGCCCCAAAGATATAGAAATACTCACCATAATCCCTTGAAATAAATAAGTCACTTTCGTTGATACACTTGAGTATTCATTTTGGAAGCCCTTTTCTGGAAAAACAAAAAAACAATTAACTCATTAGAATAATAAAAATAACCATATTTTCTTCTACCATTGTCTTCATGGCATAAAAAAATTTCATTTTATAAATTAAAGATATAAATGAGTTACAGACAATAAGGCAAGTATTATTAATTTTTAGCAGAGTTCCCTCAGGGGATCAACTCATGATAGGATTTTTGAAAAATTTATTCAAATGCCCATCTATTTAAGTTTCAATATATTTGTCTGTAATCACTCTAGCGGTCACAATAAATCAATTTAGTTAACAGCTAAAATCCGACCAGTGGGAGAGGGGTTTAGAGGAGAGGAATTTCGAAAATTCTCAATATCTCCGTTATTATTCGTCAAATCAAAAAATTGTATAAAGCCAATGCTATTGTAAATGCAATATTCTACATATGTTGTTATGTATGTTGTTTCAGTATCTCAATTATTAACCGAGATATTTTTTAGTTTTCGGCCGCCAGTAAACCCCCACTCCTACTCATGTCTTACTAACAAAAAGCTGTTATATTCTGTGGCACTTCATTTGAAGCCCAAATACCAAATATTGTTCTCATTGAATTTTTATATTTTATGATAAATGCAAATACGTGGGAAATCTGTTTAGTTAACGCAGCCCCTGTGTGACAGACTGTTTCTTTTCTAAGCTATTAAATTATTATTTATTAAAGTCCACTTTTTGAAACTAAGGCTAATTAGGACAGGTTACCACCCTTTTTTAGCCAGGGTGGTAACCAGGCTAGTAAGTAGATTCCATAGAAAAACCAAAGAAAGACTCATACAGTATCAAACCAAGGATTTCAAATTATCAAAGAGTTTCAATACTTTTAAATTACCACATATCTTTGTTTTCTATGAATTAAATATATAACTTAAGAAATTGGGGGAGGGGGGGGTAAGAGACATTTACTTTTTTTTTATGCCTATAAAATACCTTGGTTGTAGAGAAGAAAGCCAAGGAAATATTAGAATTGGAGACCTTTTAAAAAAAAAAAGTGAAGGAGTTCTGTTACCTAGGGAGCATCGCCACTGACACACAATAGTAATAGAGCTGAAGTCCATAGAAGAATAGCACTTGCTAAACAAGCCTTACAAAGCAATAGAATTATTTTAACTAATAGGCATATAAGCGTGAATACCAAAAAAAAATGTTTCCTAAGTCGTTTTTTTTTGTATGTAGTGTGCTGTTTTACTGCAGGAAAGTTGGACTCTCCACAAAAAGGAATATAATAGGTTGGAAGCAGTGGCAATGTGGATCTGGCATAGAATCACTAAAACACGTTGGGCTCAAAAAAAAGTCCAATGTGGAAATTCTTATTAAGTGAGAGCAAAAGTCTTATCAAGGCCATGGAAAAAAAAGAGAGTTAAACTTCTTTGACATATCATAAGGCTCGGTTTCATGAGAAATATATTTGAAGTTAAGGTCCTTGGGCATAGGGGAAGAGGGAGGCTTAGGAAATCCTATTTTGAAGACATCAAGCATCTTATGGATTTCGGTGGGTATAGTAATACAAAAAGAGGAGCCTCTGAGAGAAAACACTGGCTACAACTACAAAGGGTAGCCTTTAGATCATGACTATAAAGAAAAATGTAATAGGAATGCACTATTTAAACTGTATTAAGATATTTCAAATGAAATAAAAACAACTATAACCTTCATTCTGTTTTTCTTCCATCAATTTATTTAGTTTCCTCTTCAGCCTGGCATATCTAGGAAATTCATTGCTGATAGAAATAGTTTTCATTTCAGCCACTATCTCATCTATCTCCTTTTTGAGTGAACTATTACTTCTCTTTTTAACAAACAAGGATGAAACCTAAAATATAATATAGCAATAGAAAGCAGATTGTGGCGAAATTAATGAAAATAAACATGAGTCATAAAATACTAACATTCTGACTGATCTTGGGGAGACAAGCATTTACAAAACTAATTACGAATGAAGTAATTAAAAGGCTCATTTCAGTTCCTTCTTATCCAAAAAAGTACTTGGGCTTGTCAATGTTAATATACAGCATTTGCCATGGAATTTATATAAATTCATTAATTCTCTCTTGTACAATGTTTATGGAAGGTAATGAAATGTCAATCAATACTTGACCAAAGAGGTAGTGAGGAACTAGGCTATTTTAATCATACCACAATCTAGGCTCCTGATGCTATGACGTAACAAGAGAATCGAAGGTAGTATGTGATCGCCCACGTTCAAAGATCCTAATGTACGTAAACTATTGGTCCTATTCCTGCTATTGCATGGATATGTGCTATTCATGGTCCTGCATGGATTTCGTTAAATTAAGTAAATCATTAAAAATGTTTCACTTAATAAGATAATTCATTTACTCATAATTTTAAATTATATATATATATATACAGGGTATCCCCAAACCAAACGGCCAAACTTCAGGGATCGATAGAGGATCGAAAAACTAAGAAAAAAAGTCCTCTGGCATATGCCTCGTTTTCGCTTCGTTTTTGAGAAAATCACAAAAAACTGAAAATAGTTGTGCAAAAAGTGTATTTTTGAAGTGAAAACATCTTTAGGCACGTTGTGCACCCCGTAAGGAAGCATTTGCGGGAGAGGAAAAAAGTATGAAATCGCGACACCGCCACCGCCACCGCTAGTACTCAACTCAAAGCTAAAGGAGCTTCTTTTCTTCACAACTCCTGAACCAAATTAGCTAGAGTTTCCGTTCGCATACCATTTTAAAGAGGACAAAACCAGCATCATTTCGTTCACAGATACTATATATCTACCATTTTTACTTTCATAGATATTTTAATCCGAAGTTTAAATAAATTCAAATATTTAAATAAATAAATTCCGATATTTAAATAAATTCGAATCAAAACTGTTTGTATCCTACTTTAGCTACCATATACCGATTGTATCAGTTTTAGAAATTGGTGATGATGCTTGCAGTGATGATGGTGCAAGAGTTGTTGAAATTATGGATAGAAATTGATTTTTCTGAGTGTACTTAACTTATTTTTGTAAAGCATTTGTAATAATTCTGAAATGTAATTTTTTTCTTTTATGTAAAATAACTGAAATAATTATGTATAGTATTTTATATTGATAAATAAAACAATTCGTGGTACATTATTTTTTTTTATCACTATTATTTTTGTCATTTCATTTTTTCATGTAAAATAGAACATAACTGTTACTTATTGATAAATAACTAAAAATATTTTTAAAATAAGACTTCGTAAAAAAAATTTCTCAGCAATGCCAAAATTGAGCGATCAAAGCTAAAGGAGTTTTCACTTCTACCGGCAGTCCCCTGACTGCTTTTTCTTTTTTTTTTTTTTAATAATGTATTTAAATTACAAAAAACTATTGGCTTTTTGAGTAAGCTTAATTTTTTAATTTACGAGGAGTAAATTTAGAAAACATGAATATTCTCACGCTTTCCTTATCAATAAAACGTCTAGGCTGAGTGTTTAAACTTAAAAAGAAAGGATTAAAATGTTTACTATCATTTTAATCCTTTTTTGGGGGAATCCAGCCTCGCATTCGCTTTTAGTGGTGTTTCTAGTACTGTTCAGTGAAGTCAACAAATATGGCTAGATTTACCAACGCTGAATACGCGGACATAGTCTACGTCTACGGATTCTGCGATGGCAATGCACGACAGGCAGTTCGGGAATATCGCAGACGGTTTCCTGACCGAGAAACCCCACACAGAGGTGTTTTTACCAGCACTTTCAGAAGGCTTCGAGAGACTGGGTCCTTCTCATGTAATCGCCGTGGAAACCGTATGCAGGCTCCGATGGGTGAGTACGCGATGTGATGCGTATATTGCAGCGAGAGGCCAGCACTTCGAACAACATTTACGTTGACGCTTTAGAAATTAACGATGTAATTTTAGAGAAGGTAAAACCTTCAAAATTTTCAGGGTTTTTTTCTCACTAAGGTAGACCCATATAAAAACTGAAACATTTATGTTTTCCAAGTAAGAATATTTAATTATTTTATTAATTTTCTAAATTTTTAATCTTTTTTTATGTTTTAATCTTCAGTTATTGTTCATAATGTTATCTACTTTAAATAGGTATTTTTTTTATACTATGAATATTTGAATAAAAAAGTATTTATTATTTTTTCTTAATAAAAAATAATTTTTTTTTTCAATTACCTTTCTGTTAGTATAAGATTAGAATACAATAATTGTATTGGAATAACATTTATTGCTAAAATTCATTCAAGGAATAAAATCCGCTCTTCCATTGGCCTTAACTAGTTTTTGCACAACTATTTTTAGTTTTTTTGTGATTTTCTCGAAAACGAAGCGAAAACGAGGCATATGCCAGAGGACTTTTTGTTTTAGTTTTTCGATCCTCTATCGATCCCTAAAGTTTGGCCGTTTGGTTTGGGGACACCCTGTATATACAGGGCCATAGTTTTACCTGTGTGAAACTTCATATGTATATAACTATTAATCCAAATTAGACTTATAGAAATATAAACTATAAGAGCTTTTCCATTGTTTAATTTGTATAATGTACCTTCATGTTATTAAAACAAATATGTAATATCATAACAATTAAACGTTAATGGTAATGTCAAAAAACAATATGCGTTGAAACTCAATATGATATTTTTAGGGTACCACTACTATTTAATTCCATCGGGTGGATAAATTATTAAAATAATGTTTTGAATCAATTATTTAAGTAGAAGAATATTGAGGTCTCATGAGGGAGCGGAAGATGACGGGAGCCTTACCAGTTAATTGAGTTTACTTATTTCCCGTCTGGCATTACTGGAAGCGATTTCCAGTGAGATTCACTATTACAAATATAATCTTACGTGCAAAACTTTGCCTATACTATGTGAGCTCGGATTGGCTTTTGAAGGGAAACATGTTCATTATAGATGATATTTAATTGTAATAAATGATATCCATGATTATGGTTTGAATTATTGAAAAACGGTGAGTCAAAAAATGTAGAGGGATAGATTAGGAATGCATTTTCATTTATCCTTCAAAACTAAAATTTTTATTCTATTAATCCCCAAAAGTTACCCTTCAGGGTTGGCTATTTCGGAAAATCATTACGTTGTGGAGGGAAGTTTAATTATACACGTTGAAGTCTTACTATCAAAATACCATCATTAGTCAGTCACGAATGATTTCCCGGGCATCGCCGGGTACCTTAGCTAGACAATATGGAGGACAGTGAAGTCTTACATAAAAAATAGTTTTATTATTAACAAATCCACAGAAACGACGGGTATTAACCCTAAACACTGGGACGGGTAAATGTCAAAATATTGTGAAGTAAAGCCTTGCCAAAAAAATACCATCATCATTCAGCCTCAAATAAATTCCCGGGCGAAGCCGGGTATCTGAGCTAGTATATGTATATATATATATATATATATATATATATATATATATATATATATATATATATATATATGTAATTTTGAACGGACCTCATTTTCGTCATCTCCCGAGTAGGATTGATGGACATTTGAATTTTTTTTTCGAAAATCGCGTCATGAGTACGACCTCAATGCTAAAAGAACAACAAATAAAATATGATATCCTTTATGCCCACCACAGGAGGTGAGATAGAACGGACTTTTGTTGTTTCAAGGACACATTATAAGTCGTGTTAAGAGGAATAAATGTGGATTTTGCAGCACTAGTCTGCTCCATTAGACGAGCTGGCTTTAGTGGAATGACATAATTGGGGAAGAAGGGGATAGTGACAGTCGAAGGAGAGCTATGAAAGCGTAATTAAAGTTAGTTCAACTTAAGAAACGGGAATATTTAAAACGGATGCTAACTTAATCCTAGGGCTCGGGAGAGTTTCAGGTAATCTGGTGTGACCACTGGTCTCACGGAAATATGCCAACACTGTTGGCCCTTGATAGCAGCTTTACCCTAACTGGGAATTGTCTATAAGACGCTTGGTGATTGGGCAGTACAATACTTTTTGGTGTGGCGTAGTTAGTTACACCTTTAGCACTTGGAATGTCCTGGTCGGTATGAAATGTTATGTGTTTGTAATGCTGTAAATGACTTCGATGTCCTTGTCGTAGCTGAATGTGGGTGAGATCACTAAGAGCAGGACAAGCTCTATTTTATTGCCTGCTTCATCAGTTTTAGTGAGACCCCTGACATCAATTACCACTTGTTTGAGTGCTTGTGCTTTCGGTGGGACGGGTTGATCCGCGACGGGCGAAAGTTTAGAAGTATACTGGCTCTACAGACAATAGGGAGGTTTGAATGTAGAAGTCCTTTGCGTAAATTCTGTATAGCCTCGAGTCTGCGGGTGGCCTCAAGAAATACAGGAGGCTCAGATGATTGGATAGTATCATTCCTGATTGTTGCTGAGGTCTTAATTTTGGCCTTTCTGTGCTTCTTACCCTGGGAGACGGATATGAAACTGTCCTCGCCTGGAGGGAGTTTGTCGATGGCTGCGGGAAGGGTCCTGAACCGGGATGTCACATAGAGGCGAGTCCAGGGCCACTAGGGAGTAGATGGCACTATTAGACGGTTGGCAATAGCTTGTACTAATTGGCCCTACTGAGAATTCCCTTGGATTCCGCTTGCCATTAAATATCTTGGGGATTTATTCTAATGCCTTCAACTGTAGCTCAAAGTTGACAATTTGCTGGAGGCAGGACGGTCAGGAGCTGCGGCCTAAGAGTGGAAAAGTCCAGATCAGTAGCCGGCACTTGGTGCAGTTTTCTCTCCTTAGTATCCTATGCTGAAATGAACAGGAGCAAACGTTTTTTATATATTACGGGCAGTCCAACTATACTGTGTTTAATATTATGCGGGCCGTGAGACCCAATTGGTTTGGGAATAATAGCCCTTGCGCTATACATCGGTATAATCTAGAGTTGTTCAAACATCAGGTTTGTATAGGTTATGGACGTTCGTTCACTGTAGCAGGAATTACCAGTATGGTTTTGGTGGGAATAGGGAAAGCGAAAGAAGAAGGGATACAAGAGGGTAGATAGGCTATCCTCGTTAATATCAGCCCTTTGCCAGTTCACCAGCTTCCGGGGAGGTGGGGGGGAGTTTTAGTGGTGGCACACCACCAAGATCAATGAATTTTAGGTGGATTGGTTCGCGAAATCGGGCATCATAGATTATTTGGTTGGGCTGGAGGGTGATGCCCGACAATATTAAGGACAAGGCTGCTCTGAAATGATTGAAGAGATTTAAAGGGAGGATTTGGTCAGGGAAGCTAAAAAGATGGTAGGATGGATGGCCACCTTCAGAATAAGGAGTTAGAGGTGAAGGTTTAGTTTGGGGAGAGGAGTTGGTGCATTATGGAGTTCTACTTGTACCACAAGGAGCAGATTTTATGTCAGGTGTATCTAAACAGTAGATGGAATCAAAAGAAATTATATTCGTGCCACTGAGCTGGAAGGACTTGAGATCGAACTTCTTTTAGTAGATTTCTCTTAATGGAAGTCAGCTATGGAGGTTGTACTCATGACGCGATGTTCGAAAAAATTCTTAAAATGTTCATCGATCCTAGCCAGGAGATGAGGGAAATGAGGCCCGTTCAAAACTATATATATATATATATATATATATATATATATATATATATATGTGTGTGTGTGTGTGTGTGTGTGTGTCTGTTAACGCTCTAGAAGTCGTAATTTTTGTTTGATCTTTACCAAACTCGATATTTAATCGTTTTATGTTAAAAGAAAGATCATGCTCGTTAATGGCTGAAACCGAAGAGTGGGAGGGTCTTTTTCCGTGAAAAATCTCCGTTAATATAAGTCATATTTAAAAAATTGACAATTTTTTAGAACCAATCTTATTGGTAATAAGAAATGTACTATAAACATTGTTATATCGATTTATTCTCTATCTTGAATATTAACAGAGCTATTTGCATTTTTTTGGGTTTCAGCACACTTCTACTCATGTTACATGCTATGTTACATAAACAATACTCTGTAACAAACCAAATTATTCAAGCTTAAATACCAACTATTGTTTTCAAGAGCCTTTATTATAAGAGATACATGCAAATATGTTTTGGTGACCCCTCCCCCCATGTCTTAAGTTCTTGGACTACTAAAATTTGATTGATTGAGATAAAAATTATTCTGGTTCATTATAAATTAGAGGACTATAAATAGTAAATAGTTTTCGAAAAAATTAATGTTATATCCTGATATATTTCAGTAATTGTTTTTCTTTCCAGTGAGAGGTTGGCAGACCTGTTTGTTTACATTTCAGATGCTTCCTATAGGAGGTGCCTTATTATCCTTTGTATTTACTAACTTAATATTCACAGTGGTGTTGTGTTACCAGTATGTAAATTCATCTATTGTTAAACTTCATGAAGGAAATCTGTGTAGTTTACGTAGCCCCCATATTATGAACTTTTTTAAAAGAATTCCTTTTTAAGACATGGATGTTGAGTCCGTAGACTACATCCTTTGCAGCTATTTCCGCTAGGGCAAGGGAAGTGTAAATGATTTTCACATCATCTGCATATGCTAATACTGTTGTCCTTCCATCATACTGCCAACAGGAGCAACATATTAGTAGATTATTGTTATGTTGTCCATGGTTACTTCGGGCTACCAACCTATGTGCTGTTATATCATCATTTAAGATTTTACGCCCTAAAACTATTTTTTTATCAATATCAGACTCGATATTTAATGGTTTCATACAAAACTAAAGATTATATTATGTAATGGCTTAAATCGCTCTGGGAAGAGAGGGGATTAGAGGAAGAATAATTTTAAATTCCATATATCTCATTATGAGTTGACAGCTATATCAGGATAGTTGAGAATAATTCTCTACACTGAACTCCTGGATGGGTGATGTGAACACAAATTAAGAGGTTTATTACAGAGCACTTTCATAGTTATTGGGCTTGACTTCCATCATTGAAGTCCCTCTGTGCCAGTGAGGTCAAGACAAGCTTCTAGGATAGATGTACTGATACACTTAGAGCAAAAGCAATCTCATATGAGGGATTTAATTTATGCTCACACTTCTTACCCAGTTATATATATGCAAATGTTGTCTAAACCAACCACATCTGGCACTGGGGGAATGCATCGAAGACAGGCCTTGAAGATTATTACATTTAAATAAAAATCCGCATATTGGTAACACAACACCACCTGAGTAAATACAAACGGTAATGAGAAATCTTTCAGTTAAGCTCCCAACAGAAACGGCTTCTGCGTTGTAAATAAACAGGTATGCTAACCACTCAGAGATCAGCAGATAGATAGACATATTCTTCACTGGAAAGAATACAATTACTTAAATATATCTGAATATAACTTTATTGCAAACTATTTACTATATCTAGCACTGTAGTTTACAATGAACAATTGCATATATCTCGCAAAGTAGAAGCTTACACCAGACTCAAAACGAATTTCATGAGAGCCTAACAATTGCAGAAATGACCGAATCTCACGATCAAAACCGACAATAGGCAGGTGGAAGTGACTTCTATTGCAGGCAGAGGAAAAATGGCCACACTTCCACAGTAACAACTTATTAATGCAACAGAGTGCTTTCGATTCAGTGCATCATCGTAACTACTGAGTCACTGTGTGCTCATAAGTAATGCCAGTTAGATAGTAGTGTTCTCTTTCTGTACCACCTCTAATGCAAGATCGATTTTTTTTATTTTTTGTTTCTAGGGCTAAATGTTAATAAAAGTTTTAAAATAGAGAAATTTCACAAGAGCCAAGTAGTTACAGAAACGGCCAAACTAGCTTTTGGCGGAAACTGACGACTCGAACTGAAGTTAGCCGATCTCATCTCGTCTGTTATCCACACACACTTAATAAAAATACAAATATCTCCGTTAATATTCAAGATAGAGAAAAATGTGTATATAACAATATTTATAGTATAATTAATTTGCAATAAGATTGTTTCTATACAATTTTTTAATCGATGTCTAGTAAAGAAAATATTTCAAAGATTCCCCCTCCCTCTGGTCTGATTTCAGCCATTATCGAACTTGATCTTTCTTTTTGCATAAAACGAATAAATATCGAGTTTGTCAATGATCAGACAAAAATTACAAGCCTAGAGCTTTATCAGACACACACACATATATTATATATTTTTTTTTTGAATGTAGAATTGATGGACATTTGAAGATATTTTTCGAAAATCGCGTCATGAGTACGACCTCAATAGATGATTTCCTTCAAGGGAAATCTGCTAAAATTTAGTGAACAATTCCCATCGTGAACCAAGCATACCTCAAATAAGGAGGCATAGTGCTTTAAACACTACATTTCCCCACACCACCACTTTATATGAAAATTGTGTTTCACAAAATATTCATTAAAACAAGGCACATATCTGTTACCGCTCTAGCGGTCACAATTTTGGTTTAATCGTTTTATGTAAAAAAAAAAAAAAAGATCAAGTTTGTTAATGGCTGAAACCTGATGAGTGGGAGGGGGGGGGGCTTAGAGGGGAGGAATTAAAAAAATTCTTAATATCTCTGTTATTATGAATTGGATAAATAAATTTTAAATAACCAATCTTATTGCCAATGTAATTTTCTATAAATGTTGTTATGAACATTTTTTCACTATCTTGATTAATAATCGAGATATTTGCATTTTATAGTTTTCGGCCCTCAGTAAACCCTCCCCCCACTCCTTCTCATGTATTATTAAAAATAAGCTGTTATAATATGAAGCACATTATTTGATGCATAAATACCAAATATCGTTCTCATTGAACTTTTACTTTTTGAGATAAATGCAAATACTTGGCACACGTGGGAAATCTGCTTAGTTTTAAGCAATGGACTTTTTGATTAATGAACGAAATCATAAAGGCAAGTGAAAATATTCATTTCAGCATGCATTTAACACAATATTTCAGCAGTTTTTGTTTAAAACCAAAACTGCATATATTATGTGGAAGTGATTTATTTTATTCTTGTTCATCTTTTGTTTTGAACTTTAAAAAAAATACAAGGAATAATTTAAGTGTAAAACATCTTATGATTTTAATTTATAATTCTATACTTCAGTATTTCATAATAATTATTTTAATAGTATACAATCAAAATTTAAAGAACACTAATAATAGTCACAATTTAAAATCGTCGTATTACAATGAAGCATACTGCTATCAATAAATAATACATGTAACTAATAAAATTCATGTAAGTATAAAAATTAAAACTAATTGAAGATTTCCATATTCTTCAATATTACATTATAATTATTTAAAAAGTATTAAAACAAAACATTAAAAACACAATCACTTTCAATGCATAATAGATATAATACAATCCATGCTCATGCAAACTTTAAAAAACTCTTAAATCATAATCACTCTCAAAACAATTTTACAATCACAGTTAAGAGTCATTTTGTTAATAAAGTACTGCTTTTTTTTTATTTATTTATTTTTTTTTAAATACATACTTTTCAATAAATATTAAAATTTATGTACATATGAAATTTACATCTAAAATTAATTTTTACAAGTTTGTACATTAGGAGAGGGGCTGTAGCATTCAAAAAAATTGAAGCTTGCTATACTCCTTTCTTTTTATGCTCCTTTTTGAGTGGAACTCCATCGTTCTCTTTGACATCTGGTGCAAACCTAAGAGTTTTCGCATTGGTATTATTTTTCTCCTTTCCAGCGTTAACTGATTCATCTTGTTGACTTTGATTAGGTGATGTGGCCGACTCTGAAAGTAAAACCAAATTCATTAAGAAATACATTAATCACAAATGTATATTGAAAAATTTATAATTTTAATTGAAATTATTCCTAGCAAAATAACACACATGTGATGTCATCTGAATTAGTAGATTTCCCTTAAGGAAAACCAGCTATTGAGGTCGTACTCATGACACAATTTTTGAAATTTTTCTTCCAATGTCCATCGATCCTACGTAGTAGATGACGAAAATGTGGTCTGTTCAAAACTGTATGTGTATATATATATTGTTGCGAAAATTAAATAGTTGAATAATCCTTCAGAGAGAGAGAGAGAGAGTCGCGTATTTGGAAAGTGTGACGTAGATCAAAGCAGCCGACAGGAAAGTTCTAGCCTCTATAGACCTTCCAGCCAGACCTCGAACAGTCTAGACAGTTCCCCTTTGATGTATGCCGCCTCCCTATAAAAAGGAGCTCGGGCCAGCCGTGAGTCAGCTTATTCTCACCTGTCTTGATGTTCACATCAGTGCTACAGTGCGACTTAGTACAGTGCGGTAAAGTGTTTTTATAAGAAGAACAGTGTTGTGCAGTGACTGTAAGTAACAGTTTAGTGAAGTGTTCAAGACAGTGCAGTGCCGCGAAGTAAAGGACAGTGCAGTGCCGCGAAGTAAAGGACAGTGCAGTGCCGCGAAGTAGAAGACAGTGCAGTGCCGCGAAGCAAAAGACAGTGCAGTGTCGTCTTTCTGTGAATTTCAGTAAATTATTGGACTGTGACTCATTGAAGAACAGTAACGCTATCAGTGTATACTGTGAGTAGTAATTAAGAATAATCACCAAGTTTATTGTGCATTGTGAAATAAATTTTGCAGTGATAAAAACTGTGAAACTTGCGAGTATTTAATTTTGCAATCCAAAAGAACTCTTATTAAAAACGTTTATTACTGGTTTTGGTAATAAAAACGTAACAACTGGTGTCAGAAGTGGGATTGCAAAATTAAAATCAACAAAAATGAAGTTTGAAGAACTAAAAGTGGAACAGCTGAAGAAGGAGCTGGCTAAACTGGATCTGCCGACAACAGGAAATAAGGCTGAACTACAAAGGCGGTTGACAGATGAATTCCAAAGACGAGGAATTGATGTAAGTACACATGAGTTTGACGATAAAGAAGACATTGCTGTATGTAATCCTATCTCAAGTAGCAATTTAGACTTAAATGCAATTTTAGCCGCTATGATGGAAAATAACCAGAAACTTTTGGAAGCTTCCAGAGCTAATTGTGACAGGCTAGAAGAAAAATTCCAGGAAGCTTCTAGAAGCAACAGTGAGAAAATATTAGCGGAAGTCAGACAAGAATTCCAGGAAGCTTCTAGAGCTAATTACGAAAGATTAGAAGAAGCATCTAGAGCTAATTGCGAGAGGTTAGAAGAAAAATTCCAGGAAGCTTCTAGAGCTAATTGTGAGAGACTCGAGGAACTTCAGGAAGCTTCTAGAACAACAAACCAAAAACTTCACGAAATATCAGAAGTATTGGGCAAACGAGTGGAAGCCATTGAGCAGAGAGTAAGCGGGTTTGATGAATAGCTGAATAATGTTGAAGTGAAAATTACCAACCTAGAACAAAAGATAGATGATGAAATACGTGAGCTACAATTCCAAATGGATAATCTACATGTTCGAGAGGGTCCGGTGAGGCTCATTTCAGAACAATCCAGCAAGATAAAGACTCCGACTTTTGACGGTAATGTACCATTTAACGTTTTTAAATTCCAATTTGAGACGGTGGCCAGTAGAAATGGATGGAATAATGAAGAGAAAGCGGTAGAATTGATTTTGGCACTGAAAGGAACCGCTGCAGAAGTCCTGGAGAGTTTACCGGCCGCTTGCAGAAATAATTATGAGGACATCATGGTGACCTTACAGCGCAAGTTTGGCGGTGAGCATAAGCGAGAACTTTACAGGATGGAACTAAGGGGCAGAGTGCAGAAACCGAACGAGACGCTACAAGACTTTGCCATGGAAATCGAACGTCTAGTGCAGCTGATTTACCCAGGTGAAAATCATCCATTCTTGGATCAGTTCAAGATTGAAGCATTTGTGAATGGTATACGAGATCCAGACGTTAAATTCGCGGTGTGTGCTATGCAAAAATCATCCTTTGCTGAAACTATCTCTTATGCGCTAGCCCAGGAGACTGCTAAAGTAATTGCAAAACCGCAAGTCTACAATGTGCGACGTCTTGTTGCTGAAGCACGCAGTGGCGGTGACGAAAGGAGTGACATAGAAGCAGTGGTCAAGCGGATACTGGAGGAGCAAAGGAATAGATCACGCGCCGAATGCTTCAACTGCGGTATGGTTGGCCATTTTCAGCGAAACTGTAAAGCACCAAAGAAAGGGTTGAGATCTTTTACACCATGGAGGGACCACTATCGGGTGAACAACGTCCATATCTCAAGGAGTGAAATAGAAGACGTGGTCAAGCAAGTACTGGAGGAGCAGATGAATAGATCGCGCGCTAAATGCTTCAACTGCGGCGAGGTCGGCCACATTCAGCGTAATTGTAAAGCGCCAAGGAAAAGGTCGAGATCTATTTCGCCATGGAGGGGCAACAAACAGGCGACTGACATCGAAATCTCAAGAGCCAATGTTAAAGTAGAACGAGCTCGCACTGAGGGGCAAGAACTAGCTCCTAAAACCGATGGCTCCACCATCTCTATTTCCATCATACGACAGAAGAACAGCAACCTTACTGCTCGTGGACTGATCAACGGGAGGAAGCAGGTCCTCACCATGGACACGGGAGCGACACACTCCATCATTCGGCCCGATTTGGTAAAAGGGGCAGTGGAACCGTTGGAGAACGTACGACTGCGAACTGCTACAGGGGAGTCAGCCACAGTCTACGGAAGAGCCAAGATGAGAGTGACTATCTCCAACATCAGCACTGAACATGTCTTTGTTGTCGCTGACATAATGGATGAAGTGATCATCGGTGTAGACTTCATGATAGCCCACGGTATTGACCTGCGCATGGGTAAGCAAGTTATGACCTGGCGAAACACCGAAATACCTTTGGATGTCGGACATGAGAGCAAGACCACAAAGAAGCTACGTACCAACGGACGCCAGAAATTGTCACGTCGAGCAGAAGCCTCTTCTATTGTTCATAGGAAAGGGAGAAAACACGATGACGACCCAGTCCTCTCAAGGCGGCCATGCAACGTAGAGTACAAGGATTGTACAAAAGCCGAGGAAGAGGAGTGCGTCATTGATGTACGAATTAGCCGTGTTAACTCAGGGGGAGCCAGGTCGACGGCGCAGAAGAGTGGCACTATTCTGGCTAAGGAGGACAATGGAAGGTCGACCCGTCATGAAATATTGGACCGCATTAAAGTGACCAGTAACCAGATGGGTGGCGTGTGTGGTCGAGCAGTGAATACGGAGGAATTTACGGAAGGACAAATGGGTCTACTATTCAACCCACAAAACAAGAAAGGACTTTCGCCTAGCCAAGTATGGCAACGGCGATATTGAGCCTATTCGGGACGAAAAGGCTTAAGTGGGCGGCAGTGTTGCGAAAATTAAATAGTTGAATAATCCTTCAGAGAGAGAGAGAGAGAGAGAGTCGCGTATTTGGAAAGTGTGACGTAGATCAAAGCAGCCGACAGGAAAGTTCTAGCCTCTATAGACCTTCCAGCCAGACCTCGAACAGTCTAGACAGTTCCCCTTTGATGTATGCCGCCTCCCTATAAAAAGGAGCTCGGGCCAGCCGTGAGTCAGTTTATTCTCACCTGTCTTGATGTTCACATCAGTGCTACAGTGCGACTTAGTACAGTGCGGTAAAGTGTTTTTATAAGAAGAACAGTGTTGTGCAGTGACTGTAAGTAACAGTTTAGTGAAGTGTTCAAGACAGTGCAGTGCCGCGAAGTAAAGGACAGTGCAGTGCCGCGAAGTAAAGGACAGTGCAGTGCCGCGAAGTAGAAGACAGTGCAGTGCCGCGAAGCAAAAGACAGTGCAGTGTCGTCTTTCTGTGAATTTCAGTAAATTATTGGACTGTGACTCATTGAAGAACAGTAACGCTATCAGTGTATACTGTGAGTAGTAATTAAGAATAATCACCAAGTTTATTGTGCATTGTGAAATAAATTTTGCAGTGATAAAAACTGTGAAACTTGCGAGTATTTAATTTTGCAATCCAAAAGAACTCTTATTAAAAACGTTTATTACTGGTTTTGGTAATAAAAACGTAACAATATATATATATATATATATATATATATATATATATATATATACATATATATATTTGTCTGTTACCGCTCTAGCAATCGCAATATATGTTAGATCATTATCAAACTCGATATTTTACGTTTTATGTAAAAAGAAAGATCAACTTCGTTAACGGCTGAAATCAGACCAGGGAGAGTGGGGGTTTAGTTACGACCGCAATAGCTGATTTCCCTTGAGGGAAATCTGCTAAAAAATCCAATCCCACAGCTAAATTTCCCACCTCCATTTAAGTTAAACCTATCTAATCATTTCAGCAAGAAACCATTCTTATTCCAACTCTTCAAGTAAGGCTAAAAGCTTGTTTAAACTTTCATTATTTTTTGGTAAACCACAATTACATATATCAGAAATACAAAAAGTCTGTCACGCAGGGGCTGCGTAAACTAAGCAGATTTCCGACATAAAGTTATACAATAGAGAAATCTCCATACGAGTGCCGATCAGTTACGGAAACGGCCGAACTAGCTTTTGGCGGGAAACTCAGTCGTCCGTTACACTTAATAAAAGTGCAAATATCTCAGTTAATATTCAAGATAGAGAATAAATGTATATAACAATATTTATAGTAAATATAATTTGCAATAAGATTGGTTCTATACAATTTTTCGATCCGACGTATCGTAATGGAGATATTTTGAATTTTCGAAAATCCCCCTCTAACCCCCCCTTCCACTGGTCCGATTTCAGCTGTTAATGAACTTGATCTTCCTTTTTACATAAAACAATTAAATACCGAGTTTGGTGACGATTAAACAAAAATTGTGACCACTAGAGTGTTAACAGACAAATATATATCTATATATATATATATATATATATATATATATATATATATATATAGTTTTGAACGGACCTCATTTTCGTCATCTCCTGCGTAGGATCGATGGACATTTGAAGAAATGTTTCGAAAATCGCAACATGAGTACGACCTCAATAGCTGATTTCCATCAAGGGAAATCTGCTAAAAGGGAATGACTGAGCTGAGAGAAACTTAAAATATATGACGGAAAAGGAGGAATTTTTTAGCATTTTTGTTAATCTAACCTTTCGGTTTCGACAGGAAAACATTCTTCCAATCAACCAATGATAGAGATAGAGGTGTTAATATAAAAATAATATGTGTTCTATGTTATAAAATAGGTTGCTGCTCGCAATCACCATTATTGATAACCAATAGTTCTTGATCTTAATAAACATAACTCAGATCGAACAGGGGATAAATATGCTGTATATTTTCAATATCTCGGAAGACCATCTAAATAATAATAATATAATGGCATTTACTTTCTAATGAAGATACTCTCATCTTTAAATCTTCAATTAGTGCTTGATCTTTCATAGTTTGCCTCCTTAAGTGAGTAACTTCAGAAGTCAACAAGTGCATGTCTTCTTCAGCAAACAGTTTTTCCATCGACTTTGTTTGCAAGGCATTCCTTATTTCTCTCACTTCAGCTCTTAAACAAAAAATATAATAATAATAATTAACAAATGAAATGAATTAACTTTGAATCATTACTAAACTAATCTCAATAAACTAGAACATGAATGTAGCAAATCACAGATGAGTTTGCTATTCGGACTACTTCGCACATGTACTACAAGCAGTTTCCAATAATGGGAACACTTGTAAAAAATGTCAAACTATTTTTATTATTACTAGCCGGGTGGCTTCGCTCGGGAAATCATCTGAGACGGAAAGATTTTATTTTGTTTTTGGCAATGCTTCTATGTGTACAAACTGCTCTTCCCGTCTAGGCGCACATTTCCCCATAAGGGTCCCTTGGGCGACTTATGGAAAAATAATTTTAGATTTGAAGAATAAAAGAAAATAAGTCTCTAATCTTTCCCTCTCCACTGTTTGACACACCGTGAATAATTCAAATCATAATCATGGATAACATTTATTATAATTAAATATCATCTATAATGTACTTATTTTGTATATACAATCTAGCTAATAAACCCGGCAATTCCCGGGAAATCATCGTTGACTGACTAATGATTGTATTTTTATAGAAAATCGTTGAAAACCCAATTGGAATCGGAATATCACAATTTTTCATTTCAGGCCTCCCTCATAATCCCCACTAACATTTGGACCTAAAATTTTTAATATATCTTATAATCATGGAAGAATTAAAGCTAATTCACATTCCTAGTTTTTTTAAGTTCGGTTCAATTGTTAGTGCTCAACAAAATTGTTGCCTCCCGCTCTAGTTTTTAGTGTATATCTTGTTTATACATTGTTATACGACAAAAATGAATATAACAAAAGTTAATTTAAATAACAAAATAAACAACTTGTGTCATGTGCATATTTGCAGAAAAACCAATAGAAAATGAAATACCGCTATTTTTAATTTCAGGCCTTCCTTACAACCCCCACTCCTACCCGTCCCTAGAAATGTTAGTATGGCTTGTTATAATGAAAGTGTTAGTGCTAATACACATACCTACTTTTGTCCCAAATAAAATTGTTCACTTCCGCTATAGATTTTAGCGTATATCTCGTTTATAATTCGGTATACGAAAAAAGTGTATATAACAAAAGTTACTCTAAATAACATAATAAATAACTTTTGTTATGTTCATATTTGCCGAAAAACCAATAGGAAACGAAATATCGCTATTTTTAATTTCAGGCCTCCCTTATAACCCCCCTCCTGTTCGTCTCAGAGGATATTAATATAGTGCCTAAAGTCTAAGTTGGGGTAGTAGTAATATACATACCAAGTTTCATAAAATTCGGTTCAGCTGTTTATGCCTGAAAAGGTAACAAACAAACAGACACCAAAGAAACAAAATGCAGTTATGGTGTCTATGACATGTGAAACGAAAAGATATCGTGAAATTTCGAGAAAAAAATCAATGTACAGACAGAGGTTACAATTTATATATATCTATATATATATAAAATTGTAACCTCTGTCTGTACATTGATTTTTTTCGCGAAATTTCACGATAACTTTTCGTTTCACATGTCATAGACACCATAACTGCATTTTGTTTCTTTCGTGTATGTTTGTTTGTTTGTTTGTTACCTTTTCACGCATAAACGGCTGAACCGAATTTTATGAAACTTGGGATGTATATTACTACTAACCCAACTTAGACTTTAGGCTATGTCAATATTCTCTAGGACGAACAGGAGTGGGGGTTATAAGGGAAGCATGAAATTAAAAATAGTGATATTTCGTTTCCTATTGCATTTTCGGCAATTATGCACATGACAAAAGTTGTTTAATTTGTTATTTAGAGTAACTTTTGTTATATACACTTTTGTCGTATACCTAAGTATAAAGGCGTTATACGCTAAAAATGATAGCGGAAGTCAACAATTTTATTTGGCACGAAAGACTCAAACGAACTAAACCAAACTCGGTATGTGAATTAGCACTAACGTCTTCCTTATAATAAGCTATTCTAACATTTCTAGGGACAGGCAGGAGTGGGGGTTATAAGGGAGGCCTGAAATTAAGATAGTGATATTTCGTTTCCTATTGCATTTTCGGCAATTATGCACATGACAAAAGTTGTTTAATTTGTTATTTAAAGTAACTTTTGTCATATACACTTTTGTCGTATACCTAATTATAAAGGCGTTATACGCCAAAAAGTGATAGCAGAAGTCAACAATTTTATTTGGCACAAAAGACTCAACCGAACTAAACCAAACTCGGTATGTGAATTAGCACTAACGTCTTCCTTATAATAAGCCATTCTAACATTTCTAGGGACGGGCAGGAGTGGGGGTTATAAGGGAGGCCTGAAATTAAAAATAGTGATATTTCGTTTCCTATTGGGGTTTTGGCAAATATGCACATTACAAAAGTTGTTTATTTTGTTATTTAGAGAAACTTTTGTCATATACACTTTTGTCGTATACCTAATTATAAAGGCGTTATACGCCAAAAAGTGATAGTAGAAGTCAACAATTTTATTTGGCACAAAAGACTAAACCAAACTCGGTACGTGAATTAGCACTAACGTCTTCCTTATAATAACCCATACTACACATTTCTAGGGACGGGCAGGAGTGGGGGTTATAAGGGAGGCCTGAAATTAAAAATTGTGATATTTCGTCTCCTATTGGGGTTTCGGCAAATATGCACATAACAAAGTTGTTTATTTTATTATTTAGTGAAATTTGCTCAACAATTCTTTGGAACTACAAGGTACCTCACCGGGAAAAACTAATTCAAATGGATGTTAATATTTTGTGCTTAATAATTCAAATCTATACATAATGCACAGGAAACGGGAAATATGACAATATGGAGAACTGTGAAGTCTTACATATAAAAATAATTTTATTATTAACAAATCCAGTGAAACTACGGGTATTTAAACTAAATACTGGGACGGGTAAATGTCAAAATATTGTGCAAAGTAAAGCCTTGCCAAAAATATACCATCACCATTCAGCCTCAAATGAATTCCCGAGCGAAGCCGGGTATCTGAGCTAGTATATATATATATATATATATATATATATATATATATAGATAATCAGATAGTCTATGCAAGTTTCTTCTCAAGTGCCACAAAGATACAAAAAATAACACGGGCCTGCAATAAAATACTTTCTAAAAATTGTAATGATTGGAATAGGTTATTTTTATGTATTTTTTAGTTCTGATTTCATAAATGAAATTTGTTTTCTCCATCAAGTAAGGTTTTCCTCAGAAAATTTGGTTGTACCTAAGAAAAATTAGTAAAATGCAATGTTTATCATTTATTATTTTATTTTGCAACGGATATATATGCAAAGTAATACAATTCTAATGTAGTAGAACAATTAAATAAAAAGTCTGTCTCGTAGAGGACATAGGGTTTAATGAGCCACTGGGAATATAATAAATTATATTATATTGTAGAATAGATGTAGACACTATTTGTTGTTTGTGTTTATATTTACCTAGCTTGGTCTACGATAGTATGAATCCAATCCATATTAGACAAATCTTTATCAGATATAGTAACAATCTTGGGGCTTTCTGGCCGTAATTCCAATTCATTAATCCTATGGAGAAACTCCTACGAAATTAAAGTTCATAATAATTAAATTTATTTTAAATTCAAATACAGGAATAAATATTGAATTTGGAAAACCAAGCAATACCTTTATTTGAGCTTTATAACTCTCGATTAGTTTCTTTTCTGAAGTTTGCAACTTAGATTCGCCTTCTTCCCAAAGAATTTGAAATTTGATATTTTCCCTCTGGAATAAAGAAAAACAAAATTAATAAAAATTGAGAATAATTTAACCGTATTTTATAAATTCGGTACACCTAGAATCGTGGGCTCGATTTCCGTGTGGGTAATAGGAATTAATTTCAAGACGAACTCGCTCAATAAAATCTTTGGCACTAAACTGGGTAGGAAAGGTGGTAACCTGTAGATAACATGTCCCAATTACCCCCCGAACAGTATAAAGAAGTGAAGGATTGTCAATATATAACAAAAAGTTTTATTTTATAAATATAACACAAATTCAGTTTTAGAAGTGTTATAAAAAATATCTTTTCAATAGGATAGATAACATGATTATAATTGATTTCAATATTGTGGTAACAATTACAAATGAGGGTTAGGGTTCTCTTTCTTCAAAAGTAATACTGTATTGTAATAATATATGAGAAACATTAAATTCACAATCACTTATTTATGAACGTTTTTGTCAAGCCTAAGTTAAAAAAATGTTAACATTCCAAGAAAACTATGTAAAAAAAGTCAGTCATGCAGGGGCAGTGTAAACTAAGCAGATTTTCCACATCACGTACTGTTCTTATCTCACCATATGTTGTCTATTTCTTTAGAATAACCAGGTGAGTAGAAGTGGGGGCTTACTGAATACAAAAAAAAGTCCGTCACGCAGGGGCTGTGTAAGCTAAGCAGATTTCCCATGAGAAGTTTAGCAATAGAGAAATCTGGTTACTGGTAACACAATACCACCCTAATTAAATACAAACGGTAATGGGAAATCTTTCAGTTAATTAAAATAAATTCCCAACTGAAACGGCTACTGAATTGTAAGAATAATTTATATTTTAATAACTCAAATTTTAGTAGTCCAAGAACTAAAGAAGGGGGGGGGGCGGATGAACAGAATGTATTTGCATAAATATCACAAAGTAAGGAAGGTAAGGTAAGGTTAGAAACGACAGGTAAGGTTAGAAGAAGCTTTCACCTGACCGGGGAAATGACAGAAATGGCCGACCTAATCCGAACTATACCTGACAACAAACTTCATAAAAATGCAAATATCTCGGTTAATATTCAAGATAGAGAATAAATGTATATAACAATATTTATAGCACATTTTATTTGGAATAAGATTGATTCTGTACAATTTTTCAATCCGATGCATAATAACGGAGATATTTCAAAAATCCCCCCTCCCTCTGGCCCGATTTCAACCATTAATGAACTTGATCTGTCTTTTTACATAAAACTGTTAAATATCGAGTTTCGTTATGATCAAGCAAATATTGCGACCGCTAGAGCGTTAACAGACAAATTTATATATATATATATATATATATATATATATATATATATAATTTTGAACGGACCTCATTTATGTCGTCTCCTGGGTAGGATCGATGGACATTTGAAGAAATTTTTCGAAAATCGCGTCATGAGTACGACCTCAACAGCTGATTTTCCTTAAGGGAAATCTGCTAACAATACAGTATGAATAACTCACTTGATATTTCAGTTACGAAAAAATGCATACAAAAACAATAGTAGACCATCAATAGTTTAACAATATTAATTATTATATAACACTTTGATCCGACTCATAATAAGAAAAATATTTAGAATTTATGAATTCCCATCCATCCTATTCCTGATCCAATTTCAGCCATTAATGAATGTAATCTTAACAGTTAAATACTGAGTTTAGTTTCAATCAAATAAACATTTTTTCGCCTAGAAATACATCTTAATTGATGATGTCATGACAGACAGTATTTGTATGCACCTCACATAGTAAAAGCTCAATGAAAAAAAAAAAAAAAAAAATGGTATTTAAAAGCTTCCCATAAATTTGTTTATGATATAAGATCTTATTGCTAATATGAAATGAGTAAGAGCGGAGGTTTACTGAAGACTGAAAACTATAAAATATAAATATTCCAGCTAGTAATCAAGAAACATTTAAAGGAAATGAAATATGCAATTAGAAGGGTTCTATACAATTTTTTGATCATACATATTTTAACAGAGGTATTTAGAATTTTTAAAATTCCCCTCCCCCATTCCTATTTCAGGCATTAATGAACTTGATCTTTAGTTTTACATAAAAAGCTTATAAATAGAGTTTGGCAATGATGACAAATTTGCGACCATGAGAGTAGTAACAGGCAAGTATATAGATGTGTACACACACACACACACACACACACACATTTTTTTTTTCATCATTTAGGTAGGATTGATGGATGTTTGAGGACATGTTTTAAAAACAGCATCCTGAATACTACCTCAATAGCTGATTTCCCTTAAGGGAGATCTGCTAAAAACAATAGTGGATAATAATATCTGACTTTTTACAATAAATAAATTAATTTATTTTCATGGGAACCAAATTGACTCTTTAATATACAAAGAGGTATTTCTTTTAAATTTCTGATCAATAAAAACTCAACTTCTTCTGGCTAAGACTAACAGAGAAAAAACTATTTCTGAATCAAATAAACATAAAGTATACAAACCTTAACTTTTTCCAGTTCATTTGCATTCATGGCGAGAGCCTTTTTTGCTTCGAGATATTTTTTGTGTAGTAAAGCAAATTTCTTTTCAAGGTTCTGTCTCCTGTCATCGACTTCAGAAAAGAGCGAGTTCCCTCGGCCCTTATCTTCAATTGGTCCAGCTTTTAAGACAGCTAGCTCACTTGACAACAGAGCTTTGTCGTCTTTCATTTCCTATAAAAAAAAAAAAAAAAAAAAAAAGGTTTGAAATTATTTGTTTACAGGTGAGGAAAGGTTTTCATCAGACCCATCACATTCTCTAACTTTTAAATGAAAACTGCAGGAGAAATACAAGTAATGAGCAGAATGTCCATCCAAAACTAAAGCTCCTTAAATATCTGAAGTTTTCTCATATCTGTCCATTGCCTATTGGAATACAACAAAATTCCATCACACAGAGGCTATGTTAACTAAGCAGATTTCCTAAGTGTGTCACATATTTGCATTTATCTCAAAATGTAAAAGTTCAATGAGAACAATATTTGTTTTTTTTTGGATTCAAATAAAGTGGTTCATAATATACGAGGGTCGTCCAGAAAATAAGTTCCGTTTTGGTCTGTAGGGCGGTAGGAGTGGTTTTTGCCAAATTCGGCAACACCGCTCGAAAGAGGAGAGGTGGGGGAATAGAATGAGAGGTGGGGGACCTCAGTCGGTCAATTACCAATGTCAGGGCAGGTAGTTGAAATGGAGCCCTCCATGTCACGTCCCGCCACCTCGATCCCCGTTCCCTCTCGAGTTGTTTTGCGCGGAGTGATTCAATTTCTTGAGTCGATTTCTGCGACAATTTCGTCCGTCACAACTGAGGGTCTGCCTCTCCCACTTTCATCCTCAAGTGAATGTCTTCCCGCCTTAAATTCATGTACCCATCTCCTCACCATTGACTCACTCATTACACCTTCTCCATAAACATAAAATGAGCTGTTCGTGAATTTGAACTGATTTGAAACCCTGTGCATAAAGAAATTGAATCACTCCGCGCAAAACAACTCGAGAGGGAACGGGGATCGAGGTGGTGGGACGTGACATGGAGGGCTCCATTTCAACTACCTGCCCTGACGTTGGTAATTGACCGACTGAGGTCCCCCACCTCTCCTCTTTCGAGCGGTGTTGCCGGATTTGACAAAAACCACTCCTACCGCCCTACAGACCAAAACGGAACTTATTTTCTGGACGACCCTCGTAATATGAGTAGGAGTGGGGGTTTACTGAGGGACAAAAACTAAAATATCTCGGTTAATATTCATTTAACGAAAACATGTATATAACAACATTCATAGAACATCACATTTGCAGTAAGATTGATTCTCTACAATTTTTCAACCCGATGCATAACAACAGAGATATTTGGAATTTTTGAAATTCTCCCCCTCTAAACTCCTCCTCCCACTGGTCCGATTTTAGCTTTTAATAAACTTGATCTTCATTTTTACATAAAACGTTTAAATATCAAGTTTTGTAATGATCAGAAAAAAATATAGAGCATTAATATATATAAATAAAAAGGGTGTTTTTTTAGAGGTATAGAACTTTAAATTGCAATAAAAAAAACGATGGATTATTCGATTGACAAGAATTTGTTTTTATTCGAAAGATAATCTTGTGGCATTACATTTTAAATATGATTTCTGGCATATGACCGCCACGGCTGGCTCGGATGTCGTCCAATCTGGAAGTCCAATTTTCGATGACTTTTTCCAACATTTGTGGCCGTATATCGGCAATAACACGGCGAATGTTGTCTTCCAAATGGTCAAGCGTTTGTGGCTTATCCGCATAGACCAATGACTTTACATAGCCCCACAGAAAGTAGTCTAGCGGTGTTAAATCACAAGATCTTGGAGGCCAATTCACAGGTACAAAACGTGAAATTAGGCGGTCACCAAACGTGTCTTTCAATAAATCGATTGTGGCACAAGCTGTGTGACATGTTGCGCCGTATAGGTATGTATAATATTTAAAATGTAAAGCCACAAGATTATCTTTCGAATAAAAAAAAATTCTTGTCAATCAAATAATCCATCGTTGTTTTATTGCAATTTAAAGTTCTATACCTCTAAAAAAAACACCCATTATATATATAAATATAATATATATATATATATATATATATATATATATATATATATATATATATATATATATATATATATATACTAGCACAGATACCCGGCTTCGCTCGGGAATTCATTTGAGGCTGAATGGTGATGGTATATTTTTGGCAAGGCTTTATTTTGCACAATATTTTGACATATACCCGTCCCAGTGTTTACAGGTAACACCCGTCGTTTCTGGGGATTTGTTAATAATCAAATTAATTTTTTATGTAAGACTTCACTGTCCTGCATATTGTCATAGTTACCGTTTCGTGTGCATTATGCATAGATTTGAATTATTAAGGAGAAAATATTGACATACATTTGAATTAATTTTTTCAGGTGAGGTACCTGGTAGTTCATATTGAAAAGAAGTGTTGAGCAAATTTATCTAAATAACAAAATAAACAACTTTTGTTATGTGCATATTTGCCGAAACCCCAATAGGAAATCACTATTATTAATTTCAGGCCTCCCTTATAACCCCCACTCCTGCCCGTCCCTTATGGCTTATGTTATGTTAATGTTAGTATGGCTTATTATAAGGAAGGCGTTAGTGCTAATACACATACTGAGTGTTTTATTTAGTTCGGTTGAGTCTTTTGTGCCAAATAAAATTGTTGACTCCCGGTATAATGTTTAGCGTATAAAGCCTTTATACTTCCGTATACGGCAAAAGTGCATATAACAAAAGTTACTCTAAATAACAAAATAAACAACTTTTGATATGTGCATATTTGCTGAAAAAGCAATAGGAAACAAAATATCGCTATTTTTAATTTCAGGCCTCCCTTATAACCCCCACTCCTGCCCGTCCCTAGAAATGTTAGTATGGCTTATTATAAGGAAGGAGTTAGTACTAATTCACATACCGAGTTTGGTTTAGTTCGGTTGAGTCTTTTGTGCCAAATAAAATTGTGGACTCCCGCTATAGTTTTTAGCGCATAACGCATTTATACTTCCGTATATGGCAAAAGTGCATATAACAAAAGTTACTCTAAATTACAAAGTAAACAACTTTTGTTATGTGCATATTTGCCGAAAAAGCAATAGGAAACGAAATATCGCTATTTTTAATTTCAGGCCTCCCTTATAACCCCCACTCCTGTTCGTCTTAGAGAATATTAATATAGCCTAAAGTCTAAGTTGGGCTAGTAGTAATATACATACCAAGTTTCATAAGATTCGGTTCGGCCGTTTATGCGTGAAAAGGTAACAAACAAACAAACAAACAAACAAACAAACAGACACCAAAGAAACAAAATGCAGTTATGGTGTCTATGACATGTGAAACGAAAAGTTATCGTGAAATTTCGCGAAAAAAATCAATGTACAGACAGAGGTTACAATTTTATATATATATATAGATATATAAAATTGTAACCTCTGTCTGTACATTGATTTTTTCCGCAAAATTTCACGATAACTTTTTGTTTCACATGTCATAGACACCTTAACTACATTTTGTTTCTTTCGTGTCTGTTTGTTTATTTGTTTGTTTGTTACCTTTTCACGCATAAATGGCTGAACCGAATTTTATGAAACTTGGTATGTATATCACTACTAGCCCAACTTAGACTTTAGGCTATATTAATATTCTCTAAGACGAACAGGAGTGGGGGTTATAAGGGAGGCCTGAAATTAAAAATAGCAATATTTCGTATCCTATTGCTTTATCAGCAAATATGCACATAACAAAAGCTGTTAGAGTAACTTTTGTTATATGCACTTTTGCCGTATACGGAAGTATAACTGAGTTATACGCTAAAAACTATAGCGGGAGTCCACAATTTTATTTGGCACTAAAGACTCAACCGAATTAAACCAAACTCGGTATGTGAATTAGTACTAATGCCTTCATTATAATAAGCTATACTAACATTTCTAGGGACGGGTAGGAGTGGGGGTTATAAGGAAGGCCTGAAATTAATAATAGTGATATTTCGTTTCCTATTGCATTTTTGGCAAATATGCACAAAACAAAAGTTGTTTATTTTGTTATTTAGAGAAACTTTTTTTTTTATATACACTATCATCGTATACCGAAGTATAAAGGCGTTATACGCTAAAAATTATAGCGGGAGACAACAATTTTATTTGGCACAAAAGACTCAACCGAACTAAATAAAACACTCAGAATGTGTATTAGCACTAACGCCGTCCTTATAATAAGCCATACTAACATTTCTAGGGACGGGCAGGAGTGGGGGTTATAAGGGAGGCCTGAAATTAATAATAATGATTTCCTATTGGGGTTTCGGCAAATATGCACATAACAAAAGTTGTTTATTTTGTTATTTAGAGAAATTTTCTCAACACTTCTTTTCAATATGAACTACCAGGTACCTCACCTGAAAAAATTAATTCAAATGTGTGTCAATATTTTCTCCTTAATAATTCAAATCTATGCATAATGCACAGGAGACGGGAAATATGACAATATGCAGGACAGTGAAGTCTTACATAAAAAAATAATTTTATTATTAACAAATGCCAACAACGGGTATTAACCCTAAACACTGGAACGGGTAAATGTCAAAATATTGTGCAAAGTAAAGCCTTGCCCAAAATATACCATCACCATTCAGCCTCAAATGAATTCCCGAGCGAAGCCGGGTATCTGAGCTAGTATATATATATATATATATATATATATATATATATATATATATATATATACAGTTTTGAACGTACCTCATTTTCAAATCATGAGTACAACCTTAATAGCTGATTTCCCTTAGGGGAAATATGCTAAAAGTTATACCTATGTAAATCTTCTGAACTCTGTTGTAGACCTATTTTATTATAAAACTTATATTCATTGTGAAAAAAATAGTGCAAAATGAATTTAATTGAAGATTTTAAATAGAAATCACCATTTAACAAAAGTACAGGACTAGGTAAAGTTGCGACGAATTGTAGAATAAAATGGCACACTCTAACGCAATAGGCATACCTGCCCACAAATAAATGGCTGTAGCACCTAACAGTAGGTCATTAACTATTATCTACAAGGAAGGGTGAATAATAATCGTTTTTGATATGCTTACCTCAAGTGCTTTTAAAGTTGATTGCAGAGATTCACTTTTAAACTTCATTGCTTCATTACTCTCCTCCAGCTCTTTTTCTAACAGGCGTATCCGATCGTGCAGTTCAATATTTTTACATTCTACGTCCCGGACTGTTTCCTTACTGGCCAGCAACTCCTTTTTTAACTCAATTATTTCTTGCTGGAATAAAATAAAATGAGAAAAAATTTGTTTATTCCAATAATAAATACCTTAATTATTATATCCTCTCTCTATATACACACATGCCCAGAGAGTGAGTCCAAACGTAAGTTGAATGATTTTTTTTAACAATATATCACTTGTGGGCTAAGGGGCAGAATTTATAGAAACACTATTTCTCCTTCATTCACATTATAAAAGTCTGTCACACAGGGGCTGTATTAACTAAGCAGATTTTGATGTGCATCACAAATTTGCATTTAACTCAAAGAATAAAAGTACAATGAGAAAAATATTTGGCATTTAGGCTTCAAATAATGTGCTTCATAATGTAACAGCTTATGATTAATATGACATGAGTAGGAGTGGTTAACTGAAAGATGAAAACTAAAAAAATGCATATACCTCGGTTAATAATTAAGATAGTGAAAAAACACAAATAGCAACATTAATAGAACATTACATTTGCAATAAGATTGGTTCTATACAATTTTTCGATCCAACACATAATATATAAAGAAGAGATATTAAGAATTTTCGAAATTCCTCCTCTAAACCTCCCCCTGTCTGATTTCAGCCATTACCAAACTTGATCTTTATTTTTGCATAAGACATGTAAATATCAAGTTTGGTAATGATCAAACAAAAATTATGACCGCTAGAGCGTTAACACACAATACATACACACACACACACACACACATATATATATATATATATATATATATAATTTTGAATGGGCCTCATTTACGTCATCTGGGATGGGAGATTGAAATATGTCTAGGAAGGATTATAGGACATTTGAAGAAATGTTTTGAAAATCTCATCATGAGTATGGCCTAAATAGCTGATTTCCCTTAAGGGATATCTGCTAATAAAAACAGATTAATAATATAATTATGTTGACAAGTTTAAAGGAAGTAAAAGTGCTCTCTAGTATCTAGTACAAATATTAAAAAAAATACAAGTTATTTACTTTAAGGGGGGGGGGAATCTTTAAAAAGAAATGTATAAACCAATTTTGTAATCTAATAGCAACAGAAAAAAATTAGTAAAATAAATAAGGTATATTAAAAATTAAATTATATTAACAGTTTCATTAATTAAAAAAAAAAGCATTATTCAACCTTTTTTAATTCGACCCATAAGAGCTATTTTGAATTTTGTGTTTTACCCCTTACCTATAAACCCCTCCTGCCAGTGAGGTGATTAGGGCAATTAATGAACTCAATCTTTCTTTTCTGGATAAAAGTAGAAATATGAAGTTGGTCTCAATATCTTGAAATTTGTGGCCACTTGAGAGCAGACAGACAAACAATCTTTAGATAGATAGAAAGATAACAAATTTTAAAATTCAAGCCGATGTTGTTTTTGGGACTCATCCATGATTATAAGCTATATTAAAATGTTTAGGTTAGAACGGGAGTAGGGGTTATAAGGGAGGCCTGAAATAAAAATTCGCGATATTTCATTGTCTATTTGTTTTTCGGCAAACATGCCCATAACAAAAGTTGTTTACTTTGTTATTTAGATTAACTTTTGTTTTATACATTTCTTCAGGAACAATGTGTGGAGCAAGTAATTTGCGTAGAAATATTGATATGCTCAACAATTCATTCCAATTTGAACTATCAGGTACCTCACCTGGAAAAATTAATTCAAATTTACGTTAATATTTTGTCTTTAATAACTGAAATCTAGGCATAATGCACAGGAGGACAGTGAAGTCTTACATAAAAAAAATAATTTTATTATAAACAAATGCCATCAACGGGTATAAATCCTAAACACTGGGATGGGTAAATGTCAAAATATTGTGCAAAATAAAGCCTTGCAAAAAAAATACCACCACCATTCTGCCTCAAATCAATTCCCGGACGAAGCCGGGTATCTGAGCTAGTTTACTATGATTGATGAAGATTTGAAGGAATGTTTGTGTTGCTTTGACAGGTGAACAAACTTGGTAGATCCTTTTTTCTACAGAGAACACACTAATAAGTGTATGGATACCCAAAAATGCTATTCTGAAGAATACTCAATATTTATTCTTTATTTCCAATAAATTGTTATTTACAGATTTATTCAACTTACTTTATACGACTTACCCTTACCTGACACTTAAATATAAACCAACCTCTCACCTGATTATGTTTAAGGTCTTCCTTTAATGCCAAATAGTCGGATGGAATTTCAGTTTTGGGTCCTTGGACGTCTTTTAACTCGTCATACTTCTTCTTAAGTGCAGCATACTCTGAACTACTTTGCCCTCTTTCCTCTTCGAGAATTGCTTGCAGTTTACTTAACTGAAATTTTAAATGAATATATCATTAGATCTTCACTGACACAAAATGAATTAAATTGAGAGTAATAACAAATTAATATGGATAATATAAATTGCGGGAAAATTTGATGCTTGAAATATGATATAGTAAATTTAATTCTCAAGGCATAGCAATAAAACTTCGATCTGAAACATGTTTTGTCAATTTTTTAGAAGAATATATTTTTAATTCCTAATATCAAAGTTACTTTAAGCCTAACTTTAAAAAGTACACCATGTTGGACAACATAAACTTAACAAATTTATCACGTGTTGAAATGACACTGTTGGTCCCATCTTACTATTTATTCTCTATTACTCACATAGTAGGAAGCCTATGTTATCAGGAATTTAAAAAAGTTTGTCACACGGGGGCTGCGTTAATTAAGCAGATTTCCCTCGCGAATATTAACAATAGATAAATTTACATACTGATAACACAACACCACTGTGAATAAATAGAAACGGTAATAAAAAACCTTTCAGTCAATTTTAATAACCTACTGACGGGAAGCGTCTGAAATGTAAACAAACAAAACAGGTCTACCAACTTCTTACCGGAAAGAAAAACTACTGAAATATATCAAAATATAACATTAATTTTATTGAGAACTACTTACCATGTCTAGTACTATAATTTATAATGAATTAAAATAATTTTTATCTCAATCAATCAAATTATAGTAGTCCAAGAACTTAAGACAGGGAGGGTCACCAGAACATATTTGTATGTCACTCGTATAATAAAGGTCCCTTGAAAATAATATTTGATATTTATGCTTCGAATAAAGTGATTCATTATATAACAGAGTATTATTAATGTTAACTTTGCTAACGGCTGAAATCGAACAAGGGAGATGGGGGATTTAGAGGGGAAGAATTATGAAAATTTGAAATATCACTGTTACTATACAACGGTTCGATAAGTTGTATAAAACCACTCTTATTGAAAATTAAATGTACTATAAATATTGTTTTATACAACGGAAGGATCAAAAAGGTCAAACACCTCCACTCTTAATACTTCTTTATTACAGACGAATTACTTTCGGGGCGAACCGTCCCATCATCAGTGCTGTGACGTGTTGTGCCAGTAGTTGACACCAGCTGTAGCTTGACGGGCTTCATCACTCGGGATTTGGGCTAGCAGGTGGAGGTCCATCATCAACGGAAGGATCAAAAAGGTCAAACACCTCCACTCATAATACTTCTTTATTACAGGCAAAGTACTTTCGGGTCTGGTGTCAACTACTGGCACAACACATCACAGCACTGATGATGGGACGGTTCGCCCCGAAAGTACTTTGCCTGTAATATAGAAGTATTAAGAGTGGAGGTGTTTGACCTTTTTGATCCTTCCGTTGTATAAAACAATATTTATAGTACATTTAATTTTCAATAAGAGTGGTTTTATACAACTTATCGAACCGATGTATAGTAACAGAGATATTTCAAATTTTCATAATTCTTCCCCTCTAAATCCCCCATCTCCCTTGTTCGATTTCAGCCGTTAGCAAAGTTGATCTTTCTTTTTACAGAAAACAACTAAATATTGAGTTTGGTAACAACCAAACAATAATTGCAACTGCTAGAGCTGTAAAAGACAAATATAAACAATTAAATAAATAACTCCTTCCTGTTTCATTCAAAGAGAATTGTAAATTAAGTTTATTTCAGAGATGCTCTGAAATAAAAAGTAATCTAGTATCTAAACTTTGAGTGGGAATAAATATAGCATTCTTCAATGAATTTTATATTACAGAGATCTCAACTTTTAAATTAATTTCCCAACAAATGTGGTCAATATAAATGAGGGAAATCAATATATCATTTTCCTAATATTTATTAGGAAATAAATCACTTCCATGTGCCATCTTATGATATTTTTTCCCACTGACCACAAAAAGTGCTCTGTAATATTTTAAGCATTTCTTTTTCTTTGTTACAAACTCTTAACACATTAAAATATACTCACAAATGCGAAATGAGAATAAATGATCTTTAGGCTTCACCAATCAGTATGAACATAACTGATACACAAATTAGTTTATTTTTAGTATTACTTTCCTTACCTTTAAAAGTATAAACAATTTGATTTATAAATGGTCTCCCTTAATGGCAAAGAAATATAAAATCATGCGATAGAAGTGATGAGCTTTCACTTTGTTTGACAGTGAAATGTGGGCACCAATAAATAAATATGCTAACAGAGGAGACCTGAAGCTGCTTAATTCTCATTATCATACATATATTTGTCCTTAGTGAGAAAAACTAACAAACAAAACTTTCAATAAAGAAAAAAACATTTTAATGACAATAAAAATCAATCATTAGAAACATTTACAACTAGTAATAGAAATTTATATATATATTTAAATACCCTGTCACTCCAAGTATTTATAATTTCTGCTCTCTCCGATTCAAAAGTATTTTTCAGTGATCTGTTTTCATTCTCCAATTTTTCAATTTCGCCTACAAGCTCACCCTTTACACACTCGGAGCTTCTTAACTGAAGCCTTACTTTATGCAATTCATCTTGTAAATCCTAATAAATGAAATGCCATTCAAATAAAAAAATAAATAAAAATGTCAAGTTTGAATGTACTAAAAAAAAGGACAAAAGCTTACGTCGACAAGTCTCAGGTGTTTCAATTCCGACGCCTGATCGGCGCAGGTAATATTCATAGTTTCATTTACTATTGAACTAATTTCCATGATTGAAAAGAAAAGTTTTTAGAAAACACAAACTAAAAATTCAAAAGTCCAGAGCGGTCTGAGCCTGTTTCAAACAAATTTCAACGGTCAGACTTACAGTGTTGCCAAAACTACTCAAGACTATACACAATAAACGTTATTATTAAAAGAAATTATAAGTAATTTTTTCAATTTATTATTAAATGTTTTGTTAATACCAATAAATTAAATCATTATAAATATCACTCATGAAAATTATAAAATAATTTTCCAAAAGGGGGGTTTAGCAAGAATTTTAGTCATTTCAATACAAGTTCGAAGGGGAAGAAAATAAGTGTTATTTTTAGGCATGACTCAACATAATTTATTTTGGAGAAGTTAAATTAGAATAGCTAATATTATTTACAATCATAAAAAATTTAAAAAAAAACGTGAAAAAAGAATCCCAAGAACACAAGGAAAAAAGTCCATCACGCAGGGGCTGCGTGAACTAAGCAGATTTCCCTCGTGAAGTTATACAATAGAAAATTCTTCATACGAGAGCCGAACAGTTACGGAGACGGCTGAACTAGCTTTCGGTGGAAACGAATAGAACCGACCTTAGCCGATCTCATCTCGTCCGTAATCGGTCTCACACTTAATAAAAATGCTGAGTTGTTATTCTGGCAGGTGGAAGTGACTTCTAATGTATGTAGGATGAAAAAATTGACGGCTACGCTGTAATGGCAAAGCGCTTTCGATGCTGTGGATTAGAAGTCACTTCAACCTGCCAGAATATGGAAGCCCGGCAAGCTCAACCTGGCATCAACCATTGGTACACTGTTACACGACACTGACGATGATGCACAGCATCGAAAGCGCTTTGCCGTTACAATAAATTATTATAGTGGAAGCGTAGCCGTCAATTTTTTCATCCTACATACGTAATAAAAATGCAAATATCACGGTTAATATTAAAGATAGAGAATAAATGTATATTACAATATTCATAGTAAATGTAATTTACAATAAGATTGGTTTTATACGATTTTTCGATCCGACATATAATAACAGAGATATTTCGAATTTTCGAAATCCTCCTTTAAACCCCCCCCCCCTCCCATTAGTCTGATTTCAGCCACTAACGAACTTGATCTTTCTTTTTACACAAATCGATTAAATACTGAGTTTTTGTGGCTATTGAACAAAAATTGCGACCGCTAGAGGTTACGCAGCACCTGCGTGACGGACTTTTCATAAGGAAAGCATGAATGTAAGAATCTCTAGGGCTCCATGAGTGGGGTCTTACTTGGATTGAATAATCGATTTCAATAATTTAATCGATTAATCGTTCTCTTGAAGCCGTGCTATCGATGTGTGAAGTAGTCTGTTGATTGTTCTGTCAGGTGTCAATTTGAATCGTGGATCCTGTCTAAATGTCAAATAATTCGGGCTCAATGGAATTAATATACAACTTTGAGTCCTCCACCTCTCTACTAATTCGTTTCTAATAATTCGGTGGCTATGCTTTTGTGAATTATTATTGTGTAATATATTTTATACTCGCTGTATGTGTCATTTTTCAAGAGTTGTGTTGGTTTTACTTTGACTCGATTTTAGGAAATTTAAATACCCCTGTAAGTTGTATCCCTTAATTTTTTTATTTTATGACCACTGAATTTGTATTGTATGTTTAATTTAAGGTGAGTGAAATCTCCATCTGGACTATGTGTTACTTTGAATGATGTGTTAAGGATGTAAACATACATAATGTGAATTGAGAAGACAATGAAATGCAGCATTTGCTATAAAATCTGTGAACTCAGCATTAGTTTGTTGTGTCTGTGAGAAGGATGTGAAGTATCATATTTCTCATCTGTATTTTCCTCTCAAAGAAATTCTAGATCTCTTGAGATGTTTTATATATATTGGTTTTGTGCTGAATATTATTTAAATCAAATGAGACACATTCATTGATTATTTCTTAACATAAATTTATCATTTAGTTATAGGATGGCTAAAGAAGAACTTACGTCTAAATGGAAATACAAATATCTGTATGTATTTTGTTTTGTTGTCAGATTCACGCTTTTAGATTCAGCTTACAAACAGAGCTATCTCTCAGATTTTATACGTTGTTTTTTTTAATAGTTAATTTTGCTTCACATAGGCTTTCACTTTTTAGTTAAAATTCCTTGCACTTGTATATTGAACAATTAGAATGATATATTGTACTCAACGGATTTCAGTTATTAATTAAAATTGAATTGAATGATTTTTAGATAATGAGTTATATTTATGACCTCAAATTATCGAATGAAGGAATCTGTAAGTGTAATTAAATAGACATTGATTTTAATATAGAAAATTATCATTTTCCTAGTTTTTCAATGTCTAGGTTTTTTTCCCTTTCGGTTGCCATGGTTGTTTTTTCAAGCATATATTCTCTGTATTAGATTTTCAAGTTAATTTCCAACCTGTCAGTGGAATACCTATTTATTTAAATAGGAGACACAGAGGAGGGCTACCAATGTAAATGAAAGAAATGGAAGGGAGTTATTAAATATAGTTATCCTTGCTTTTTATTTTATTTTTGTACTTGAGAAAATTACTATTATTGTGGTAAAATTAACTTTAGTCATATAAAATTATGCTAACAAGCCTTGTCTAGTACATAATTGTATGAAGTGAAATCATTGATTGGTGGAGCTGTAAACTGACACCTTTCGAAGTACCTATAAAATAAATGTTTGAAACTAAGTAGATATCGCCCAAATAAATATTAGTGAAATATTTACTCAGATAAATAAAATTAATTAAAAGTCTATCCTAAGTTACTATAAATTTGGAGTTTGACGCTTGTAATCTTATCCAGAATACAAAACTCATAAAAATAAACAAATGAATTGTTTTTCATAAAATACAATTATAAAGTATGTGGGAAGAAGTGCAGCGATAATACTATTTAGTAGTGAAAAAGTTAAGAAGAACTGTTAATAAAAAATCAGGTGACAGAAAGACTCGTCATTTTAGAGAGTTTAAAAAAGTCTGTCTTGCAGGGGCTGTGCAAACTAAGCAGATTTCCCTCGTGAAGTTTAATAATAGATAAATCTGCATACTGGTAACACAACACCACTGTGAATATTAAGTGTATAAATACAAACGGTAATAAGAAATCTTCCCCTCTAAGCTTGAGAACTTAAGACGGGGGAGGGGGTGGGGTCACCAGAACATATTTGCGTGTATCTCGTTTTATAAAGGTCTCTTGATAACAATAGTTGGTATTTAAGCTTTGAATAATGTGTTGTATTACATAACTGAGTATTGCTTATTGTAACATGAGTAGAAGTGGGAGTTTGGTGAATGATGAAAACTGAAAAAAAAGTGAATATCTCGGTTAATATTTAAGATAGAGGATAAATGTATATAACAATATTTATAGTACATTTAATGTGCTATAAGATTCATTCTATATATTTTTTCGGTTCGACGTATAGTAACAGAGCTATTTCGAATTTTCAAAATTCTCCCCCTCTAAGCCTCCCCTCCCCCTGGTCCGTTCTGTTGACCTCCCTCCCTCTTTTGTTCTTGGAATACTAAAATCTGATTGAGATAGAAACTATTCTGATTCATTTCAAATGACTCCACTAGCTATAGTAAATAGTTTTCAATAAAATTAATGTGTTATATTCAAGTATATTTCATTAATTGTTCATCTTTCCGGTCTAGAATAACTATCTATTCAGCGCTGTGAAGTTGGCTGCCCTGTTTTTTTTACAGTTCAGATGCTTTCCATTGTAGATATTATTGACTGAATGATTTCTTATTACCGTTTGTATTTATTCCCTTAACATTCACGGTGTTGTTACCAGTATGTAGATTTATCTGTTATAAACCTTCTAGTGGGAAATATTCTAATGTGACACACTTTTTCATTTTACATCAAGCTTCACTGCTTTTGTTTCACATGCTATAATTTACTATTAAAGAAGGGTCTGCTGCAAAAAGAGTTGCCTCCAATTTATCGCGCCAATAAACTTTTTAAATTCAAAACTATGCTCTTTTAGAGGAATTTTATCAATTATTTTGGCATATTAAGGCAGTCAATTTTTTACCTAAGAAGTGCTTGTGTCTGTTTGTTGGCACTAACTCCTCGTCACTAAATAGATGCTGAGGAAAACCATTTTACAAATTAAGAAAACTAAATTCTTTCTTTTATTTTAACAATTTTATTTAATTATCCCTGGGATGCTCAGTTTAGCCATGTGAGTTAAAGCGTCAACCTTAATCTCACACGGTAAACCTAGAGTGGCGAGTTCGATTCCCGCCCTGGGCAATAGGAGTTTATTCAGTGACAGAATTCACTAAATGAAGTCCTCAGTCTCACCCTGGATAGAAAAGAGTGGTAACCCATAGATAACCTATCCCAATTAGCCTTAGTTGCAAAAAGTGGACGTTAAAATAAATAATTATCCCTGTATACAGAATTCTTCTCACTGTTTTCCCTAGTTTTCTTATAAACCTTCTATTTGGGTTTCAAGTAACTATGTTTGATTTTGAAATTATTTGCTAACAATGATAGCCACAATATGGTGCCCACTATACTTTCCACTGCCCTCTCCTGGTCGTTTCTTTATTAATTTCTCAATAAGCCTGAAGAAGATGGGCTGAGAGCCATCGGAACCTGACTGCTGTTGCAGAAAGCTGGGAAATAATTGAATTATATGAGAGTACAATTATAATTCGGAACTCCCTGAGGAAGGAGCTAAAATCTTTCTGGCAACAAATGAAAGAGGCTTATTTTTTTTCAACAAGACACCAAATATAATTCAGAATTTTCTCAGGATAGACATCTTTTTATTTTTGCAACAAACTCTTCTATTACTGCACTTTTGTATTTTTATTTATTTGTGTCACTTGTATTTTTCTTCTTTATTGAATATTACTAATTTTTTTTAATTCAGCAATATGTATAAAAAATTCTCTTCATACCCAAAAAAAAATGTTCACCAAAATCACTATTGGAATGTAACAAAATAATTTGTATGAGAATTATGTGAAATAAAATATGTAGTTAGTTGGACCAAAAGTGAAATATATTCTCACTAATTTCACAAAAGCTCTTAATATTCCAGGGGCTCTGCATTGGCCTTAATCTTACATTGTTACCCTAGAGTAGAGAGTTCGATTGCCACCTGGGCAATAGGAATTTATTTAGTTACAAACTCATTAAATAAAATCCTTAGTTTTACCCTGTTGAGTTTAATGAAAGTGTATTAATCCATCGAGGTACTAAGTTGAATAAATTCACACATGGATACGCATTAACGACTATAGCACGATGTATATAACAAAAGCTACTCTAAATATAAAATTAAACATCTTTTGTCATGTGCAGGTTCGCCAAAAAAACTATAGAAAACGAAATATGACAATTTTTCATTTCATGCCTCCCTAACACCCCCCACTCCTGTTCGTTCCTAAAAATGTTAATATAACTTATACTCAAAAATTTGGAGTTTCGCAGATTTCGATTTAGTCTTTTGTGTCCTGTAATATTGTTGACCCCTTCTACAGTTTTCTGTGTATACCTCATTTATAGTTCGTTATACGGCAAAAGTGCATATCACAAAAGTTACTTTAAATAACAAAAAAAAAAAACAACTTTTGCTATATACACATTTGCTGAAAAATGGATAGATTACGAAATATGACGATTTTATATTTCACACCTTCCTTATAACCCCCACTCCTGTTCGTACCTCAAAATTTTTAATATAGTTTATAATCAGGGAGGTGTTAATACCAAATCACATACGGAGTTTCGTTTAGTCCAGTTGAGCCTTTTGTGCCATATAAAATTGTTGACTTCCACTATAGTTTTTAGCGTATAACTCATATATATTGCGGTATACAGCAGAAGTGTATATAACAAACGTTACTCTAAATAACAAAATAAACAACTTTTGTTATATGCATATTTTCTGAGAAACCAATAGGAAACGAAATAACACTATTTTTTATTTCCCCTATAGGCCTCCCTTATAACCTCCATTCCTGTTCGTCTCAGAGAATATTAATATTGCCTATAACCTAAGTTGGATTAGTAGTAATATACATACCAAGTTTCATAAAATTTGTTTCAGCTGTTTGCAATTCTATAAAGGACATATAGACAAACATTCATTTATATATATATATATATATATATATATATATATATATATATATATATATATATATATATTATATATATATATAGCTGATTTAATAATCATGTTTAAATGGGTGGCCTCCTGATAACCAATAAGTATCACAATTGTTAATATTTGACCTTCTCCATTATTATCACGATAATATGTAAATTTGGATGGATTTCATATTCTTTGTCTACTTACTGGAATCGATGTAGTTTTAAAAATTACATCACGAGTATCCTCAATTGCCCATTCCTGTCAATGGCATATATTAAAAATTACAGTAACTTTGTTGGTATTTTCTCAAATAAATGTGTTGTGTTGTAGGACATTGCCCGTTATGGAGCCGAGGGAGAATAGAGGTGAGCGTCGGGCAGCTACAGACTGGCTGATGTATGGCCTCGGAGAAGAGAGTCCATTGGATACTCCTCGTGAAAATGGCAACTACGGCCTTGGTGGCCACCAACCTGCCGGCCCAAATGAGCTTTTCGCCGGAGAACATGTAAATTAATTATTGATACTTTTATTGGGATTTTTTTGTCTTAAAAGCAGCGATTATAAAATATAACTTATATTTAATAAAACATATGTTATTAGAAATCTTTTTTTTCGAAAAAGATTATCATCTATTGACATAAATGTCCATCACACAGGGGCTGCATAAACTAAGCAGATTTCCCTCATGAAGTTTTACAATAGATAAATCTACATACTGGTAATCTACACCACTTTGAATATTAAGTGAATAAATACAAACTGTAATCAAAAATCATTCAGTCAATTTTAATAACCGCCCAACGAAAAGCATCCGAATTGTAAATGAACAGGGCCAACCTCTCAACTGAACGGATAGGTAGAAATATTCTTTACCGGAAATAAAAACAATTACTGAAATATATCTGAGTATAACATTAATTTATTTGAAAACTTTTTACTATATCTAGTACTGTAATTTATAATTAATCAGAATAATTTTTATCTCAATCACTTAAATTTTAGTAGTCCAAGAAATTAAGAGGTGGTGGGGGGTCACCAGAAAATATTTGCATGTATCTCGTGTAATATAGTTCTCTTGAAAACAATATTTGGTAATTAAGCTTCCAATAATGCTGTTTATTATATAGCAGAGTTTTGTTTATATAACATGAGTATCGGGTTTGTTGAAGGTTGAAAACTGAAAAATGCAAATATATCTTTTAATATTATCAAGATAGAGAATAAATGTATATAACAATATTTGTAGTACATTTAATTTGCAATTAGATTGGTTCTATACAATTTTTTATCCAACTTATAGTAACAGAGATATTTCAAATTTTCAAAATTCTTTCTAAACCCCTCGCTCCCTCGTGATTTCAGCTCAGATTAAACACTTATATATCGAGTTTGGTAACGATAAAACATTAATTACAACAGCTAGAGTGTTAACAGACAAATATATATATATATATATATATATATATATATATACATATATACATACACACACCACCCACAATGAATGAATTATATCCTCCAGAAAATCAGATGTTGCCGAAGTAATGGACTTGTTTTTGCAGAAACTATTGCTTGGATACAAGGACCTCATGGTTTCTTAAATGTTCCATTTGTCAATTAAAGATATTTTTTTCAAAAATGGTTGAGAACACCAGTAGGAGGGATATAGGTCTGGAGGAGAGGTATTACCCTTCTTGATAAGAGCTTTTACTTTAGCTTGTTTCAGAATTTACGATTCATTGAAATAAAGATTTTGTATATAACTAGAAATCATGTTAAATGACGCAAATTAAATTTTGTTTATTTGACTTATTATTAACATGAATTTTGTGCTATTAAGGCTAATTGGGATTTAACTTAATAGGAGTACAAGGAAGTACTCTGATCTAGTGCCCAAAACAGATTTTTTTTTTTTAATTATTCAAAACAAGCCTTCAGGGGCTCTGGTTAGCCATGTGAGTTAAAGTGTTAATCTCATAATATGAGATTACCATATTATGGTAATTCTAAAGTGGCAAGTTTGATTCCTGTCCTGGCGTTTGGAATTTATTTAGTGAAAAACTCATTAAATAAAATCCTTAGTCCCATCCTGGCTAGAAAAGGGTGGTAACCCGTCCCAATTAGCCATAGTAGCAAAAGGTGGATATTAATAAATAATAATATTAATAATAAATAAGCTTTCTTTCTTTTCCGTCAATTTAAGTCATTTAAACTTTAATTATTTATTTTCAGAGTGAAACACCGTGGTGGAAATCTCAATTTTTCATTTCGGAGCCTGTCCTCTTTGGCACACTCGATGGGGTTTTCACATCATGCTTAATAAATGTTTTTGGAGTGATAGTGTTTCTGCGCTCTGGCTGGATAGTGGCACAAGCCGGAGTCTTAAATGGAATATTGATCGTATTGGCAACAGGTGAGTTATTTTTTCAGCTTTACTTAATTATCAATGGAATTATTTTGTCTTGGTATAATGTGTTGATTTGTCTATTTGCTTTCAGTGGGTATAGCTCTTATAACGGTCCTGTCAGCTGTTGGAATCTGCGAGAGATGCAGGATGGAGAGTGGTGGTGTCTATTTTCTTTTGGCCCATGTACTTGGCCCACGGTTGGGAACAGCTTTTGGCTTACTTTACGTTTTTGGCCAAGTAAGATGTTTGACTTTTTTTTTTTCACGACGTGTTTTTCAAAAAAAGAATTCTCAAATGTCCATCGATCATACCTTGGAGATGACGAAAATGAGTTCTGTTCAAAATTTTATATACACACATACATATACATTTATATTTATATTTGACTGTTATTGCTCTAGCGGTTGTAATTTTTGTTTAATCATTACCAAATTGGATGTTTGAACGTTTTATATAAAAACAAAGATCAAGTTGTGTTAATGGCTGAAATCGGACGTTAGGGAGGAGGGGTTATGGATGGGGATTTTAAAAAATCTCCGTTATTATATGCTGGATCAAGAAAGTGTGTAGAACAAATCGTATTACAAGTTATATGTTCTATAAATGTTGTTATATACATTTTTTCCTTTCTTGATTATTGACCAGGATATTTGCATTTTTTAGTTTTTGGCCTTTTGTAAACCCCCCACTCCTATTCATGTAATATATAACAATAAGCTGATATCTTACGAAGCACTTTATTTGGAACCCAAATACCAAATATTGTTCTCATAGAAATTTTACTTTTTGATATAAATGCAAATATGTGACTCACGAAGGTAATCTGCTCCGTTAACGCAGCCCCTGTGTGATAGACTTTTTTTTGTATTGGTTATTTCATGGAACAGAGAGCATGTTGGTAGTTAAGGGATATTCCACTTGATTACTATCCTAGAGACACAGCATTTTGTAACATTTATGAATGATTCTTTTTATTTGAGTACAACCTCAATAGCTGATTCCCTTAAGGGAAATCTGCTAAAGCGCAGTACTTAAAGTAGTGTCAGGATTCCAATAACATTTTAAACAATCAGATAACTTCTGAACGTCATGTAAATAGAAAACCCCACCTTTTGCCCCATATTTATCCTCACACTCAATATGTTTTCACAAAAATTAAATATTTGAACTGTGGACCAAACTGGGCCATTTGTTTGAAAATTCAAATAGTGTTTGCATTTTTAGCAGATTTCCCTTAAGGAGAATAAGCTATTGAGGTCATACTTATGACTTGATTTTTGAAAAATTCCCACTAATGTCCATCGATCCTATATAGGAGTTACGAAAATGAGGCCCATTCAAAATTAAATATATATATTTGTCTGTTACCGCTTTAGCGGTTGCAATTTTGGCTTGGCCGTTACCAAACTCCACATTTAAGCGTTTTATGTAAAAACAAAGATCTAGTTTGTTAATGACTGAAATCGTACCAGTTGAAGGGGGGGGGGTTAGAGGCGGGAATTTTGAAAATTTGCCGGATTGAAAAATTGTGTAGAACCAATCCTATTACAAATTGAATGATCTATAAATTTTATTGTATACATATTTTCTGTATCATGAATATTAATTGAGATATTTTGATTGTTTAGTTTTCAGCTTTCAATAAACCCCCACTCCTTCTCATGTCATATTAGCAATAAGGTGTTATATCATGAAACACACCAAGCCAAAATACCAAATATGGTTTTCATTGAACTTTTACTTTGTGAGGGGCATGCAAACATGTTGTGATAACGCCATAATTTAAGATTTTTGTTCTTTTCTTGAAAATGATTATTTGATCTGTACCATACTCAAAATTTAACCGTTTCAGTCAACTCTGAAGATGATATTTGTTATTGGCTGAAATCTGATCTGGGATAGTGGGAGTTTATAGAGGAGAGAGGGGGATTAGGAAATTCAAGATATTTTCGTTATTATTAGTGGGATCATAAAATGCTGTAAGACCAATCTCATTCAACTATTTATGTTCTAAAATTCTTGTTGTATACATTTTTTTGTAACTCATGCATTAAGTGAAGAATCCTCCTCCCAACTCCTTCTACTCATCAGTTTTGTGCGTTATAACTGCACATGGGAAATCTGCTTAGTTTACACAGCTACCTCATTTTGTAATGTATTACATATATATATATAAAAACAAAATTTTACTATTTTGTACTACTTTTGAAAGTAAAAATATTATTAAGAAATTTATGTTCATTGGAGATACAATCTTTATTGAAGATTGGACATTGATTATATATATGTTAGTTTGACTTCTACTCACCTGACTGCCAATTATACTGATTTAAGAATTATTGTAATTTTTATTCTACAGGCTGTTGGTTGTTCGTTGTTTGTTCTTGGTCTTGGTGAATCGATTGCAGGGCTAGTGGGTCTCGAAGGTAACCGCTGGGCCCAACGAGGGTTTGCTAGTGCTGCCGTACTTACTCTAGCGGTTATCAACCTAGCAGGAGTCAAGTGGGTCGTCAAGCTACAGTTCATGCTCCTCATTGTTCTACTTTTCGCAGCTTTGGATCTACTCGTCGGAAGCTTTGTGCATACTGATGTCCGTGAGTATGATTTTCTTATTTTATATTCAATGTTTAAATTGTCCGTCATACAGGGGCTGTGTAAATTAAGCAAATTCCCACATAATGGCCTAACACATTTTTGATTTCCTCTTACCATATATTCTCTATTTCTATGTAAAAAAACAACCAAAAAGCTGAAGAGTAGAAGGAGGAGTGAGAGGTTACGGAAGGCTGAAAAAAAGAAAGCGCGAATAACTCGCTTAATACTTGTTTCGAGAAAATGTATGTAACAGCAATTGTAGAGCTACAATAGTTTATCAAGATTGGTTTTTTAACATTTTAAGATCTTCAGAATAACAAAGATACTTTGAATGTTCGAATTCCCCCCCCCCTCTAAACCCTCATTAATCCTGGTCCGACTTTAGTCAATAAGGAATATTAATATTAATAAAATAAGCATTTGCGAAATAAAAACGTACAATCTTAATTGATGCTGCCATCAAGCAATGAATTTGCATGTATCTCGCATAATAAAGGTCTCTTGGAAACAATATTTAGTATTTAAACGTAGAACAAATTGGTTCATGATATTACAGCTTATTGTTAATATATGAATAGAAGTGGGGGTTTATAGAAGGATTAAGACTAAAAAGTCCAAATATCTCTCTCAATATACATATTTGAGAAAACATGTATATAACAACATTTATAGACAATTACATTTACAATAACATTGCTTCTAAAAACGTTTTTTGATCCGATGTATATTAATAGCATTTTAGAATTTTCAAAATTCTCCCCCCCCCAAACCCTCCTTCCAACTAGTCCAATTTTTCTTTCTTTAAACTTTCTTTTTACATAAAATGATTATATATCGAGTTTGGTAATGATAAGACATAAATTGCGACTGCTAGAGCGGTAAAAGAACTATAAATAAATTAATATATATATATATATATATATATATATATATATATATATATTTATATATATTTAACGGACCATATTTTCGTCATCTACTATGTAGGATTGATGGATATTTGAAGACAATTTTGGAAATCATGTTTCATATAAAACCAATGGTCGAGTTCGTTAATGGCTGAAATTGAACTTGTGGTAGGGGGGGGGGGTAAGAAGGGGTGATTTTTGAATATGCGAAATATTTTCTTTATCATATGTCAGATCGAAAAAGTCAATAGAAGCAATGTCATTGCAAATGTAGTTTCCTATAAATGTTATAGATATTTTCTCAATCATGAATATTAACCGAGGTATTTGGATTTTATAGTTTTTAGCCTTCAGTAAACCCCCTCTCCTACTCATGTCATATTAACAAGCTGCTGTTATATTATGGACCACTTAAATATCAAATATTGTTTTCAAGAGACTTTTATTATACTAGATACAAGCAAATTTGTTGTCATCAGTTAAGGTTTTACATTCTTTTTGGAAGATGTTTACTTCATCTATACCGTACTCAATATTTAACTGTCTTAGCCAACTCTAATGATCATATTGTTATTGACTGAAGTCAGACCTGAAATAGTGGGGTTTAGAGGAAAGGAGGACTTGAAAATTCAAGATACTGTTGATATTATTGGTCAGATTGTAAAATGTTATAGGAGCAATATTGTTAAATTGATGCTCTACAATTGTTTTACATTGGAGTAGGGAATATGTTGTAATATGAGATCAAAAGTGTGTTGTACCAGCAGATGGGAAATCTGTTTAGAGACCGCAGCCCCATGTTACGGACGTTTTGGTAAATGTATGCCTCTGAATATTTTTTTAGTTTACTGTAAAATATGCTAACTTCTTATGAAGATGTGTTGAAAGTCATTTTTCAAGACAATTAAATAATGTTTAACCTCCATTGGTCTCTATGACAGAAAAAAATTAAGTAACGGTATAAATTAGAAAGTTTTATTTATTTTTTTTTGTATTAAATTTCCAGAAAATGGATTTACTGGATGGTGGACTGGGCAGCTCACTGCCAACTTATTCCCTCAATATTTCGATGGCTATAGTTGGTTTACAGTTTTTGGAGTGTTCTTCCCTACAATTACTGGTATATTGGCCGGTATAAACATGAGCGGAGATTTGAGGAACCCGGCTAAGGATATTCCCAATGGGACATTAGGAGCAGTCATTACAGTGTATGTATAATATCTGTTCTTGGAGAATATAATTATGGAAAATGCCCCAGTATGATAATATATTAAAGTTGTCTTTCAGGTTTCATTAACCATCGTTAAAGTTTAGTTTTGATCAAAAATCTTAGTATTCTGTCATATCTCTTATTTAGCTTGCCTGACCACCAAGGAAGGCTCAGATTTGAGGTTGTAGTCATGAATTTATCACATCCGAATACAGTATTATTAAAAAGTCTGTCACGCATGGACTTCATAAACTAATCAGATTTCTCATGCTCTGGTATGTTTCACTACTGACGTCTTCTCACGTTATTTTCTATATTTCTAATTAAAAATCTCAAAGTGTCACATATTAATTTTATTGAAAACTATTTACTATATCTAGTAATTTAAATTATTCATAAATCAGGATAATTTTTATCTCAATCACTCAAATTTTAGTAATCCAAAAACTTAAGACGGGAGGGGGGGGGGTGATCAACAGTACATATTTGCATTTATCTCGTATAATAAAGGTCTCTTGAAAACAATATTTGTTATTTAAGCTTCAAACAAAGCGATTTATTATATAACAAATTATTAATGATGTGACATGAGTAGGAGTGGGGGTTTGCTGAAGACTAAAAACTAAAAAATGCAAATATCTCAGTTAATATTGAACTTAAAGAATAAATGTATGTAACAATATTTATAGTACATTTAATTTACAATAAGATTGGTTTTATACAATTTTTCAATTTTAACAGGGATATTTTGACTTTTACAAATTCTCTCCCTCTGAACTGTTTATTTGGTCTTTAGTTTTGCATGAGACGCTTACATATTGAGTTTGGTAACGATAAAACAATACCTGTGACTGCTAGAGCAGTAACAGACAAATATATGTATACATAGAGAGATATATACAATTTTGAATGGACCTCATTTTCATCATCTTCTAGGTAGGATCGAAGAAATTTTTGAAAATCTCGTAAATGAATACAACCTCAATAGCTGCTAATAAACATTTTCGCGTCATGAAATAGAATCGTAATTTGTGACATCATTACACAACATATTGGCGTGTAACTTATCTAATGAAGGAAATAATATTTTGTCTTTAAGCTTGAGATAAGAGGTTTATGATATATTCCCTCTTTGTTATAGTACTAGCATTTTTTCCGTTATTTGTTTGCCTATGTACTCACTTCCTTTTTCATTTGTCTCCATTAGTTGTTGAATGTTGTTTTTACTCACTACACTATACCTTTTATTTACTGAAATATGCTCATTTTTCTTCTTTCTAGGACTGGTTTATACCTGATGTTCCTTTTGGTTCTGGGTTCCACTTGTACGAGGGAAGCACTAAAAACTGATTTCATGATATCTGCCAAAGTATCTGCTGTTCGTAAGTATCTGTTTATATTTATTTTAATTTGATTGTTTGCTTCTGAAGGTCCTTGACACACCATGATGTGTATGCCAGACGACTTTGGCGGGAAGGAAAGTAGATTCAGAGACTAAAGATAGTTAATCAAGTAGATCCTCAATTGTCCCGCGATGCTTACTAACTGATAAAATTGTCTGCTATCTCCACAGTGGCAGGGGTTTAATGGGGGAGGGTGTACAAAAACAAAAAAATGCAATTTTTTTCACATTCCATAGAGTGTAGAAGATTTGTTTAGGACCTTTTCTGTTTATTCTTCTATGACTTTTTTGATTTGATGGATTAAAACAAATATGTCATTTATTACTTTCAAATAAAATAATTTTAAATGAAGTGCACCAAAACATTTTGTATATTTAATTTAATAAATGAGTTCATAGAAGTCCACATCAGAGTTTTTTTTTTACAGTTATGGTATGTAAAATTTTAATTGTCATTGCCTGATCATTAGCAAACTCAGTATTTAAATGCTTTATGTAAAAATGATGATTAAGTTCGTTTACAGCTAAAGTCAGACCTGCGGAAAGGGGGGGGCTAGTGGAGGGAAATTTCAAAAATTCGAAATATCTGTTATTATGCATCAGGTGGTAAAATATTATAAAACCAATTTTACTGCAAATTTAATGGTCAATAAATGTTATTCTATCTATTTTTTCTGTATCATGAATATTAAGTAGGATATTTAAATATTTTAGTTTTGGCTTTCAGTAAATCCCTTCTCCTACTCATGTCATATTTACTGTAAGCTGTTATATCATGAACCACTTCATTACAAGGTTAAGTACCAAATATGGTTTTCATTGAACTTTTACTTTGTGAAATACATACAAATTTGTTGCGTGTGACATTACCAAGTATGATTTTACTTTTTTTACTGGAAAATGTTTATTTGATCTTTACTTTACTCGATATTTAACCATTTCAGTCAACACTATCATATTGGACCATATTGGCTGAAATTGGGCCTGGAATAGTGGGTGTTTGGAAGGAGTGTAATCCGAAAATACAAAATAATAATGTACTCGTAGACTTCCACGGTCCTGGTCATTAATACTATTAAGGTCTTCGGGTCTTGACCATGTCTTCATATTGGTTGCCAACGTTTCGCTAGACATGCCTCTAGCTTCCTCAGGGCTATCTCTGAGACTGAAGAGTTGTTAGTTCATCTCTGGTATATATTTGAGTCTTATCCGGTTTCCTTGGGCGGAGTCTTCCCCTCCAGGTGTCTACGGATACTTCTTCCGGTGGTCGTTCATCGCCTATACTGTCGTTTTCGTTTCTTATTCGAGGTCTCTGTGGAATGACCGGCTTCCAGAGTTTGCTGAGTCTGTATCCATCCTCTCTGTTGAAGTTGTTAGGGCATTTTGCTATTTCTATAGCTTCTCGAACCAGTCTTTCTTGGTATCGGTCCACCTTTGCCAGCACCTTGACTTCATCGAACTTAATGTTGTGGTTGGTTTCCCAGAAATGTTAAATGTTGTCTTAATAATATTAAGAGCCATGATTGGAGATACACGGAAGTTCCTTGCACATACGGAGAACGAGTTATTTCGAGAGCATCTGTCACTCAGTAATGTCATCAACGCCACTGATTGGTCAAAAGTAGGCAGCATAATATGGAGCGAAGGGGAAAGGAGAAAACGCAAGATGCAAGACTCACAAAAACATAAATTTCACAAGTTGCAGACAACACAACAGCCAAAACCGGCTAACCCCCCGGAGAATTTGGAAAACATCGTCATTAACCTTACAGAAGAACCCCTAAAGAAGGAATGGATCAAAGTACTTTCCAAAGGTTTCAACTTTGCAGTCGCTCCTGGAAAAATCCCCTACGATAAAATAATTGTGGGCATCAATGTGCCATACGCCATCTGGAAGAAGAGATAGCTGAAGAGATTCGCGGAGAGGTGTCACACATACTACGCCAAGCCAAACCACCTAAACGCAATCTTACAAAAGAGGAACTCCATGCATTGAAGGAAATAAAACAACAAGACGACGTACTAGTTCTGCCAGCCGACAAAGGAAATGCAACCGTGGTTATGAACAGAGAAGAGTACATTGAAAAGTTGCAGAAATTACTTGAGGATGGAACGTACAAAAAACTTCAACATGACCCAACAAATAGAATTAGAATGAAATAAACAAGGCAGTGAAAGCCACTTCTACGATCAAGAAAGAAGAATACAACCGTTTAATCAAGTCCGACCCAGTTCCACCCAGACTTTACGGATTACCCAAGATACACAAGGAGGATATTCCTATGAGGCCAATAGTCAATTCGATTGGGTCTGCATGCTACGGAATTTCAAAGTACATTTCGAAGAAAATACAACCAAGTATTGGCCTGACCCCGCACCACATCAAGGATTCATCAGATTTCGTGAGGAAAATCAAAGATATTAAGATCGATGAAAACGATCGTCCCGTCAGTTTTGACGTTAAGTCACTTTTTACGAGAATTCCAATTCAAGAAACGTTAAATATCATGAAGGAATACTTAACAGAAGAAGAAGCCCAGCTAGCCAAAATCTGCCTGCAATCAGCATATTTCTTGTTCAACGGCAATTTCTACCAACAAATGGATGGAGCTAGCATGGGGTCGCCATTAAGTCCAAATGCAGCCGATGCTTACATGGAGAAATTTGAAAAGAAGGCACTTGAAACGGCAAGACTAAAACCGAAAACATGGTTTAGATATGTGGATGACACGTTCGTCATATGGCCACATGGAGAGAAGACTTTAGAAGAATTTCTGTGGCATCTTAATTCAATACACCCAACATTGAGTTCACGATGGAGATCGAACGTGAGAGGAAGATAACATTTCTGGATGTTCTGGTGGAAAGGAAACCAAACGGACAGCTGGGGCATGCGGTTTACAGAAAACCAACACATACAAACAGATACTTACATGCTGGATCTCATCACCATCCAGCACAGAATAATGGGATAATTCGTACATTGGTCACTAGAGCTGAGAGAATTTCAGAGCCACAGAACTTCCCAAAGGAAAAACGACACTTGATGACTGCTCTGCTAAAGAATGGCTACGGAAAAGAGGAAATCAGAAATCAATTCAAAAAGAAAAAAGAAAAGAAGACTAGAACAAATGAAGAGGAACTCCGGAAAACAGCCGTAATACCTTTTGTTAAAGGTACAACAGAGAAGATCTCTAGGATACTCAAGAAGCAAGGCATAGAAACAGCATTTGGCACTGACAGGAAAATAGCACAGATGTTACCCAGCTGCAAAGATAAACTCCACACAAAAATCCCGGGGATATACAGCATACCATGTTCTTGCGGGTCAGAATACATTGGCCAGACCGGGAGATTGATAAACACCAGGGTCGCCGAGCATATCAAGAGTTTAAAAAAGTTTCGGACAGAAGAATCAGCAATAGCGGAATATTTCTGGGAAACCAACCACAACATTAAGTTCGATGAAGTCAAGGTACTGGCAAAGGTGGACCGATACCAAGAAAGACTGGTTCGAGAAGCTATAGAAATAGCGAAATGCCCTAACAACTTCAACAGAGAGGATGGATACAGACTCAGCAAACTCTGGAAGCCGGTCATTCCACAGAGACCTCGAATAAGAAACGAAAACGACAGTATAGGCGATGAACGACCACCGGACCAAGTATCCGTAGACACCTGGAAGGGAAGACTCTGCCCAAGGAAACCGGATAAGACTCAAATATATACCAGAGATGAACTAACAACTCTTCAGTCTCAGAGATAGCCCTGAGGAAGCTAGAGGCATGTCTAGCGAAACGTTGGCAACCAAAATGAAGACACGGTCAAGACCCGAAGACCTTAATAGTATTAAAATAATAATGCCTCAGATCTTAAAATGTTAGAGAACCAATCTTGTTTAACTATTGATTGTCTACAATTGTTGCTCTATGCATTTTTTCATAACACTTTCCCTTGACACCTTGGCTCGTCATGGGACATTGTCTCAAAAATTTTAATTCTTTCATATTTCCTTACTTTTTATTTATTTACTTTTTTAGATCTACTTTTATCTTTCATCATTTTTAGATTATGTTTGCCAATATGATTTTGTTATTTTGCATAGAGGTTCTACTGCTTTCTGGTCTCTATGTCTCATCCATGTCCAGCTGTTTGGGAGCGATGTATGGGACACCAAGAGTCCTCCAGTCTATAGCGAATGAGAATGTTATACCTCTCATCCAGTTCCTTGGTAAAGGGGTATGTATCTATTCCCTGTATTACTTATTGATATTATCAGTAAATTAAAAGAAAATAAATTCACATAACGAGTCATTATTGGTAGAAATAAATTATTACAGACTGTCTTTTCTATTTTAAAACAACATATTCAGATCAGCTTGAATGTTCAGATTTTTCCTGAGCTAGTGGTCTATTACTTCTGTTACTAGGCTATTGGTCTATTAGAATACCTATTATTGGTAAACATATTGAATTTCAACTGTGAAAATAAGATTAATGATGTTTTCTCTTTTTTATCAAATGTTTGCAAAAGTTAACAGTATTAAAGAAAGAATTTTATTATTGTTATAGGGGAGCTAAAACAACAATAATCAGCACATTATTTATAATAAACAACAATTATTATTATTCTGTTTGTTATAAATCTTAGAGAAGAATTAAGTTTGATTTGATATTTTTGAAAACTCATCTTTATTTAGACATTTAAAAAAAAATTATTTAAGTTATATTTACATTAAATTATGATTTATTGGATTGAGTATTATAATTATTTATATTATTTTACATTCTAATGTTGTGTTTAATTTGTACTTTGGAAAATTCTGTTATTTTTATTTATATACAGTCGACTCTCGCTAACACGAACCTCGATAACACAAAATCCTCGATATCACAAATTATTTTAATCCCCTTGGAAAAACCTGTCTAACACGAAGAAATTACCATACGTAACACGAACTAGAAAAAACCAGTGATGTACCAGACAGTGTGTCTTCTTCAATTGTTTCAATCGAGAATATGATTGACAAATGTGTTGCTAACAGTCTTAAACAGAAGAAGATAACGGACTATTTCAACTACTAGTGGGATTGCAGTAATATGGTCGGTACTGTTTACTCTGTTTTACACGATATTTATTATGTTTACTGTAAGTATTTTTTATTATACTGTACCAAGATAAATGTTTAATTTTGAAGCTGTAAGGGATACAGCAAAGTTTTTTTTATTTTAATCAACATTATGACTGATAGTGTTTTTCAGTTTTAAGCAAAGGAAGATTAAGGACTTATTAATCAGTGGAATTAATATTATATTTTCTGTTTTCTGTGTTTTACCGTTTTTTTTAATTATGTATATATACATATTTTAATTCATTTAAATATTCGTAAAATATTAAGATTATGTAGATTTGTAGAAGATGTAGGGAATAAATCACAGTACATTTTTTACCTCTGAACACGAATTTTCATTTAGTTCACCTCTATAACTCGAACTATGCTTAAGACGAACTATACATAACACGAACAAAAATGGCAGTCCCATGGAATTTCGTGATAGCGAGAGTCGACTGTATTTCTAATATGTTATATCATGTTATATTAACAACCTTACTAACAGTGATTGACCAGACTCTTGGCTACATGTTTATAAACATAAGCCAATAAAATATCTATCTATCTAAGTACTGGTCTATTATAACTCATTTGCAAGAGAACTCCTACTCCTTATACTATATTAATAGAGCTAGAGCTCAGGGTGTGTTTATAAATCACTCATTGAAATTGGTAAAGGAAAAGAACAGAATTTGGAGAAGTCCTGGCATTGCCTGCCTTTCTTCACTTTGGTCTACATCTCATTCTCAATTTATTATTTGCTGACTAATGGATTCCTTACTATTGCCAATAATATTGGCAGATTCTGTCATTACTGGTTGATTGTCGAGTGCTTTTGGCAAGACGTTTTCCATAGGAGGCTACCATCTTGAAGCCTGCTGACTGTTCTCAAAGGACTACTGGACTGTAGTATGCTCAATCAAAAAGTTGATAAAATGGACATATGATTTGTTGACTCATTTAAATTTATGGCTTCAAGCATAGATACATTCTGGATTTGTGCTGGCTGGTGGAGGTCCATCGTCAACGGAAGGATCAAAAAGGTCAAAGACCTCCACTCTTAATTAATCTTAATATTAAGAGTGGAGGTGTTTGACCTTTTTGATCCTTCCGTTCATAGATACATTATCATGAAACTTACATAAACTACCTGAAGAAATAAAATAAAAATTATCCTCCTAAAATTCAAGTAACAAGAATACAAATTCTTGAAATCTAAATTTAGGGAAACATCTAAATTTTACAATGATGGAAAGTTAGATTTGATTACAAGAGAAGGTGTGTATCCTTATGATTATATTCACTCAGAAGAAAGATTTGAAGAGACCGAATTACCTCGAATTAAAGACCTTTATAATAAATTGAATGATTGTAATGTAACTGAAAACGATTATAAACATGCACAGAAAGTATAGACAAATTTTGAAATTAAAAACCTAAGACAGTATTCAGATTTATATGTTAAATCAGATGTATTAATATTAGCTGATATATTTGAAAACTTTAGAGATGCCTGTTTAAAAACTGAACTTGATACAGCATGGTATTTCACAGCTTCTGGATTATCTTGGGATGCGATGTTAAAAACAACCGAAATTGAGTTGGAATTATTAAGTGATTGTGATAAGATTTTAATGTGTGGAAAAAGGAATAGAAGGTGGCATATTACAATGTTGTAATAGATATGGAAAAGCAAGTAATAAATACATGAAGAATTATGATGCGAGTCAAGCATCGATTTATTTAATGTTCTTGGATGCTAATAATTTATATGGTTGGGCTATGTGTCAATATTTACCTTCTTATGAAGGATTCGAATGCCGGTCAGAGGTAGATGTAATGAGTATCTCAGATGATTCAGAGAAGGGATATATACTAGATGTTCATCTCGAATATCCAAAACAATTACATGATATTCATTCTGATTTACCATTAGCTCCTGCAGTAACACATCTTAAGCAAATTTCCCACACTAGTGATACTAACTTCACCATATATTCTCTACTATTTCTAAGCAAAAATCTGATGAGTAGAAGTGGAGATTTACTGAAGGATGAAAGCAAGAAAATACCAAGAACTTGATTAATATAAATTATTAGCACCCAAGTACATTAAATAACTCGATGGTTGACTCACATCATAATTCTTCATGTATTTATTATTGGTTTTTCCATATCTTTTACAACATTTGATACCCCACATCTTATTCCTTTTTGGTGCCCCGCCCCCACTCTCCGCTCCCTTTTATTCATCTGTTTTTTACATAGAAATAGGGAATATGTTGTGATATGAGATCAAAAGTGTGTTATACTAGTACATCGGAAATCTGCGTACTTTACGCATCCCCTGAGTGATTGATTTTATTAGTGTTAAAGATTGAATCATTTTAATTAAACTAAAATAACAATTACCATTGTTTCAGAGAGGACCGAACAAAGTACCTGTGTATGCCCTAGTACTGGTTGCTATAGTAACAGTAAGCTTCATTCTCGGTGGAGATATTAACTCCTTGGCTCCTATTGTTACGATGCCATTCCTCATGATGTACGCCATTATTGACTATGCGTACTTTGCTCTTGCACAGACCTTCGATATACAGACTCTGCGAGAACAGAGATTCAGGTATATATAATATTTTATTTATAATTGTTTTTTTTTTCAACTGATGTCGTACTCATGATGCAGTTTTCGGAATTTTTCTTCAAATGTCCATTGATCTTACCTAGAAGATGGCGAAAATGAGGCCCGTTCAAACTGTGTGTGTGTGTGTGTGTGTGTATATATATATATATATATATATATATATATATTTGTTTATTTATCTATTTATTTATATATTTGTCTGTAACCGCTCTAGCAGTCGCAATTATTGTTTAATTGTAACCAAACTCGTTATTTTGCCGTTTTATGTAAAAAGAAATATCAAGTTAGTTTAACGGCTGAAATAGGACCAGGAGAGGTTTAGATGGGAGGAGTTTTGAAATGTCTCTGTTACTATACATCAATCGAAACATTATATAGAAACAATCTTATTGCAAATTAAATTTTCTATAAATATTGTTCTAAACATATTTTCCGTATAATGAGTATTAACCGAAATATTTGGATTTTATTGTTTTATGCTTTCAGTAAACCGCCACTCCTATTAGTGTTATACTAATAATAAGCTGTTATATCATGAAACACTTCAACAAAACTTTATTATAGTAGATACAAACAAATACCTTCTGTCGACCTCCCGCCCCTTTCTTTGGTTCTTGGATTACCAAAATCTGAGTGATTGAGATAGTTATTATTCTGGTTAATTTCAATTTACTCTACTAGCTATAGTAAATAGTTTTCAATATAATTAGTATGTTATACCCAGATATATTTCATTAATTGTTCATATTTCCGGTCTAGAAAAATTCTATCTATTCAGTGCTGCAATGTTGGCTGCCCTGTTTGTTTACACTTCGCTTTCCGTTGAAGATATTATTAACTTATAAATTGACTGAGAGATTTCTTATTAACATTTGTATTTATTCGTTTAATATTCACGGGGTGGTTTTACCAGTATGTAGATTTATCTGTTGTAAACCTTCCCGTGGGAAATCTCCTTGGTTTATGCAGCCACTGCGTGACGGACTTTCTTGCACTTTTGTGAATCATTATTATCTAATGGTTGCAACCATTGTGCTTCTTCAGAAGCCGCTCTTTTCGTATTACTATACCCACCAAAATCCATAAGACGTTTGATGTCTTCAAAATAGGATTTCCTAGACCTCCCTCTTCTCCTATGCCCAAAGATTAAACCTTCAAATATATTCGTGATGAAGTCGTTGTGCCTTATGATATGCTCAAGAAGGTTCTCTCTTGTTTTTTCCATGGTCTTGATAAGACTTTTGCTTTCACTTACCTCAACTATTGGATTTTTTTTTTTTTTAGTCCAATTTATTCTGGTGATTCTACTCCAGATTTACTTTTCTATTGCTCCCAATCTATTATATTCTCTTCTGTGGAGAGTCCTACTTTCGCTCCTGTAGAACAAGACTTCATCATCCTTTGGTATTCATGCTTATATGCTCATTTTTGAGAAAATATACTTATAACTTTACTCGAGCTAAATTAATTTTGATATTTTATTTGCCTATTGTAGGGGTGGCTGTGATCTAAATGATAAAGGCCGTCACTCAGGGGCTGTATATACTAAGTAGTTTTCTCCACATTCTTCTCTCAGCTTCTATTCTCAATTTCTTCCGTAGAAAAAACTCATGGAAACAATAATTGAAATTTAAGCTGTACATGAGATGCTTAGTCACTCAATTATTCAAAGCGGAAATTGGATGAATAGAAATGAGGATTACTTTTGGCTGAAATAAAAAAGTCTCGCAGGGGCTGTGTAAACTAAGCAGATTTCCCTCGTGAAGTTTTGCAATAGATAACTAACTCTACATACTGGTAACACTTAACACCACCATGAATATTAAGTGAATAAATACAAACAATAATGAAAAATCTATCACTCAATTTTAATAACCTCCCAACAGAAAGCTTTTGAATTGTAAACAAACAGGTCTGCTAATCCCATTCACCTGAGAGAAAAAAAATTACTGAAATATATCTGAATATAAGAACTTAATTTTATGGAAAATTATTTACTGAATTTATTACTGTAAGTTATAACAAATCAGAATATTTTTTTCTCAATCACTCAAATTTTAGTAGTCCAAGAACTTAATATGGGATTGGGGGGGGGGCAAGAGAACATAATTGCACGTATCTCGTATAATAAAGGCTTCTTAAAAACAATATTTGTTATTTAAGCTTCACATAAAGTGGTTTATTATGTAACAGAATATTGTTTATGTGGCAGGAGTAGAAGTGGGGGTTTGCTGAAAACTGAAAAAAAGCAAATATCTCTGTTAATATTCAAGATAGAGCATAA